>BPLQ01004987.1:1200000-1793085 GCA_021605075.1 Caerostris darwini
TCATTTGGAAAGAAAGATATTGGTACCGTTGTTTTATGGATCACAATAGATAGGATATCCATTTTTACACAAAATTCCATCCTGTATACAAAGTGAAAATGGTTTTATCTTTACCAAACTCTTGAACACACACCAACTGAAACCTTTTTTCATTTGGAAAGAAAGATATTGGTACCGTTGTTTTATGGATCACAATAGATTGGATATCCATTTTTACACAAAATTCCATCCTGTATAAAAAGTGAAAATGGTTTTATCTTTACCAAAGTCTTGAAACACATCAACTGAAACCTTTTTTCATTTGGAAAGAAAGATATTGGTACCGTTGTTTTATTTAGAAAGATATTGATACAGTTATTTCATTTGAAAAAATATTGACTCTACCGAATCACATTAGATAGGACATCCATTTTTATACAAAATTCCATCCTGTATACAAAGTGAAACTAGTTTTATCTTTACCAAAGTCTTGAAAACACACCAACTGAAATTTTTTCCATTTGGAAAGATATTGGTACCGTTGTTTCATTTGGAAAGTTATTGACTCTACTAAATCACATTAGATGGAAAAATTTTTTATTCAAAATCACATCCTGTATACAAAATGAAAATAGTTTATCCTTACCAAAATCTTGAAACACATCAACCAAAGTTTTTCATTTGGAAATACACTGAAGTGACAAAAGTCATGGGATAGCAATATGCAAATTTTCAGATGGCAGTAGCATTGCGTAGAACAGGTATAAATGCGCAGTGCTTTCGCAGAGCTTTCATTTCTGTTCAAGTTATTCATGTAAAGAGGTTTTGACGTGATGATGACCGCACGACGGGAATTAACAGACTTTGAACGCGAAATGTTAGTTGGAGCTAGACGCATGGGTCATGCCATTTTGGAAATCGTTAGGGAATTCAACATTCCCAGATCCACTGTGTCAAGAGTGTGCCGAGAGTATGAAATTTCAGGCATAACATCCCACCATGGACAGCGCAGTGGTCGACCGCCTGCACTTAACGACCGAGACCGGCGATGTCTGCAAAGAGTCATAAATTCTAACAGACAAGCAACACTGCGTCCAATAACCGCAGAAATCAATGTGGGACGTACAAGGGACTTGTCTGTTAGAACTGTGAGGAGAAATTTGGCTTTCTTGGGCTATTCCAGCAGAAGACCGACTCGAGTGCCTTTACTGACAGAACGACATCGCTTGCAGCGACTCTCGTGGGCACGTGAGCATATCGGTTGGTCCCTAGATGAATGGAAAACCGTGGCCTGGTCCGATGAGTCACGATTTCAGTTGGTAAGAGCTGATGGTAGGGTTCGAGTGTGGCGCAGACCCCAAGAAGCCATGGACCCAAACTGTCAGCAAGGCACTGTTCAAGCCGTAATGGTGTGGGCTGTTTTTTCATGGCATGGACTTGGTCCTCTGGTGCGACTGGACCGAACATTGACTGGAAATGTTTATGTTCAGCTACTTGGAGATCACTTGCAGCCATTCATGGACTTCATGTACCCAAACAACGATGGGATTTTTATGGATGACAATGCGCCATGTCACCGGGCCACAACTGTTCGCGATTGGTTTGAAGAACATTCTGGACAATTCCAACGAATGATCTGGCCACCTAGATCTCCCGACATGAATCCCATCGAGCATTTATGGGACATCATCGAGAGGTCTGTTCGTGCCCAAAATCCTGCACCATCAACGCTTTCACAATTATGGACGTCTATCGAGACATCATGGCTCAATATTCCTGCAGAAGACTTCCAACGACTTGTTGAGTCCATGCCACGTCGAGTTGCTGCACTTCGCCGCGCGAAAGGAGGGCCGACACGATATTAAGAGGTATCCCATGACTTTTGTCACTTCAGTGTATATTGGTAATTAATAAAAATAGCAGTTGTTTATATTTGAATGAAACTTATTTTTCACTTCTGATTTCATATCACTTCGTATATAAAATTTAATTATAAATCAAGGCTATTGCTTAACAGAAAATACTGCGAGATAACGAGTAGTTAAAAATTGTTAGAGATCAAGTATTTAAAGTTGATTCGTAGTTAAGAGTTTTGTGCAATTTGCCTCACAGTATCGAGATGCTATTTTTTAAGTAAAAAGACGTGTGTAATGTATAGATTAGTGTTTAATTAATATTATCATAATCAAATACCCACAATAATATTTCCTTTTTTTAAATAAATATTAATGATTTTTTTTAATTTCAAAATATTCCGTTAACACTTAACCTACAAAAACATGACAGATAGAAACATAATAGGAGAGATTTCATCCTCAAAATAGAGCGATAATATTGGTAAGATAATTCTTTTACAGTAATGTTTCTAAAATTTTATTTAACTATAATGAATCGCTGTAACCGTGGTTCCACCTGCCGTGTTTCCTCCTACGTATTGCAAGAGCGCCCCTTGTGTTATTCCGGTGAAAATTTTAGTTGGCATCGAACCTCCCGCCCGAGAGGACTCACGGTGCAACTGGCAATGAATGACAATCTCTCATCCCAAGAGCTAGAAGTGGAATCCTTCCGCGTAAATATGTCATTAAAGGTGTTACCATTGTATACTAAGCTTTGTAGTGTATTGTGCTCGTGTTTGTGTGCTTGTAATTAAAGTTGTATGCTAAAAACACTTAACAAAAGTTAAATGAGTGTTCATGTGACCTGACCACACGCAGATCCAGCTGCACCAACAAACAAAACGACTCATCTACTACAATTTGTCGCCCAAACGTGGGGCCTCCCTTACTTGCAACGACAACAACGTATAAATAATTGCAAGATATCTAAATTTTAAAGTACCATGTGAGAAAATAATAACGAAATGAACTTTAATCAAAATGAGCACAACGTACAGACTTACGCTTTATTTTAACATTAAACTGACAAGAAGCTGCATTTCCAGAAGAATCCGACACGTTGTAAAAGACCGTACTGGCATCACCCCAAGAAAATTCATCTCCGCTTTTGCGAACATGAAGAGGAGGATTAAGCTTTCCAGAATTATCCTGAAAACAGAAAACAGGATATCAATACTAAAAATAGAAAACAGGACTAATTGCAATGCAACATTTATTTAATCGAGATTGGACAAAAACACAAACAAAAACTCAATTGAATTTTTTTTTCAGATAACACTTTTAGTCTTAAAATTTACAATATATGCAGTTTTTGACTTAACGACTTTAGTGGGATTATCAATTACGTGGAAAATTGGCATATGGCCAAATCGGATGGATTCAAACAGAGCGGCGCACTAGGAGGGAAAGGTAATTTCGATTCAACTTCAATAAAAATAATTTTAATTTTTAATAATCAAAATTTAAATGATGTAATATCAAAAGAAAAATTGGGTGAAAAAAATCGTATAGTGATTATAATTAATTTCTTTCAAAACGCCTTTGAGCTTCGAAAGTCTTACTGGCACCTCTAAAAAATAATCGATTCATCCATTTCCATTAAAATGATTGTTTAGATTTCTACGAATTCGGTGGTTGAACTATACACGTCAATTAATTACATAATTCAAAGTCCTCTGTTCGAATGCATTGTGAAGAAATTGTGAGACTGTAACAACAACAAAAAAAAAAAAAAAAAATCTAAAAATCAATATTCGGATGCGAACGAATCCATTACTTATTAGGGATTCTAGTCAGATATAAGCTGAGCAAAGCTGCATTGAAAGAAAAAATTAGAATACTTAGTATGGAATTTCTGTCATCCCATTTTTGTTTTAATAACGTGTAATCTAAAATTTCAATTGATAAAAATTAAAATTCTTTTTATTATGATTAAAATCCCTCCTAAATGACTTCCTTCCCTATGATGACGCTCTTTGTAAATCCGTTCAATTTGGGCGCTTGTCAATTTTCCACACTATCATTGATCAGATTATATAGAAAATGTTCTCTTAAATACTTTAAGTTAATTGCACGAATGCTAAGAAAATTTCTTAGGAGCCTGATGGCCGAGTGGCTAGCGCTCTGGGGCTTGGTACCACAGATTTCGGGTTCGAGTTCCGGCGGTGCCATGGATGTTTGTAGAGGTTCAGAATCCACTTTAAGCAGTAGGTTCCGGTCTCATGTGACTGTACAGAGTCACAAAACCCAACCAGACTTCTTCTCACCTACATCATTCTCAAACTGTAAAGGGGCAACTCAACTCTAGGCACAGTGATGTGGCGTGGTGTTGTAGTAGTAAGAAAATTCCTTGGCCATATTTACATAACTGTTAAAATACAATAATCATCCCATACCTTCATCATCACTTATTAGCGAAAAGGTCCAGACAATTGTGTTTTTATTTTAAATAATCAGGAGGTTCCCTACCCAAAATACTGGTTCCTTCCATTTGACTGGGATCGGGGTTCTCTTGTCATGAAAGATTGTGATGTCTTCTGGGCATTCAGACACTTGCGGAAGTTCTTTATCTGAAACAAAAGAGAAGTAGAGTGAAAAATGAATTGTTTAAATCAGTGATTTTCAAACTTAAGTCCATATGTGAATTAGTTGAAAAAAGGAGTGTGATCATGGAGCGCATCCTCCTATTCTAAAGGAACAGAAAGTTGAGGGAAGCATCTCCCGTCCTTTTCGTACTAGAATTGGCGCTGTATCGCCGATTGGCTTCTTTTCCTGCACTATGCTTGCTTTATTTAGAAAATGTTAACATGTTACGAACCGATTTTGAAAATTCCTTCATCTCAAGTCATACATTTATTTAACTATGTGCTTACTAAAGATAAATAGATATAAGAAATGCTTATAACATCTATTATTTTGCATCTATTAGGGTAATACTCTTAATAGCTAGATTGCATAAATAAATTGCACTAATAGCTAGATTGTATAAATAGATTACACTAATAGCGAGATTGTATAAATAGATTACACTAATAGCTATACCAAAAATATAATTTTAAAGCTATTTAAATTATTTTTATATTGTATTTATTTGAATGCATGGTGTACTTTTTTCGAATGGTATTTATTGAAGAATTTTAATTTGGCCATTTCAATTTAAAATATCATTTTAAAGGGGGACATATCGAAATTCAAAGAGTAAAGGCGGATAAAATATTTAATAATTTTTATTAGTCTGCTAATGAAAGGCAAAAAGTACAAATAATTACATTGCACAATTTGCTACTCGCATTTTGTGTAGGGAAATTTAAGAAAGGAGAACTTAATTACTTACCAATAACGGTAACAGTGAAGGAACAAGTGTTTGAATGATTTGAATTATCAAATGCTTCATAAACAATTTTTGTCGTGCCGATGGGAAAAGAATAAGGTGGTTTTTTGATGAAGTTTGGAGATTTTATGAAAATACTCGAAACAAACACATTATCATTTGCGACAGCACCTTCCCATGCTACTGTAGCAGTGGCTTTGGAGGGATCAGTATTTTTAACAATTGAACTCGGGCACGTTATATTAGGCGGTGAAACATCTGAAAAAGAAGAATTTATTTATCATTTAAAATCAATAATGCAAGAAAAATATTTAAACAGAAAATTATTTTTGAAATTCACCTTTAAATACATTTTTAAAATGCAATAATTGGCTAATATAAATAAAATACCAATAAATATATTATTTAAAGAGAATCATAAATACATATATATATATATATATATATATATATATATATATATATTAAGTAAAATAACCTTTCTTTAGATTTTTCAGATTGTTAATATGGTAAATAGTATGTTTTAAATTATTATCAAAATTTGCTAACTTTTAATAAATTTCACAATAAAGTAACTATTTGAAAAGTATATATGAAAGAGATACATATGAAAATTAAAGAAAAAGAGACATTTTAAACATACAAGAAAAAGACACTTGTGGTTCTCTACAAGGATTTATTAACAATGAATACCACTGTTGCAGCCTGATAAATATTTTGTAGGCCTTGTGGTAAACTCTTTAATGCTGCCTATTGTTTGGAATAGCACATAGGCCTACAACTAGTGTCATAGATTGATGTGTCAAAGCATACGACACACGATCCCCTATAATAATCATCAATGACACCATGATAGCTGAACTATATGTTCGTGATACTCTTCAGCCAAGAGATATGAGGACATATGTTGCCACACATGATAGGACTCCAAAGAGGAATTTTCCATAAGGATAATATTCGTCCAGAAGTAGCAAAAGTGTCATAGGACTGCCGCCTCAAAACAGAAGCACTATCTGGGCCTCTTTGATTCTCATATATATCATAGATTAATGGAAGGAATTTGGAAAAAGAACTTTAGGAGTTTGATCAAACTAGCGATAAGTTTACAGCAATTCTGGAAGGGCATGTTGCAGGACACCATAAGAAACATATTTGCTTCAAATCCCTATTATAATGCATCATACATTCAAGCTAGATGTTGCCCAACAAGTGACTGGACCCTGTAAGTTTCCTTGCAATAAATTATCATTACTATTATTTTAATCACTTACTTATATCAACGTTAGAAAACACATGCTAAATTTCAATCAGTTCCAACGTTCCTTCCTAGTAGGCTAATTATTATGACAATTGGTGTATTTGACTTCTATCGCTATGTTTATAAAATAAGTTTTATATATTTTATAGGTAGTAGATTAACAAACTAGTATACAAATTTCTTTGTATCGACAGACAAAGGAAAATTATAAACTAATTTTGTGCTTAGCTACTACAAAAATCAAACTAACTTTTTAAAGCAATCGTGAAATCGCTATAATGTCACCCATTCAATTATATTTTATTTATTTTTAGCATTTTTCTTTAAAACAATATTATTATTAAACAATTTTCCCTTAAACTTTTTTTGCAAGTTTTTATAAGACACATGCAGACCATGAATCTCTGCGTCCTTTTCTCTAAACAAGAAAATATATTTTTAGGATTACAGTTAGTAAGTAATTTATGTAACTTCAGGGTAAGGTTCAGGTCAGGTTCTTCTACCGACATTAGTTGAGAATTCATAAGACAAGAGATACCGTGCAAAGTTATTTTTACAATAATAATTACGATCATGCCTCCTGGTTAGTGTTAAATGAGTAACAGCGGTGCAGCCCTTGCTTAAGGAATATAGATTAACTGTCTCTGTATTTCCAGCTGCTTTAGAACAACAACAATAATTACGATCATACACAGATGCTATAATATGGAAAGAGATGAATAATTATTGCATTTCCCAACACTCGCGTACACATTTGCCATAAAAGGTTTAAAGGAGCAGATAATTTAGTAGCTATTTTTTTTTATACAAATATGAGTCAGCAGCTTTGCTCTCTGTAATAAGGGTTTCTAGAAGGAAAACAGCTGCTCCAGCTAAAAATGAAAAAACACTTAAATATTGTTTGAAAATAAGAATCAATATTGATAAACTTTGGTAATATATTCTATGCATTCAAGCGTTTTAAAATGAAATCTATGATTTAGATTGTGTCTGAAAATGGTCCTTAATATTCCCTATTTACAATTTTTTTTACCGAATTAATTTATTTCTCTTGTATTTAATTGTTAATATTTAAAGATGAAACCAATATACAAGCTTTTAAAGCATAAATTTAAATCTTATTAATAAATATTGAACAAATGTTAACAGATTTATTCAATGTTGTTTAAAAGTTGAACAAATAATCAAGAAATTTAAATAATGCTTTTAAAACATCTTTATATTTTAGGAGGAGTATTATTCATGTTATATATTACAAGATTTTTACATATCTTAAATAAACCACTTACCAGCGCATGCTATTTGGACGCCAGCATTCGACCAAGTTTTATTAGAAAGACATTCATTGATACCATCGTGTTTGCCATCCTTCGAAACCAAATTATAGCCATCAGTACAGTAATAACTACGAAGGAAATACATATAATCACTCGCTTATCTTTCATGGAACCAAAAATAAAAGGTTTTCAAAATCTATTACAATATGGCTCCCTCAATTAAATAATAGCTCATTACTTTCAAATTCAAAACATGACTTTTTAAAAGGGACTTCTTCCCTCTCGTTTATAGATAAAAAGAAATAATTGGACAATTGTAATATTTTCAAAATTGGACGATTTTAATCTTTTCAAAATTGGGCAATTATATTGGACTTAATAAGCAATCAGTATACAAAAACAAATGGTACTTCATTGAAAGGTTACATTTGGTTAAACTGAGCTTGGATTATAGATTTATAAAACATGGTTTCATTTAAGTGAACGAGTTTGACATTGACTCATAGAAACATTCACTCATTCAATTCGAAATATATTCATTCCTTCATTTTTGAAATTTAAAGAATAGCCCGATATTCCTTTTTTAGCTATAGATACTATTGTACACATAAGGTTCTATTACATGTTTTACATCGGAGTGCTCTTCCCCAAAGGAGTTTTTAAATAAAACATTCCTTTTTATGAAGCAAAGAATTGTTTTAAATTGCAATGCGATAAATTGAATTCAATATTTTGATTGCTAACAACCACATCATTCAACCATTAAATTTGTTTCAGTCAAGAAAAAATTGAGGATTGACTCTGTCTTCATTTATAATTGACCAACTGAATTCGTAATTCTTAGTTAAGTATTTTATAGGGACTTACATTGTTATGAGTTTGTTTTTTAATTTTTATATCTTACCAGATCAATAATATTGGTATAAAGTTTGAATAAACTTATGAAACTATTAATATAAATATGTAAAAGAGGCAACAACAAAGGAATATCGAATAAAAATCGATTTACATCATTTGGTCTTGTAACTGGCAGTCTTAAACATAAAAAAATTTATAACTTACCGACAAACTGATTTGAAGGGCATTTTTTGAGAACTGCATCTTTTGGCTTCACCTTCAATTTTCTGTTGTGTTTCAACGGTTCACATTTTATCTCTGCAGTAAAACAAATTTTTTTCAAACACAGCTACTTATATATAGAGTCACTCCAGAAATTGAATATACAATTTTTTTTTTTTACAAAAAACAATCAATTTTCGAGTAAAATATTTGTTATCATTAAGAAAAAAGACTTAAAACAGCAGTATAATGATCACGTAATGATTAAATAAATGTAGAAATTGAATATGTAAAAAGCGAACATCTTACAATCAAACTTGCCCTGCCCATACTTTGTGATAATGGTGAAGCATAATGACAATTATTATTGATTCAGAAAAAATGTTTTAGTTTACATTTGTTTTAAAACAAATTTTTACATAAACGAAAACAAAAATTTTTGCAAATTAATTTGTGTAATAACTATAACAAAAGTTTTTTGGTGAACAAATTTTTAGTTAATTATCATATAACACGATCATCTCATAAAAAATGTAAATTTTTTATAAAAAAATCTTTTTTAATGGAAATAAATTCAAATAGAGATTAATATAAATTTATTTGCATCAATTATTAAGGTATCTTAACTTTGTAGCTCATCAACTCTAAATTATCTTAGTCCCTCATTATCTTATCTCAGAACTATTAGTGTGATATGTAATGGGACCTCCATTATTAAATTACTTCATTCCCTATTTGTGATTCTAATTATCACAAATAGGGAAATAATTAAAAAAATTATCACAAATAATAAATTTAAAACAGAGTTGCAATGTTTTTAAATGAAATCAAACTGCAATGCAAATATGAAATACAATGCTTTTAAAGAAAGCCAATAATAACATTCACTATACTTATAAATGCTATCTTACTACTTCATTGTTGAATATTTACTTATGAATAAATTGCAACTCTTTTATGGACATTTAAATTATTCAAAGTTCATATTCAATACTTATTTTTTAAATGCCAATTATTTAGATAACTTTGAAACAATATCTAGAAAAATGGATTAGTTGTATTAAAGAAAGCCTATCTAGTATCAATTTACAAAAATAACAATAATGCAGGATATATAAAATATACATAGAGTTCTTAAATTTAGTAGATACACTTTCATGTTATTTCTATGGAAAACATTTCAATTGCTCCTCCTGATGCTCAGTAAATGACTTTGAGTAGGTAATTCTCATTTAAATTTTAAACCAACGCCTTTTGCCTTTGTAAAAAAATTTATAATATTTGAAGAAAATATTTAATAAAAAGCATTGATGATGAGGGAAAAATCAAAGCTTTGGTACTATTGATAATCAAAAATATATTGATTAATCAGAAAAATTAAATTTTGAATATAAATAGATACGATTTTAATAGAATGTATATCATCTTTCACAAATACACAATATTAAGATTAAAAAAAAATAATAATAATATTTACATGAATCTTAAAAACAAAAGTATCCTATTTGTTTATACTCAGGAAAATACAACATTCTCATATACAATAAATATTTAAATTGCATCCTTACTTGTATCTAAACCTCTTATATTTAATAAAAAGTATTAATAATGAGGGAAAATCGAAGCTTTGGTACTTTTCTACATATTGATTAATAAGAAAAATTAAAATTTGAATATAATTAGAAAAATTTAGTAGACTGTATATCATCTTTTACAACTATATTATTTCAAGAGCTTAAAAGATTAATAATATTTACATGAATCCCAAAAAATTAAATTACACTTTTTTGATTATTCTCAGGAATAATCAAATATTTAAATTATTTCCATTATAATTATTTACAAAGAAGAAATATCACCGAACTCTGCCCCTTTTCAGAAAGATTACGAACTTATCTTTAAAAATCTGAAATTATTTTCGATATATAATTGATTTCTTATTATCTAAAAGTGAAACGGTGTCGTTCTCCATAAGAATATCATGTAAGTGTAATTAATAATTAGGCTGTAGGAGTAAAATGCTACATAAAAACAAACATTAAATAAATAGAACGACTTTAAAAAATTGTACCTTCGCACTGAGTCGGAGAACCAGTCCAAGTACCATTTACAAGACATGTGCGGAAGTTGGAGCCTTGCAAATCATAACCTGCTTCACATGTCAATTGGCAGGAAGTTCCAAAAACGAAATGAAGTCCAGTGCAGTTATGGCGTCCATGCAGAGGAGGATCCAAAACAGGGCATCTCATTTCTAATCGAAACAAACCATAAAAATGTAATCTGAACATAAACAAAAGATTATTATTTACATTATTTATGTAGCGAAGAATTAAAGAGTTCATGAATAAGTTGGTTAATATAGCTTGGTTTAGTGCACACATAAACGGAAATAATACACTCATGTCCATAAATTAAGGATAATTCAGAATCACACAGACATTGAACTCTAAAATAAAAATTTCACCCGTAGAATTATCACACACATCTTGAAGAAGAATATGCAAATTACAGGAAACAACCAGATGGCGCGGATAGTACGTCACAATGACGAGAGTGTAAGAGAGGGATATATAAGGAATGGTGGCAAAGAAGTAAAATTGTTCACAGGCGCTTTAAAAGCCTTTCAGTGCAATAACCACATAGTTATGGCACAAAGGAAACATTTGGATGATTTTTTAAGTGGTAGAATTATCGGACGACTGGAATGTGGACGTACCCAGCTGGAAGTATCCGAGGAACTTGGAATCGCCCAGAGTGTCATCTCCAGGCTTTGGCAACGATTCCAAGATGATGGTAATGTGAGTAGATGTTACAGCACAGGTCGCCCCCGAGTTACAACGCCGAATGAGGACCAGTATTTAGCAGTTACTGCCAAAAGAAACAGACGGAGCACAGCATCAGACCTGTCTCGTCAGCTCTGTTCAGCTACCGGTACGACAGTTTCCAGGCAGAGCGTGTTCAGACGCTTAGGGCACATTGGTCTATATGCTCGTAGGCCTGTCAGATGTATTCCACTTACCGCAACTCACTGTCGCCTGCGATTAACCTGGAGTAGAGAGCATCAATTTTCCGACGGGTCCAGGTTTAGTTTGCAGTCTGATTCTCGCCGGACTTTCATATGGAGAGCGCCAGGTACCCGTTACCACCAAGAGAACACCATTGAACGACACCGTTACGGTGGTGCAGGATGGCTCGTTTGGGGAGGAATTATTCTTGGTTCCAGAACTGACCTGCATGTTCAGAGTGTAACGATGACAGGCCACATCTATCGGGATGTCATTCTGGAACAACATGTACGTTTGTTTCGGGGCGCCATGGGTGCTGAATTTCTGTTTATGGATGACAACGCCCGTCCTCACCGTGAAAACATTGTAGACGAATGCCTTCAATTGGAGGATATCACCCGTATGGATTGGCCAGCATACTCACCGGACTTGAATCCAATAGAGTATGTGTGGGATACGCTTGGCCGACGAATTGCAGCCCGTCAACCCCCTCTCACCTGTCAACGGAAACTTCGGAGGAATTGCTTGATGAGTGGTGTAATATTCCCCAAGATCAGATTGATAATTTGATACTCAGCATGCCTAGGCGTTGTAAGGCCTGTATTGCATCGTCCGGGAGACATACTCCATATTAACCATCATACTAACCATGTTATACTGTTTTTTGTAAATAGGTTCTTTTTTGAAATTTGCTCCAGGGAATAAGAATCGCAATTTTTATTAATTATGTCAAACATATAGCATCTTTTTTGCTCTTTACCTTTTGTTTAATAAATAGACTTTACAAATAAGTCAAATTTGTTTTACTTCTTTCTCTTTCTTTGCCTGAACTTCATTATCCTTAATTTATGGACATGAGTGTAGTACTTAACAGCAGAAAAAGGAGAATTAAATTATATTAACTTCCATCAATTAAGGAAATGTCACAATACTAGCGATAAATCAGAAAGCTGTATAATTTTAATGAAACAAAATATACTAAACATAATAAGGATTAAGAAAATAAAGAATATAAAACAAATTAAGAGACAATTAGGGTGTTTTAAAAATAAGTACATGCATGAGATTGAACAAATAATGTCTGACAGTTGGGTATAACAAAGGTAATTTCTATATGGAGATCACTCAGAACAGCAAAACAATGCAAATGCGATGTCTGATGAAATCACTTATTCGGTATAAGAAGTCTTCCAAAGTTGCTCTACGCTTGGCAAACGTGCGAGTAGAAGGATTGAGACCAACAACATGTTTACCTAGAGGATACCAAAGATGATCGACAGGATTTAGGTTTGGAGATCAGGTTGGCTACTATTGCTGGCCATTGTTTGTTGTTGAAGATAATTTTTCTCAATACAAGCTTCGTGCAGTCTGGCTTTTTCGTTTTGTTGGATGAAATAATCACCAATTGCAATGGTCCCTGTATCACGTGGAAAGGCATAGAGGTCCCTGCATCCATCCAAAAAGATACCAAAACAAATGTCTCTTCCTCATGAATCAATTTCCCATATGTTTAATATGATAATGGATTAGAGATTTTCGTCAAATCAAACAGCATCCCCTATCATTTTGCAAGCTAAATCTAGGTTTATCTGTGTAGAGAACAGCCTTCCATTGATGTACAACCCAGTGGAAATGTTGATGCGCCCACCCACCGACCTCAAACGCTCCTTCTTGTGACATCAGATACGCGTCACACAAACGTCTGGTCGCCTAGAGTACAGACCACCTTCCTAATGCCTTCTGACCACAGTAGACATTGATCTATCCTTCCGAAACCTGCAGCAAGACAAGATTTAAATTAGGGTGAAGTAGAAATTTTAGTGCCTTCCAAAGTGATAGTATTGTTCATTGGTGCTTGATGTAATTCATGGCAATCCTTTCCTGAATTTTTGGATGCTTAATTTTAGATCTGAAATTGTTGTCAAAGTGTATGAACCATAGAATAACTCCCTTTTGATAATCTGATTACTTCTAACAGATTTTGATCTTTACCTAATTACTTATGACATCCATCGCAGTAAACCATGCCTTGAAGTCATTTTAAGGAATTGGTCTTTCGAAATTCCTTATTTCAATATCGCACAAAATCTTCTTATTCTCACACATGCATTTTCATGCTGCCTGAAGATAGCTATTGATGATACTTTCTATAGGGAAGTTATGAACAGAAAATGAATTTTAATTCTTGAACCAAGTTCAAGACGGTGGGAATAGAAACCAGACAGCATTCGAGAGAACATCAAAAAAATCAATCAAATAATTAAGTTTCTAGATCAGAAAAGTGGAATGCCAGAATTATAAAATTCCTCTCTTACTCCTACAAGAGATTCAAGGTCGCGTTTTTGTATGTTAGGAGAAAAATGAGAAATCGGGGAAAAAAAAGATGATCACAAAGACCAGGCATGGCCAATCCGCGGCTCGCCTTGTACATTTTTTCGGTCCGTGAGATTTATAAAACTTTTACAAAATATATTTATTTTATAGTGGCCAACTAGTGAAAACCAATGCATTAAAAAATAAATTATGTGTGCATCCATATATTTCAAAATTAACTGTTAAAAATATGAGAAAAAATTAACTTTGATTTTAAAATAATATTCTTGGGAATATTCATGACAGATATTGCCTGTTTTATTTATGAGTTTGCAGTTATGAGTTCGCAGAATAATTAAATTATATTCTGCAAACTCATGATGCGCGTTCGAAATGTCTATAGTGGCTCTAAATCTAATATGGGGATATATAATTTTATATGCGGCCCGCGGGAGTTAGGATGCATTTCCAAAGTGGCCCGCTAGATCATTTGGGTTGGCCATCCCTGACATAGACGATGAAGTGAATCCTATAATTTCAGAAGTGTTTTATGGATTATAATAGTTTATTTAAATATCCTTTTTTCCAAAATGTTTCCCAGAAAAATTAGATTAAAAAACTTACTTTCACAGTGAAAGCTTTCTCCACTCCACTTTCCAGTCTCCAAGCATTGCTTTACAGGCAAGGGCGAACGATTCCATGGCAGAACAGAAGGATCTTCGCCGACAGTACTCATCTGACACGAATATGGACAGTAGCCCTCCCGGCATTTGAAAGTACATTTGGATCCATAGATGTTGTCACAATTAGTTGGAACTAGAATTCCTCCATCTGGTGTGTCTAGTTTAGCACATTCGATGGCTGAAAGATAGAATATGTTTGACAGTTTTTTTTATTTAGATACAGTTTTCGATAACACATAAATACGCTATGTATATAAAAACAAGTACTTATATATAAAATATAACATTACATATTATGCGAAAAGAAGGATTTTGTGATAATCTGGAACACAATTAAACAACTATATATTATGAAAAAGCAAATTTCTTAATTAAACTTGAAACATTCTAAAATATTGATTATAATATCATTTAGAAATAATCTTAAATCCAGAAACCTAGAATTTAAAACTGCATACATAATTCCGGGCTAGTTTTAGAAAAGTTTCACAATTTAAAAAAAAATGCATAAAAGTAAAAGTTCAACAAAACTGATAGAATCATAATTAACTCTTATTATTCTTCATTAAACCAGGAATTCACTGGATATGTGACAAACATTCTCTATAAAATGTGAAAGACAATTAGTGTAAGTAAAAATTTTCATGAATTGACTTCGAGGATTTAGAAATTATAATGTTCTTTAACGTCCATGTGGATAATTATGTGTATAAAGTTTCGAATGTGTTAACATAAACTATATTATGTTAACATAAACAAATATATGTTATGTTAACATAAACAAATAAAATTACTATATTGCTTTTATTCTTTTTCAAAACTATAAACCTATCCTCTTCTGAATGCTCATGGGCTCGTTCACTGACATCATGAAAGAAAATGATTTTTTTTATTCTTAATCAGGGTATAATTTTAAATATTTCTTGATTAATAACTAATTTCTAGGGAATTGATGATCATGTTTTTTCAAATTTACTAAACCTACAATTACGGGAAATGAAGGCCCCTTCTGGGTTAATATGCTCTATTAGATTTAATTACCTACACCTGTAGTCGTCTTCCACATATTTCTCTGGAAGAATACAAATATGACACACTTTGAATGTCTCCATATAATGGATCAAGATGAATGGCCCAGATGTTGCTTGCAGACAACATTTCGGCCTTCATTAAACAAGGCACCTATTTAGTGAATTCCCTATCTTAAGTTTTTATCAAATTATTTCTTTTTCCAACTTCCGCATTCAGGCATAAGTTATAAGAGATTGTTTTTTACCAACTACTGTCCTAGTGATTGCCATAGAATTCGCAATTGCTTTTACAGCATTTCCAGTGGATACCATTACATGGGAATTAAAGTTAATGAAGCAGCAGATTCACTTGCAAAGAAAGGAAACCATGTGAATATTGGAAAGAAACAAGTTCTACCAGAACCCTTCAAAAAATATATTCATGGAGAAATCTTTAAGAAACTGAAAGATAATCTCATAACTAAATCTGATGGCAAAAAGTGGCACAATATTCAAGACAGCTAGGAGATCTTTAACACTAGACCACGTAAAGAGGCAGTTGCCAACTTTCGATTAAGAACCGGACACGATTGTCTTGCGGAACACCTTAACAGGATAGGTGTCCTCGCCTCGAACGCTTCCCCAATATGTAAAGCTGCAACAATGAATTCAGAACATCTTTTGAAATGCCTAGGACTGAACAAGAAGGCTCATCGCCAGGAAGAAATCTTTCAGTTATATTGGGAGGCCAGGGGCCTCATGGACAAAATGTAAGCGTCTACCCCTTTTATTTACTCTCTCCTCCTTTGACTTTTTGTGGTGTGTGAGACCGATTTATTGTCGATTGCTGTCTTGCTATATGTTTGCTTTGTTCTGCTTGTTCCTTCTTTGTGTGTGATTCTTATTGTAAGGGATTTATTTCCAATAAAGCCATATGTTACAACATATATCTAATTAAGATTTGTGAAAACTAGAAAAAATTAATTAAAGGATCAGAAAGAAACATTACCTAATCATAAATGAAACTCTGAAATGTACGATATTGAACTTACGTTTACAGTAATTTCCCTTCATTTCGTAACCAACTTCGCATTCACAATCAGCAAAGGAAGTGCTTGCTTCAATTGCTGTTGTCGAATGTTCAGGACATTTGGTACAATCCAATTTTCCATAAGTACTCTTGTAAGTTCCTTTTGGACATACTGAAAATTGAAAAGAATAGTACAATGAATAACGCTTTAAAAATGTATATATAATAATATTAAAAGGAGATGCTCTCAAATATTAATAAGAGAACCTCTTGTTCTTTCTGATAACTATATTTGCAATAGTAGCACATAACTATAACAGTAGGTTATAGTTATGTACTACTGTTATAAATATAGTTTGTATAGTTAACACCCAGTAGGACACAGTCTCGAATTTGGTTGCAGTCATCGGTTTAAAAAAACTAGGAATTTCGATGTTGGTTATGGCAACGTGTCGACAATCAAGCTACTTGATGGAAGTTTTTCCAGGTTTTCACTTTTACGACACGCAAATGTTAAGCAGGTTCACCTAGAAAGTATTCACTTTAACTCTCAGTGGATTGTTCATGGCTATAGAATTCGTTCCCAAAGTATAGCTTTAAAACCTACCAAAAACATGTCGCATTACATACTAAACTAAATACAAAATCATACTTCAAATGAAGTGCTCTGGTTGCTGTTTTGGATTACAGGGTACTCTTACCTCGGTACTAGAGTGCTGGAGGCCTGCTAAGGGCACCTACATTTCACCAACATGACTCTGTACGAATATCTAGGGATGGGCCCTGAAGAAATTTTCACTTTTTCACCTAGCACAGGGGTGGCCAACCCGCGGACCGCCTTGGAAAATTTTTCAGTCCATGAAATTTATCACACTTTTACAAAATGTATTTATTTTATAATGCCCAAAGTAGTGAAAAACCGATTCACTAAAAAAATACATTATTCGTGCATCCATATATTCAAAAATGAACTGTCGAAATTATGAGAAAAATTAACTTTGATTTTAAAATAATATTCTTGCGAATATATGACAGATATTGCCTGTTTTATTTATGAGTTTACAGTTATGAATTCGCAGAATATAATTTAAATATTCTGCGAATTCATGAACGCTGCATCTTTGAACATCTAATACAACAGTAACCCCACTTTAAGTAACCGCAGTGACGCAAAGACCATTTCTAGATACGCACACTTGATTTTTGATAGCAGAGCAAACCAGACTCTCAGTTCAAGCTTCCAGCGCCCAATAATGTAAACATCCTGTCTGCGTGGGCGTGAGCTGACTGGAGGGAGAAAGAAATGTAACACTAGCAGTGTGCGTTTGGTTTTCGAGTAAAAGAGACGTGCTTTTACAGTCCACTAGTGCTATGTGTTTTTGTTCTAAGACCATAACAACATTAATTAAGAGACTCTATTACATAAAAAAGCTGCTTTCAATATAATTTGTTTCAGAACTCAATTTTTTGATTGTGAAATTCTTACTTAAATTGAATGTATGTTGAAAATATTATCCTTCAAAACGAAACTGGAAAATACCTTGGCATCCACGTTTGTGTCCCGTTCCTTGATACCCAGCATCGCAAACACATTCATAATCTCCTCCCCGAGTTCCGCAATAACATTTGGCATGGTTATCGCAACAATCTGTTTTGTTGTCGCAAAAACCATCGCAAAACGAACGGTCAGGAGTGTAGTCCCAACTCACTTCGTTGGTTTCTGGAAATGTAAAAAGTGGATTAAAAATTTTACTTGCAAAAATATATATTAAAATTCAATATTAAATGTAATGTCATTTGGTAAATGCTATGAAAATTTTATAATTCTATAGATAAATATCTTAAATTGAAGATCCCCTGGCAACAGCGTCATTAGAAAAAGGAAGTTGCTCAATCCATGCGACATGATACATGTTTTCCTTGAAGTCCGATTGAAATCATCAAATGCTGTAAGTGACTTAATGCTTATTAATACTGAAACTTTAATTTTGAAAGAAAAAAAAAGTATGCCTCTTTTTTAGCAGTTAATTGTAATCGTAAAATTTTATTTTAAAATTATTTAGAAACAAATATATTTTTAAAGAGTATCTCTTACTTTTGTCCGGTGCCGTATTAAACAGTTTGATAAGACAGGAACATATTTATTTGGATACTTTATACACAAGAAATTTTTATACTTAAGGATACTTTATACACAAAAGGAACTTTTGAGGATCTTTATACTTAAGGATACTTTATACACAAAAGGAACTTTTAAGGATATTTATACTTAAGGATACTTTATACACAAAAGGAACTTTTAAGGATCTTTATACTTAAGGATACTTTATACACAAAAGGAACTTTTAAGGATCTTTATACTTAAGGATACTTTATACACAAAAGGAACTTTATACTTAAAGATACTTTATACACAAAAGGAACTTTTAAGGATCTTTATACTTAAGAATACTTTCTACACAAAACTTATATGCATACTTGCCTTTTTTCAGATAATCATTCAAATCCTTGATGAAATCAAAATCAGTCAGCATGTATACATGACCTAGGGAAGTGGCAACTCCCTCCACTTCTGCCTTATTGATACTGGCCACTCCGACAGCAAATATCGTGACTCCTTCTGCCTTCAGTCGCTCGGCCTCATTCAAAGGGCTGTAGGGAAAGTTGCTTTCGCCATCTGTTATCAGGATAATGATCCTTTCGAACGAGAAAAGTAGCTTAGAAATTGACAACATTGAGGATGCAGACAATGCACACGCGAATTTTCAACTTTATTTAAGGCAGGGGTCTCCAAACTTTTCAGCCTTAGGGCCATACTGTTTACTCCAGTAAGTATCAAGGGCCAAAACCGTTTTAATTTTTCTGCCATTATCTATAATTTCCAGTTAGTTGTTATGCTTAAGCTAAATTTTATGCGTATTATGCTTGTCATTAAGCTTTACCTAGCAAGTCAATAAAACCGAGTTATTATCATTCTGCATTTTTTTATCCAACTTATTACAGCAACAATAAGCTATTTGCTGTCGCGGGCCGGATGGATGACACTGGCGGGCCAGATTTGGCCCGCAGTTTGGAGACCCCTGCTTTAAGGCAAGCGCTGCACAGACGTACTCACTTTGCATTGCCCAGGGGGCACGTGTAACTTGAAAATAAGCCACGGACGCGGAGTAACAAACGTTCTACGATCCTATTAGACCGGGACCTACAGTTTAAAGTGGATTCCGAACCCCTACAAACATCCATGGCACCGGCGGGACTTGAACCCGAAACCTGTGGTACCGAGCGCCAGAGCGCTAGCCACTCGGTCATTCAGGCTCCCTCTTTTAGGTATGAATCACAGCTTTATACTGTTAACTATTTTTTTAATGTAAATGGCGATAGTTGGCACCACCATCACCGAAATGTAATGAGGTGTGACCGCTACGGGGACTCCTAGGTAAAAACAAGGATGGATGTAAGCAACGAAGGTTGGTGATGGCGAGCGTTAGTTCTAAAACGTATATAAAATGTTATTAAATATATATATTCAATTTTAAATCACTGAGAGTCATTTTAGTTAATGAAAAGAAAGAAAAATGCTAACAATACCAATCAACAACTGCAATAATTCGATTTGTTTTTTTCTGTTATTCGTTTCAAAAGTAATTCCTGAACATAGTAAAGATAATTGATGTTATTGACAAGAGACGCCAATTTGCCTTCAATGGTAAAACACACAAGTTATAGATGAAAAAGCAAAGACTTGATCAAGCTACAGCAGGAGTGGCCAACCCAAATGATCTTGAGGGCTACTTTGGAAATGCATCCTAACTCCGAAGGCCGCCTATAAAATTATATATCCCCATATTCGATTTAGACCCACACTAGACATTTTTCGGAGTGAAAAATGGAAACATAATGAGTTATTATTATTGTGTTGACTATTATTCTTACATGCAAACACAGATAATATAATAATAATGATACTAAACGCATATTGTAAAGAAATATATAACACTAAAAATGAAATATAAAAAATAGTTTTATATATATCAATATAGTTTTCTTATTTCTTTTGCATATTTGATGTAATTGCTACATTTTGATTTCTTAAATTATTTCTACAATGTAAAGTGGTGAGAGTTATTACTTTTCAATTGCGATTCAAATATTAACAATTTCTTCTTAAGGTTATCTTTTTTTCCTTGCAAGGAACTCATAACTATGAACTCATAAATAAAACCGGTAATATCTGTCCTATATTCGCAAGAATATTATTTTAAAATCAATGTTCATTTTTTTCTCATCATTTCCACAGTTCATTTTTAAATATATAGATGCACACATAATGTATTTTTTTAATACATTGGTTTTCACTACTTTGACCATTATTAAATAAACATATTTTGCAAAAGTGTGATACATCTCAGGGGGGCAGAAAAATGTTCAAGGTGGGCCATGAGTTGGCCCCGCCTACGCTGCAATCATGCATCATTTGATCACAGGTCCCGATTTGTTCCGTTTTGAAAAAGAAAGCAATCTAAGTAACAATTTAAAAAATAAGACTTTAAAAATAAAAAAATCAGACACACACGCCCAGATGTGCGATGATGACTACATGCGAGCACAAATAATATCTCATAAAAATGTAAGACAATCATTAAACCTGCAAGATCCCTTCGCTCCTGCCTCACTCAAAATTAAAGAAAATAGCTGTAGTGAAGTCAACAAAGGATACACGAAAATGAAATGCGTTGAGTTCTATAAAATAAAGTAAAAATATTTAGAGCAATGGGCTTTCAAGAATTCGAGACATTTGATTAAGCGAATTGAACCAAAATATCTACGTCGGATGAAATTCAAAGCGTGGTGGATATATTGATGGAAAAAGGATATATTAATTTTGATCAAAATACAAAAGTATTTAACGAGTATTCATCTATTTCGAACTATACAATAAACAGTAAAATGTGGCTGAGTGACACAATAGGAATGTTTCAACCGAAAATTGTTGGATGGAATTGTTCAACCACTTTAACGTCAATAATTTGAATCATATAAACCAGGGGTTGCCAACACGCGGCCCGCCTTGAATATTTTTCCGGCCCGTGAGATTTACCACACTTTTACAAAATATATTTATTTCATAAAGGCCAAAATAGTGAAAACCAACTATTAAAAAAATACACTACGTGTGCATCCATATATTCAAAAATTAACTGTCGAAATGATGAGAAAAAATTAACTTTGGTTTTAAAATAATATTCTTGCGAATATATGTCAGATATTGCCTGTTTTATTGATGAGTTTACAGTTATGAGTTCGCAGAATAATTAAATTATATTCTGCGCTCTCATGAACGCGCATCTGGGAACATCTAATATAATAGGTTCTATGTTTCACTTTAAGTGACCGCAGTGACCATCCCTAGATACTCACAGTTGATTGTTGATAATAGAGCAAACAGACTCTTAGTTGAAGTTGTTACCGCTTTTGGTTCAACTTACACCTGCGAATCATTTTTTTTTATTCCGAAAATGAAATTGACCAAAAACAAAACACACTCAAACATAACGGACGCTTACCTGCAACACCCATTATGATGTGCAAATACCCAAACTGAGATCCATTTGCAAAAGCTAAGTGGAAGAGGGGAGAAACAAATATCGCACTAGTAAAACAAATATTTTTTAATGATTTAATTTTTTTTATTTCATTTATATTTATATATTTTTTATATTTCCTTTTTAGTGTTATATATTTCTTTACAATGTGCTTTTAATATCATTATAATTATGTTTATCTATGTTTACATGTAAGAATAATAGTATACATAAAAATAATACCTCATTATGTTTCCATTTTTCACTCCAAAACATGTTTATAATGGGTCTAAATCTAATATGGGGATATATAATTTTATATGCGGCCCTTGGAGTTATGATATATTTCCAAAGTGACTAGCAAGATCATTTGTGTTGGCCACCCCTGATATAAACTTTCGTATAGCCATTTAATAAATTTCATGTCTGTCCAGAACTAATAAGAAGTTTTTAGTTTTATGTCTGTCCTGTCTATGTCTGTGTGTCCTTAACCATTTGAATCTTTATTTTATGTCTGTCGAGGAAAGGCTTTTTCTCTTATGAAACATGTTGTAATGAGCAAAGAAATGCAGTTTCAAGTGGCAGTCTTTAAAGCAGTGTTAAATATCATACTAAATTTTAAGAAATCCTGTCAATAATTTACTTATATTTATTATGAAATCGACGCCAAATATACTTAAGCAAATGTGTTCTTCAGAAAAATATAAGAACCACATAAAATATTTATTTTTCAGTGTTCATTCCTGTTGTTTTCCTTAATAAATAAATCTATGAAGAAAAATTCCGTTTTAAGGACGAAAATAAATGGTTACGTTACTCATACATACAATACAATAAATATATTTTCAAATGTAATAATTTAGTTTGTACTCGTTATAGAATTCGTATCAAAATAGAGATTCACCCACTGTATTATTGAGATCTCTTTCTTTCACGGTGTTGCATTTGGATGACCATTAACATATCTTAACCATTCGAATCTTTATTTTAATCTTTTGCATACACAGTAAGAATGCTTTAATCACGTTAAATGAACAAATTGGTGGGTTTTTTAAAAGAAGCTTTCCATTTTTTATACAATTTTTTTATTTGCGTTTCTTTTGCTATTGAGTTTGTTGTTCTTTGATTTTCAGTTGTCTATATGCAATGATTATGTCATAATACAACTAGCATAAAAAAAGATTAATAAAACTAAAATATTTCTAGTTTTCTCTTCAGCATTTTTTTCTCAATTTGAAATTAAGACAATGATGAGAAATCTTTCAGGACGGAAAGATAATCTACTTTAAGACAGCAGGGACACTTTTCTTTTATTTTTAAAATCGGTGCAAGTTTTATTACGTGTACAAACTAAATTATTACAACTGAAAACATATTTATTTTATTCTAACATAATTTATAATGAATTATCATAACTTGATAATGTCTATCAATAAAGAATAAAAATTTCCAATAAAAAATCACAGAAAATAATCTCCTTATTACTTATTAGACAGCAAGTAAATTATATACGAAAGTTATATATATATACATATATATTATAAGCTTCATTTCAAGACTAAAAGTAAAAGGAACTTACTTATTCGCGTTAGGTCGGGCTTGTACTAAAATTCTGCGGGCTTCTTCCATTGCTAAACTCGTGTGCGTCCCTTGTGCTACGTAACCCATGTCATTAATTACTTTCAGAAGAGTGCACATATTAGTTCCTTGACTGTTTTGAATGAAATTAACGTGCGTTCGAGGAACATTTGCAAAAGAAACAACTGCAATTCTACTATGCTCGCTCGTCACTGAAAAATGACGAGCTACTAAATTTGTGAAATGTTTCACTTCTTCATATGTCTTGGCACCGATGCTTCCCGATTCATCCACAACAATCACCACGGCATTTGGCTTCAAAGTATAATATTCTAAATTTCCTATGAACGTTTCAAGTTCGGGTGTTAATACGACTCGATTACATAGTACAGCATTTGCTAGAATAAGAAGACTTATTACAGCTTGGAACATCATCTTGAGTCGCTCTCAAGATCCCAAAAGAAAGAACTTGAGATGTGTCTGCCGTCTTTGAATGTGTTTTCACTTTGAAGCCGTAACGCAATGCTAAAATAAAGCAGCAGACATCGGACGTCGGCAGTTGATCAAGATTACTCAATAAATCTGCTATCAAAAACTTCATCCTCGTGAACGGGGATTTCCCAGTCTCTTGACATCAGTACTTCCGACGTGAAGCATTGGGTAGTAAACTAAAGAGGGCTTCATATACTCATTAAAAACAGTTCATTAGAGGTACTTTTTCGATACACAAATTGCGCTCGACTTTTGACATGCTCTTCTTTAATTCCTCCTTTGACTAATGGTTGATTTTGTTGTTGTTGTTGTTGTTCCGTTCACTAAAAGATTTTAATTATTGGTAAATTGGATTGATTTTTAATATTTCCATAAAATGAAATAAAAATTAACTTTGAAAGACTAAAAATGAATCATTTCACATAAATTACGATTGCATAAATACAAAATTAAGTAAGAAAATTTTTTCCTCATCTTTCAATGATATTTAACTTCGTTTAAAATTTACTTTTCAATTTAGGATCGACTGGCAGGGCTTTGCTTTTTTTTTTTCCAATTATAGCATCAGATTCAAAATATTTTAATTAATTTTGATTTAATAAAAATAATATTTTAATATTTTTAGCCTCTGGCAAATAAAGCATTTAAAAAGGCTAACTAGTATTAAGGAAAAATGTTTAATTTTGAATTAGCTGGGTTGTTGTTACCAGATGTTTGAAAGTGAGCACTTTTCTCGGATTTCAAGGATCATAAATTGTTTGGATTTTTCGAATAAATTGTTCAAACTGCCAGTTGTCAAATTATCAGCTCACAAGTATTACTTTTTTAGCTGTTGTATTTCGAAAAAAAAAACTTTTTTATCTTTTACAACGATTACTTAATTGTTTTTTATTATTACATATAAAGTGTGAGTTTTATGTAATTGGACTTATTCTGAAATATTAATTATTAGAATTATGATTGAGCAAAGGAAGAATTTTCATTTTCAAGTTAAATAAACCTAACTCCATCTGAAAATCTTTCAAACAGGAAATGTAACTTTACAGTTACAATGTAAATTTTTACATTTTGGCAGCCAGTGAACGAATAGCTGAATCTCCAGGCCAGAGTTCTCCAGGAGAAATTCCAATTGTAGGGCATAACTTCTATTCGAATTCGATATCGTTTACTCAGTTTGATTGTTTTAATTCCTCATATGCAATTTGTACACAGTTTTAACATATGCAACCATTTCAAAGATTGAAATAATTTAATTCAAATTCATTGACTGACTTTTTAAAATGGTAGATTAATTGCGCTTTGAAAAAAAGGCTTTTCTGTAATTTTGTTGACTGAGAACATAATTTCCTAGTTTGCCTTAAATATAACATAAATATAAGCTTAAAATAAAGTTTTTAGTAAAATATCTTTTTTTACCATAGGATACAACGCTGATATAACAAAGTGGTAAATCTGTGATGCTTATTAGCTTTTTCAAAGAATAACTTTGGGGCAATGCCATTAATAATAGGAAGGATATTAAACGTACAATTTAAGAAATACATAAAAATATATTTTCTGTATTTTAATATATTATATATTTATATGTATTAAAAATATTATGTTTTAAAAAATTGTTCCAAAATTTGCCGCTTGTGATTAAAATGATGTTTTGTAACAGTATATACTAATTAAAACCATGGGAAATAAATTAACGAAACACATGTAAAATGCAATTTACAATGTTTATTCTTTTTATTTGCATGATGTTTCCTGTCATTTGCACTTGAAATGGATGGAATGGAAGATCCTACGAAACAATTTTTGGTATTTGTTCATATTGACAAGCTATCACAGAATGCATTCATATGGCCATTAAATAAAACTTTTCCGTAAAAGAGGGTGTTTGTGGAAAATTCAATGGAGTGACAAAACACTTTTCCTCTTGAATAGAAACGTGAACACCCGAACTGACGTATTTAGGCCAAGAAAGGTGCTGTAGGGTTCCAGTGATTTCATTGCACTCACCTAATGTTACTGTCTGGTGTGGCTTCATAGCTACTTTTATACTATAGGCATTCTTCGGAAAATTTTACGTACTAGACTTGCGTTCTATGACAGCTTGCGATAGGAATAATTACTTAAAAGTGCTGGCAATATTTATAAGTCTGCATCTTTATTCAAGATTAAGACTTCCTCACATCGGAATTCCCTTACAGATTGATTAATGTAAGCTCTACAATAAGCTCTGATTATGTAAGTTATTACTCCTTTCTTTATCAATGGTGATAATGAACTGACCATCTACTTCATTTAGATACATTGTACAATTTTACAATTTAAAGACCCTAATAATAAATAAATAATCAAATAATTTTTGAGCAAATTATTTTAATGCATTTCCACTCTTTATGTACCTAATATCTTAATGAAACATTCCATGAGAAATTTCTCAACACGATCAGAAAAGGCATACCAATTTAACATGCTTCCAGTAAACCAAATAATATCTTTCAAAAGTATTTTTTCGTCATTGCAAGCATCAAGATTATTTCAATGAAAAGTTGATCTCAAAACAATTTCTAAAGATAATAATCAAACTACAACTATGAAAAAATAGTAAATAATTTTTTAATGTGAATAGCTTTTAATTATCATCAGTTTCAAAATTGTCTCTTGTAAAAGCTATGAAAGTATACTCGACACAATGTTATTTGTTTAGAGATAATTTTCTTTCAAGCAGCAATATAAATACACATTTGAGAATAATTATTCCTCGCAAACAATTCATTGATGTAATCTCTATATAACATGTGGAAATTTTGGAAATTCATGATTAGCAATTTTTAATTTTGAACAAAAAGCTTTAAAAATCCTGATTTGTTTTCACATTAACGTATTTACGCTAGAATGAATTTTCTACTTTGGCAGCTTGACTATCGTTATGTTTTATAAACTAATCGCAAAAATTTAAAAAAACCTTTCCCAAAAACCCAACGTCTAACATCCAATTTGCATAACAGTTTTAGAAAAGACTTTTTACTCACACGTTATTATTAGAAAAGTAATTGAACATTATATTTAAACTGACAAGGCGTTTATATTAATAAAGATTATGGTATTTTATTTCGTAAAGAAAAAGATGGAGATTTCCCCTTGTTAAAAGCGAAAGCAAAATGTTTTGGAGCTATCGGAGTAGTGACTAAGCTGCAGTTTTTCTTTTTGCGAGCCTATTAGAAATTATTATCGTGATATCCTTCCAGAACATTGTAAGTAATTGATCTGACTCAGAGTTAGTTAAAGAATAGGAGTAGCACTTCTCGAAGCATGCTAAAATAAGCGTATTACTTTAGATTAGCGCTTTCAAAATCCCAAAATTCCTTAAAATAAAAAAATTTTAAAAATTTTTTTTATTTATATTTTGAAATTATTTTTTACTTTCTTTAATTAACTACATGCAATTCTTATTTCTACTTTTTAAAATATTCTTATATCAGTGATTCAGCTTCCTGTATTTTTAAATGATGAAAATATATATCTGAGCGAAAAGAAGTCATTATGAGACATTAAATTACGGTTTTTGTTTAATTGTCATTTGATATCATAGAATTTAATTTATTAATTAACATTTATTATTTCTTAAAACAATTAATGATTTAACTTCTTAACAGCCATTGTTTAAATTTACAATTTTTTGTATTGCTCATGTATTAAATGTGGTCCCGGTCTAATTTGCCTAAAGTGTGCATAAAATGACCGTAGAGCGACAAACCAAACCAATCTTCAAATCTAGCCTAAAAAAAGCAGTAAAGTTGTACACTTTGCTCTAGGTCAGGGGTGGTAAACCCGCGGCCTGTTTTAAATATTTTTCCGGCCGATGAGATTTATCATACTTTTACAAAATATATTTATTGGCCAAAGTAGTGAAAAACAATATATTAAGAAAATGCATAATGTGCGCATCCCTATATTCCGAAATTAACTGCCGAAATCATGAGAAAACTTTGATTTTAAAATAATATTCTTGCGAATATATAAAGATATTGCCTGTTTTATTTATGAGTTTACAGTAATGAGTTCACAGAATAATTCAATTATATTCTGCGAACTCATGATGCAAGCGCATCTTGGAACATCTAATATAACAGGTTCTCTGTCTCATTTTAAGTGAGCTCAGTGACCATCCCTAGATACGCACAGTGGATTGTTGATAGCAGAGCAAACCAAGCTCTTAGTTCAAGTTATTAGCGCTTTGGGTTCAACTTACACCTGCGAATCTTTTTTTTCGAAAATGAAATTGACCCAACACAAAACACGCTCAAGCATAACGGACGCAACACCCATTACGATGTGCAAATAGCCAAATTGAGATCAATTTGCAAAAGCTAAGTGGAAGAGTGGAGAAACACATATCGCACTAGTAAAATAAATATTTTTTAATGATTTCTTTTTTTTTTTTTTTTTTTTTTTTTCCGTTTATATTTATATATTTTTTAAGTTTCCTTTTTAGTGTTATCTATTTCTTTATAATGTGCGTTTAGTATCATTCTTATTACATTATATATGTTTACATGTCAGAATAATAGTAAACACAATAATAATAACTCATTATGTTTCCCTTTTTCGCTCCAAAAAAATGTCAGTAGTGGGTCTAAATCTAATACGGGGATATAAAATTTTATATGCGATGTTATAATGCATTTCCAAACTGGCCCGCAAGATCATTTGGGTTGCTCTAGGTATTTCTTAACTTTTAATATCAGGATCACATTAATGTGCTAACCAGTTTTCCTCATCTGTTAGGTTCTACCAGCCCCTTTTACCATAATATCAATATATATTAATCTCATCCCAAAGTAATATTTTTAAATGCATAAAATAAACCGAAGATAAATTAGTTAAATTAAAAACGTCGTACTATAATAATACATGTACTTTTTTCAAGGTGCATTAAATAATAATCAAATACATTATATGTATACATGCTTCAAGTGTTATTATTAAAAACTTACCCATGCGAATATTGTTGCCGTTTATTTTGAATAAAGTCGTTATGCAATAAATAAACAATTAATTTTTAGTGGAAACCACAAATATGGTTAAAAGTATTTATAATTTATTGCGTATATCTATATAGGAAATTCAAAATTCATTTTCAAGTAAATGAAAATGTTTTTTTTAGTTCAATCTCACGGATTCCCGGAACCAAGTCCATTCAATCTTACCTACTCATCTTGTTTAAGTACACCTGGGATATGTTGTTGTTGTTGTAATGCAGCTGGCAATAAAGAGACAGTTAAACTTTATGCCATAAGCAAGGGCGGCACCTCTATTACTCCTTTAACACTACCCAGGGGGCACATGTAGCTTGAAGATATGCTACGGACGCGAGTAACACTACTACCACAATGCTCTACGATCATATTAAACCGGACTACAACCATCCAGGGAATCGCCGGGACTTGAACGCGAAACCTGTGGTACCGAGCACCAGAGCTCTGGTCACTCGGGATATGATGTATTGTATTTCTGACATCCTTTTTCTTTTTTTCAATTTTGTGTGTGATGTTTTTTTGTTCGAATGCAGCTGACAAACACTTAGACTGTTGTCTTTGATGCCTTAAAGCAAGTGCTGCACCGACGTTACTCATATAGCACTACCCAGGAGGTGCGTGTAGCTTGACGATAAGCTACGCACGCGAAGTAACACTACCCCCATAACGCTGTACGATCAAGTTAGACCGGGACCTACGGTTTAAAGTGGATTCCGAACCACTATAAACATCCGTGGCACAGCCGGGATTCGAATCCGATACCTGTGGTACCGAGTGCCAGAGAGCTAGCCACTCGGCCATTCAGGCCCCTTGTATGTGATGTATCATAATTCATTTTATTAATAAGTAAATTATAACAAAAAGATACATAACAAGGGACAATAAAAGGACACACATTTCAAACAGTTGGCAAGTACATTTTTTACTACTTAATGTGACTCATAATTTACATTAAATTTAATACTTATAAAATGCACATGCTGTGATTTAGGCTATTTCATTTTAAAGAAAACTTACTTCTTTTAAGTAACTCTGATTTTTTATTAATAGCAAAGTATTTCTTTGAGTGTTTTGCATGCATTTATCAGACATTCCCTAAATGAATATTCAAATCTTTCTGGGAATAAAAGTGTTTCACTTTTGGGACACGGGTTTGGCGGCGGCCTTGAAAAGAGGAAGTGAATGGGAAGTGAAATCGGTATTTCCTTTATCAACACAATTTAAAAAAATTGGCCGTTAAAAGACATGTGAGTGATAACAAGTTCCACACCAATGGAATAATCTCTATATTAAATCAATAATATTTGATAAGCGCAATAAATATTTACAGACAGGATAATTACAGTCTGACACAAACTTTGGTCTGTCGTTGCTCTTTAGGGGTTTGGTTTGGTTTGTTTGTCGCTCTACGGTTATCTTATGCACACTTTAGACTAAACAGACCGGTACTTACAGTTTAAAGTGGATTCCGATCCACTACAAACACCCATGGCACCGCCGGGACTCGAACCCGAAACCTGGCTCTTTAGGGAGGTAATATCATTCATCATATGTCAATCTCATTTTAAAAAGTAATTTGGCAGATGAGTTTTTAAAAGACTTTCACATTTTAATGAAAGATTAAGCAATGAAATTGGAGTAGATTGAGAGTAGTATAATAAAAAAGTAACATTAAAATAATAAAAATATAATAATAATGGAATAATCTCTACAATAAATCAATAATATTTGATTATGGCTTTAAATATTTACCCACAGTATAATTACAGTCTGAAACAGGAGGAATACACACACTTTGGTCTGTTGTTGCTTTTTCGGGGGCTAATATCATTCATCATATGTCAATTTTACTTTAAAAAGTCATTTGGTAGATGAGTTTTTAAAATCTTTCGATTTAATGAAAGATTTATCAAGGAAAGTGGAGTAGATTGAGAGTAGTATGTTAAAAAAGTAACATTAAAATAATAAAAATATAATAATAATGGAATAATCTCTATATTAAATCAATAATATTTGATTAGCGCAATAAATATTTACCCACTGGATAATTACAGTCTGACACAAACTTTGGTCTGTCGTTGCTCTTAGGGGTTTGGTTTGGTTTGTTTGTCGCTCTACGGTCATCTTATGCACACTTTAGGTTAAACAGACCGGGACCTACAGTTTAAAGTGGATTCCGACCCACTACAAACACCCATGGACTCGAACCCGAAACCTGGCTCTTTAGGGAGGTAATATCATTCATCATATGTCAATCTTATTTTAAAAAGTCATTTGGCAGATGAGTTTTTAAAAGACATTCAGATTTTAATGAAAGATTTAGCAATGAAATTGGAGTAGATTGAGAGTAGTATAATAAAAAAAGTAACATTAAAATAATAAAAATATAATTATAATGGAATAATCTCTATATTAAATCAATAATATTTGGTTAGGGTTATAAATATTTACCCACATTATAATTACAGTCTGAAACAGTAGGGACACACACACTTTGGTCTGTTGTTGCTTTTTCGGGGGCTAATATCATTCATCATACGTCAATTTTACTTTAAAAAGTCATTTGATAGATGAGTTTTTAAAAGACTTTCAGATTTTAGTGAAAGATTAAGCAATGAAATTAGAGTTGATTGAGAGTAGTATAATAAAAAAAAAGTAACATTAAAATAATAAAAATATAATAATAATGGAATAATCTCTACAATAAATCAATAATATTTGATTATGGCTTTAAATATTTACCCACAGTATAATTACAGTCTGAAACAGGAGGAATACACACACTTTGGTCTGTTGTTGCTTTTTCGGGGGCTAATATCATTCATCATACGTCAATTTTACTTTAAAAAGTCATTTGATAGATGAGTTTTTAAAAGACTTTCAGATTTTAGTGAAAGATTAAGCAATGAAATTGGAGTTGATTGAGAGTAGTATAATAAAAAAGTAACATTAAAATAATAAAAATATAATAATAATGGAATAATCTCTACAATAAATCAATAATATTTGATTATGGCTTTAAATATTTACCCACAGTATAATTACAGTCTGAAACAGGAGGGAATACACACACTTTGGTCTGTTGTTGCTTTTTCGGGGGCTAATATCATTCATCATACGTCAATTTTACTTTAAAAAGTCATTTGATAGATGAGTTTTTAAAAGACTTTCAGATTTTAGTGAAAGATTAAGCAATGAAATTGGAGTTGATTGAGAGTAGTATAATAAAAAAAAGTAACATTAAAATAATAAAAATATATTATATTCAATTTAATCTCATTTATTGCAAGTTAAGAAATTTGTTCAACGCGCTTTTGCTAATAAAGTGGCTGTTAATTACCCACGAGACTGGCTTTGTTGCAATGCCTTTATCAATAACTTTTTTTGCTATTTATTTACTACTAGCACACCTACTTTCTTTTTTTTTCTGTTTACTTCTCACAAGTCAAATAATTGATGGTTATCAAATAATTAACAAATATGTGTTTCAAGAATTTTTTATGTATTTTAAGGAATTCTCAAAAACATGTTTCAATTAAAAACTGCGCTCAACGAAGCAGCTGTGGTTATTACTAGACAACGCATTAAAATTTGAAAACCTAATTAGATCGAAGTTAATTAATCAGCAAACATTATTAAGTAAAATATTAAGAAATCAATAAATAGGCGCCATATGATTAATACTTTCTGAACTCGGTTGCTGCCAAAATCCTATCAAATACAAAAATAACAATCAATATATATCCAATATATAAACATATAGATTTTTTATTTATAAAACTAGAAAAACTTAACTCAAGAATCACGAAAAAAGATTTCTTACTTTAAAAGCAAAACTCACTAAATTTTCACTAATCATAAACAACAACTCTGAATCTTGAGATAATGAACTTAGGTTTTCATTAATTTCCTTTCCTTTCATAACCAATTTCACATTCACAATAAGCCAAGAAGGTGCCTGTTTTAATTGGTGTTCAATGTTCAGAACATTTTACTTAATCTGATCATACGAAAGTACTCTCGTAAGGTTCTTTACTACATACTGAAACTCTAAAAGAATATTTCGATGAAAAATGCATGCATATATACTATATATATAATTATTTAATTTAATTATAAGAAACATGAGTTATTTAAATGTTTAGTTTCCTTTAAAATACTAAGGGCGATCATGATTCTCAGATAAGTCTACGATATTAATTCATTTTTTCTTCAATACTTATACATTGTCATCTCTAAGTGATAGGTTATTCTTTCTGTGTATTCCATGCTATCGGAATACATCGCTTGAATTTTCTTTGACACGGATCCAATCATCTAGCGAGCAAAAATAACATGGTTTATAAATATCTTGAGGGTGTGATTCTCCTCAGATATCACAATTAATTTCCTTAGAATTTACTAATTTATATCGAGTTTTACGGATTTCTTGTACAACATTTTTTCACATCTTGTCAATGCGTATTTTTTGCAAATTCTTGTATGTATAATATTTTTTTTATATTTTTATTTGTCCAATGATTTTCAGTTTCGTTGGTGCAGTTTATGCGCACTTCTGATCTTGAACAACATTTTTTTCTTCTTCTTTTTTTTTGAGAGCTATGAATGTGAAGCACTTCAAAACTTTCGTATTACGAATGCTATGATGGTTTTGATACACAATTGCTGGTAACGAATAGTGGTAGTGACTTTTGTTGTGCAAAATGGTCGTGTCTCCAGTTTGCTCTACGTTAGTTCTCTTTTGGTTTCTGTGTTGATGTGTTGTGTTCTTTTATATGTAAATGCTTTGAAAATTCTTATACAATTTTTCTTTAAATCTATAAAAGGAATAAAGCACAGAAATTATCCTAAATTCAGAAGAAATCCGGTCAATCCAAAAATATGTAAATGATAAAGTATTTCAAAAATATTCCTTCTTTTACTGACATTTTATTTTACGGTTTCTTTTATTTTTACAGATGTAGTAAATGAAAATTTGTTAACGGAACAAACACCTCCACCAAGAAAGAAAATAAGATTATAACTGTGCCATAGGGCCTTGGAGAAGATGTGTAACATTAACGAAATAGACAATGTTGGACATCGTATGGAGTTTGTTGAGGAGTGTATAAGAAAATACCCAGTAGCTAAGAAATATGAAGCCATAGAGGCAATTACTAATATTATAATAAAATATATAATAATATATAAAATATATAATAAAATTATATACATATATACATACATACATACAGAGGGAGAGAGATTTTTGCCTTCTTCTAGGGCGAAAAAGTTGAAATGTATAAGGAAAGTAAGTGCAAAATTTTAAATTTATCAATAAATATCTTCCGGTTCCGCTTTGGGATCTAAATATACAAAATTAACAGAAAATGATGTAAATTTTCACTTTTCAGTATTTTTGTTAATTATATATTTTTTTCTGCACTCTAACCCTAAAAAGTTGGAAAACATATTGAAAATATAAATGCAAAATTTCAGAATCTAACATGGGGTCCTGATGGCCGAATGGCTAGCGCTCAGTTCCACAGGGTTCGTGTCCCGGCGGTGCCATGGATGTTTGTAGTGGTTCGGAATTCACTTTAAACCTTAGATCCCGGTCTAACATGATCGTAGAGTGTTGCGGAGGTATTGTTACTCCGCGTCCGTAGCTTATCTTCAAGTTACGCACACCTTCTGGGTAGTGATAAATGAGTAACGTCGGTGCAGCGCTTGCCTTAAGGGATCAAAGACAACTGTCTTAAGTGTTTGCCAGCTGCATTAGAAAAAAAAAGAATCTAATATTTTTGTAAAATAAATTCTAAAATTATATTAGAATCTAATATAAAATATATTTAATTTTTATAAAAGTATATCTAATTTTTTTAAAGTCTTAAAATAGACAACCGCTGGCACCTGAAATGGGCAATAGCTTACACATGTGCATTTTTTATTAAGTGAATATTAAAGATGTAGTTTTTTAAAAAAGTACATTTGTTTAATATTACAATACACAGTCATTTTATTTCATTAAGATAAATTACAATTTAAAGAATTGATACGAGTTTCGCATCAATTTAAGTTTACAATAATATATAATGCAATAATATTCTCATAATCATACTTTTATTTTTGACTACTCAAAGTTTAGCAGTCATTTCATTTCAGTAAACATAAACTGTATAAAATCAATTATATCACAAATTTTAGTGAAGCGAACTTACGAAATATTTAAAAACGGCTCATAAAATATTTTAATCACTTTTTTATATTATGATGCATTCTTTTAAAAAATTTTTTTTCAATCATTTGTTTAAATAATACGTATACTATCTACTAAAGCTTACACATGTTTTACCAAACTAGACAAATATTTGCATTCCAAAGAATTTTTTTTATATACATTCTACCAAAATGCACCGGATATATTTAGGCTTTTTCTAATATCCTTTAAGCAACCTGGTGGCCAAGTGGCTAGCGCTCTGGCTAGAGCAAGTGGCCATCTAGACTCATCTTCGAATCCTAGCGGTGGTATGGTTGTTGTTTGTTAGTGGTTCGAAGTCCACTTTGAAATGTAGGTCCCGGGCTGTTAGCCCTCATGTGTACAAAAGGACAGTAGAGCGTCAAACCAAAACCCGCACGTCAAGTTTTCTAAAATTTTTCGTGTTTTTTTTATATTTATTTTCTTATATATTTTATTTTATCTTTCTTATATATTTACAGGGGTGCGCAGAAGATATACCTCCCCGTGGTGCACCTGGTAACATTTTTTAGTGGCTAAAAGATCTGCAACTTGGCATTTTTGTTAGATTAATGAACTCTGTTTCAGCATGTTTTGCTGTATTATCTGTTTTTTTTTTCGTTGTTCTTTTATTGTTGTAACTGTTCATAATCTGTCATTGGCAAACGTTGTTTTGCCATATACATTATTTCTATAAAGTATTTTTTTAGTTAAATAAAAAAAAAACTAACTTACTATTAGTGTGTGGAAATGTGGTTATGATTGGAAGAGGAATGGAACGTTGCAGACAATGAGGGCGTATAAAATGATAATACACTAACCATTTATTTATTTCATCCTTTATATTTTATTAAATTAATAAATATATTTTTAATTACATTATATAATAGCTGTATATGCATCAAAAATAGTTATTTACATACTTACTACTAATTATGGCAATTAAAAAAGTGCAATGGAGTGTACGATATTTTTGGTTAGTCCGTCTTTAGCCAACACAAACAAACTGGAGGGTTTACCCACACGCGAACATGTCACGTATAGTTGTCCGTGGGAAAAACATGGTGTGCCCAAATTTAAGCCACAAACAGACATCGTTTGGCCTTGCGACTTATTGATTGTCATTGCGAATGCCAATCTAATTGGAAATTGAATACGTTTGAATGAAATTGGCACATCTGTGGGAATCATAGGGATTCGTGGCAGCAATATATTTTCGCCTCGGTACTTGCCATTCAAAATGCTGGCTTCGATAACATTTTTCATTAATTTTTTAATGACTAATCGTGTTCCATTGCACAGCCATGGTGGGTTCAATCAAAATAACCGGAGATCTAACCTTTAATTGTAAATGATGCGGTGGCATGCCTGGCAAATCCAATGAATTCAAAAACTCAATTGAATAATTTACAGCTTCATTGGCATCGCAAACTGTATCGATAGATTTGTATGACACCAAGTTCCTTGGCAACAACTGTTGTATCTTGGAATTTAAAACATTGACGTCCACATTTTTTTGCTGCCAAAATTGCTCTTTCTGCCAACCAATCAAGATTTTTGAATTGTGTGCATACATCGGGAAATATGTGGCCGATGAGATTATTTTGCAAGTCGATGATTGTGTAGAAATCTGTCGGAAATTTTTGCATCCATTATTTTCATATACAGCAATTTTTCCATCGCCATTATCTAACAGTTGTTTTGAGAATGTTTCAGCGGATGGATCTTGAAGCATTTGAACGCGCCTGTTTACTTTTAGTTGTAATTTTTCAACATTACGGCACAGTGACGATGATTTTAAGCAAGCGTTGATCTCATCAGCGTACGTTGAACGTGGAATGACAGGAAGTGTTTGCCTGAAATCACCTGAAAGGAGTAACAGAGTGCCGCAAAATAGTTTGTCGTTATAAGTTTATGCTTTCGATAATCTTATGCTTTCGAATTGCAAATAACACTTACTTTACTGGAATCCCAGATTCGCCACAATAAAGTAAATTACAACACAATTACACCTGTAAGTTAAAAAGCAATAATAACAGCCATCTTTATTTTTCTTAGAACAATAATAAAGTTACCAATTTTGCTTAACTAAACATTAACACACGCTACACGTGTAAATATAATTTAATGCTACACGTGCAAAGAATATAACTTAACAAAACATTAACTTAAGACATTAACACGCGCTACACGCGCAAATATAACAGTATTTGTTCTCTTATTATTTGACTTATCTTTAACAATGATAAAACACGCATATTTATTTAACACGTAAATATATTTTTTTTAAATTAAAACTATTCCCACAAAAACGTTGCGTATAATATATACAGGTAAAGCAACGGCCGTTGTTGGCGCGAGTTCACAACACGTATGAAGCCGATTAAAGACTTTAATTTTTGTTTAAGCACACGTGCTGTAATGTCATGACTAAAAAATAAAAAAAAAAAAAAAAAAAAAAAAAAAAAAAAACACTACATTGTTACCGACTGCATTGTTTTGCGAAAGAAATTTTAAAAAATATTTAGGGGGGGACCACCCTTATCACTTAGGAGTTTAAAAAATAGATTACGACCTATTCGCAGACCTACCAAATATGCACAAAAATTTTCATAAGAATCGGTCAAGCCGTTTCGAAGGAGTTTGGCAACAAACACTGTGACACGAGAATTTTATATATTAGATATATATATATATATCAGTAATTGTGAGTAATGCATAATCACGGGCAACATATATAATCACCGTTGTTTATGAATATTCAGCGTAACATATACATTAAACTTAATTTATAATAATAATAATAGTTTATGATAATAATAACATAACTACTTTGCTTATCATTCTGAAAGAAGTCTTCTATTTACGATGTTTGCATTTTATGATAATATACGATTTTTTTTTTTTTTTTTTTTAAGTTAGCTCTTCAAGTTTCAGTATTAATTTATTTATAAATTATTCACTCAAAAAATAAAACTAATGATGTATTTCATAATTTTCTTAACTTGAATGGATTTGAACCAATGAAATAAATTAAACTTATAATCGGTTGGACAGTTTTAGACACAATCAGAAAAATAAGGATGCCTAAATATGTTTTTAGATGTTTATTCATTGTTTTAATAAAAAAATTTTATATAAGCGCTAAAATAATTATATTTAGCGTCAGAATAATTGATGCTATTCAATAATTTTCAGAATGTTTGAGAACTGGTTCAGTATTATCACTAGTTGTATCAAATCTCTGTACTGAAGGCAATGATTCGTCACCATTTCATTCTTTCCTTTTAATCCTTATCAAATGAACTGATGGTTAAGCTTTGCAAGATGATTTAGCTATTTTTGTACATTAAAATCAAGCTGCCAAAAAGGAAGTAGCTAATCAAGCCATATTTATTTTACAAATATAATACAAAAAGGGAGTAAAATTGTTAAGTTATTAAAATAAATAATTACTTACTTTTAACAAATGTTTCTCAAACAGTTTTTGTTTTAACAACTATATTTATATTCATAAATTATATATTATTTTTTAAATTAATTAATTATTCAAAATTTTTTATATGATTATGCTCAGAATTTTTTTATATGCAAATTATAATATAAATCATTATAATTTGATGGCCTCGCTATTTCAATTTTTGAGTCCCATTACAAAACTTAAATAACTGGAATTCTTATTGTTTTTCTCTTGTTCTAGCCCAGGGGTTGGTCAACCCAAATGATCTTGCGGGCCACTTTGGAAATGCACCCTAACTCCGCGGATCGTATATAAAATTATATATCCCCCTATTAGATTTAGACCCACTATAGACATTTTTTGGAGTGAAAAATTGAAGCATAATGAGTTATTATTTTTGTGTTTGTTCTTACATGTAAACATAGTTAGTATAATAATAATGATAATAAAAGCACATTGTAAAGAAATATAAAATACTAAAACTGAAATTTAAAAAATATATAAATATAAACGAAATAAAAAAATAATCATTAAAAAATATTTATTTTACTAATGCGATATGTGTTTCTCACTCTTTCACTTAGCTTTTGCAAATCGATCTCAATTTGGGTATTTGCACATCGTAATGGGTATTGCAGGTTAGATCCGTTATGTATGGGCGTGTTTTGTGTTTGGTCAATTTCATATTCGGGGGGGGAACGATTCGCAAGTGTAAGTCGAACCAAAAGCTCTAACAATTTGAACTGAGAATCTTTGAACTGAGATCAGCAATCAACTGTGTGTATCTGGGAATGGTCTTTGCGACACTGGGGTCACTTAAAGTGAAACAAAGAACCTGTTATATTAGATGTTCTAAGATGCACGCGCATCATGAATTCGCAGAATATAATTTAATTATTCTGCGAACTCATAACTGAAAACTCATCAATAAGACAGGCAATATCTGTCCTATATTCGAAGTAATATTATTTTAAAATCAAAATTTCGACAGTTCATTTTTGAATATATGGATGCATGCATAATGTATTTTTAATACACTGGTTTTCACTACTTTGGCCATTATAAAATAAATACAATTTGTAAAGATGTGGTAAATCTCACAGGCCGGAAAAATATTGAAGGCTGGCCGAGGGGTTGTCCACCGCTGTTCCAGGCAATCTTTTAATCATGTTTCAGTAAACCACTCCCTTTTGAAACGCTGACATATCATTTATGTTTCTTTGATCAGTGTATTTTGTTCACTCAATGTATGCATCAATTATAGCTAGCTCTAAATTTATTATCGCAATTCAAGGTAAAAGAGAACAGTACAAATAAATTTTAAAAACTGAAGCAGACGCTGTGGACGGCATTATTTTATTTAAAACAAAAAGTAGACTGACAATCAAACAGAAATCTTAACAGAGACTTTGCAAAATGTTTAATCAAACTGTTTGATTGTAGTAAAATTTCAACATAGGCTATAAAGCTACACACACACATATATATATGACTATGTATTCTGGTGGTACTGCAATTCTGTGCAAAAATAAAAACACTGAATTCTTTGCCCTTAGCTACTTCCCTTACTAATCACTTTAAAGTACTCAATAACTGGTTCAATAAATGGAAAATTTCTTTAAATGTAGATAAGACTGAAGCTGTTCTCTTCTCTATTGGAAATAAAAGTAAAAAAACCTGTGGTTATGATCAACAAGAATATTATCCCTTGTAATAGTCAAACCAAATATTTAGGAGTTATTCTGAATCAGCATTTAACTTGGAAACAACATTTTCTGTACATCACAACTAAATTTCGTATTTCCTTCATAAAACTCTATCCATTTATAAATAGAAATTCTACCATGACTAGGCATAACAAAATTCTTCTTTATAGTACTATGCTTATCCCATTTCTTAACGTACGCTTGCCCGGTCTGGTCCTATGCAGCTAAATCTAACTTAAAAACGCTTGAAACTTTACAAAATATCCCTAACCGCCAAATGGCCTCTGCTAAATGGTTCATGCCTCAATTTTGATATCTATAAAGCTATTAACATTCCTTCTTTAAAAGATTTTCTTAAACACATCTCTATTAAATTTCTTAACACGCTTATTAATCATGAAAATATTGCAATCCAGGAGATTGACTCTTACGTTCCCAATTATAATTTAAAACGTCAGAACAAATTTTTAAATATTTTTTCTTTTCTTTTATTTGTTTATGATTGCAAGTAAATTTTATTATATTTGTAAATATATTCAAGACAATTTTCATTGTTTCAACTGTATTTACCCTGTCCTGCCGGAGATGGAGCCCCCCCCCCAGTGACTAAATAGCTCCAAAAGAATATATCGATAGTCATATACGTAGGATTTGTTTGACTGCTAATTCAATAAGCAGATGTCGTCACATGGCGGTTATGTGCTGACGGAGAGCTTCCTTTTGCCAGGGAGCTTTGAACATGGGAAAAAGAGAGAGGATAGCAGAGGAAGGTTGAGGTCAGACGGCAGGTGAAATAAAATTAGCAATGAGTGTTGTACATTAATCAAGATAGCTAATGATGTTAAATTTTATGTTAATATATTGTATATAATGTGAATTAAAGAAAATGCAAAAAGGAACATTCTGTTCTTTGTTTTAAATACCCCTAGACACAGCCTACCTACGTACACCCCTATAATATAGGGGTTTGGGCCGGCATGAGTTCATCGACTCGACTCGTTTAAAGAGTAGCGATTTTTTTCGAAGTACACTGAGATAGAAGACCACCCTTGCTTGAAGTTGGAATTTCTTGTTGAAAAATCAAAAAAGTTAACCTAGTTAAATAAAGAGTTGTCCTGTGTCAAATCCCTGTTTTCAGTCAATAACTGCCCTGATTTGAAGTCTCCATCGTGTTACATGACTGTTTTGTACATTAATCTGAACTTTGTGCAACCCTTTTATCTTGGACGTTTATATCGCTCCCGTTTACTCAACAAGAGAATTTCCAGCTGTTTCACAAGTTGAAATTATAGATAAGATTTACAATAACTTTCGTTTTCATATTTTTCTTATGATGAAATTTAATCTTAATTAACGTTGAGGGATTTTTTTCCTCTTAAAAATGAAACTGATTGTGTTTAAGTTTGAAATGTTGTTTTAGAAAGGAAGTTATATACAGTTGCTATTTTTTATTGTTGTTTAAAACACTATTTTTATTATTTTTAATTTCTGATATCCTATGCACTTAAAATACTTATTATTGATAACATATAGTACGTATTTTTTTAAAGATTTTTTTGTTTCACTTTAATCAAATTGGTGTATTTTATTTGAATACTTCTAATACTAATTAAGAAGGAATAATTTGTTATTCATTTGTCTTTGCATGTCAGTTTTTTCCGACTAAAACTGAATAATTTGTTTATTCTATTTTATTTTATTCCTTGAAATATATGGGGCTTTTTTGTGAAGGATGAATATTAACTGATGAAATATTAGAATAAGTTATACAATCTTATTATTTTTATTCTGTTTTATTTTGGAATGGGATTTTTATTATGTGATGAAAATGCTATTTGATTTATTTTATTGATTTAATTATATATGTGTGAGGGAAATTGATTTATTTTTATTGTAAAATTTAAATATAGTTTGAAGAAGATTTAAAATGGCTTACTTAGCAAAAGGTCTTGAATAAGACATGAATATTTTTGTAAGGAATTAGCAATAACCATAAAACCCGATTTTAGAATTACTGATTACAAAAATCTATCTTTAAAAGCGATGACAATGATGAGGAATTTTTTAATGAATTGATAAACACCATTGTTAATGAAAAAAATGTGAAGAAACACGGAAAACGATGAAAAATGCACTAGAACTGGAAAAATTACGAATAATACTCAAAAATTCTGCTTACAAATTCGAAGACTCAAAATCTCGGCTTGGATATAGTCTCCCTGATAGAAAAAAGGTTACGAATGTGGAGATTGCGGACATTTAAGATCCCGTTGTCCTAAATTAGTGAAATAAAACAAAAACATTTCAATATTTCATAACAGAATTAATGAAAATCAGGAAACATCAAATGTCTATGTTGCTCAAAGCCATTCTGCAATGTTTACAGAAAGACTTATAACAAAAGAAATAAAGTTAAATTATAAAACTGTGGTAGCACTCGTCAATAAAGATAGTTCCGTATGTCTATTACAAGAAGATGTGTCAATTGAGATGCCGAATTTTTCTAATAAAGAAATAGTTTTGGCAGGAATTGTAAATTCGCGATTCCAACTAAGGTTTCTTTTCAACAAGAAATTAACATAGATGAAAATAATTTTATTTTGACATGGCATGTGGTGCCAACCTCAAAGTTACAATTTCCGACAGTTATGGGATCTGATATTTTAGGGCAGGCTTCACTGAATTTCTAGAATAATGTGGAATTTTGTCTGAAATTCAGTGCAGATTGATTGGGATCTGAGATTTTAATTTTAATGCCTGCATTGAACATGTTTTTGTTTCATATTTAACAAAGGCATGTTCAATGCAGGTCTCATGGCCGGATTTTCCTATAGGCTAACTAGGCTTCTGCCTAGGGCCTCAAGTTCAAGAGGGGCCTACATTCAAATTGTTAGCAAAATTAGAATTACACTATTCTAAAAACATTAAACACCAAAACACCGAATAGAAAATAAGGATAAATTCTTCACGTATGACTAATTTAGGAAGAAGAGCTTCTGTTTATGATGATGTAGTGAAAATATTTTCCTTTCTTGCCGATCTTACATTATCAAAGGTAGAACTTCAAAGAGGTGTGAGCTGTTAATGCAAGAATACCCAGAAGATGTCAAGCAAAATCTTACTGAAAAACTATTTCATTTCCAAGTATAAGTGAGACAAACGCATAAGCCTTCAAAAAATTTCACATTGTCGCATACAGACGTGTATCAAATAACATTCAAAGAAAATATTCAAGTTGCCTTCTCCAATGTGGAATCAATCTTACGGCTGTTTCGCAGTTTAATAGTCACTAATTGTACTGGGGAAAGGTCATTTTCAAGACTTAAAAATATCAAAAATCAATTAAGAAGCACAATGACCCAGACGAGGTTGTCTTCATTAAGTATTTTGTGCATCGTAAAATGGAACCTTCAGAAAAATAGATTTTGATGAACTTATAGAAGAATTCTGTGTGAAAAATTTTTGAAAGAAATTCTTCTAATCTACTATTTCTTTTTAAATGTATACTTGGATTGAATCAGTTCTTAAATAAAATAACTATAAACATAAAATTTAATATGATATACAATTTGATATTTTCTTTTCTGTGATCTGGATTCTATTTGAGTAAAGTTCCATTTTTGGTTTAGTTTAAAACTTAAAATTCATAATAATTCATACTTAAACTTTAAATGGAAATTATTATGAAATAAATTCATGTGAATTGAATTTGCGTTAATCTTCAATGTATTGAATATATTTAATTTAATTTGATAGGAAATATGATAATTTTTATTGCATATTTTATTTTCGTAGGCAAAGATTTTTATTATTTGAATTTTGTTTCTTTGTAAATGTGTTTGATTAATTATTGTTGCAAGTACTATATATGGTGCTGAGAATAAATGTTCAAATAAGTGTTCACGATTTTTTTTTATTATTAATTATCCATGCCACATTTCTTATAAAGATTAGTACCAATGCAATCATTAGTACATGGCAGGCATTCAAATTAAATCTGGACGATGAAGTTAAACTTTATTACACTTATAAATAATAAACCCGCGGACTCTATTTCTTCATATAAACCTGATAAAATTGAAACCACTGACAATAATCTAGGAGAATTGTGTCAAAAAAAGACAAACTGTATTTCACACATGTTAAAATGTTGCCTAGAGAAGAAGTACAACCTGATGTCTTTACTGTTATTATCAAACCTTTAAGATGCTCCGATCAATATCATGAGCATTATCCAGAAAAAATGTGCATAGTATCTAATGCTAAAAAAATTAACATTTGGCTGATTATTAAATATAATAAATTAAAATGAAATCAATTAAAACATTTGGCTGCGACATACATGGTAGTTATAATTAAACTTGCCCTATTTAGAGAATTTTGCAATAGAAACTAATCAGCAAATTGGCATCAGAAGAAGTAAATGGATTATGCACTAGATGTTCTAAAAGAATCTCCATAAATAAAAATAATTCAAAAATAATTCAAATACGGAAAATTCAACATAGGAAGTGATCAACACGGAATAAAAATAATTACAACAGGAAAATTGAGAGCAAGAGTGATAAGCAGAAATGAAAAAACATCTGTTGATCTGTAGACGTGCACAAAGGTAGAAGTGTTATGCAAAACAGCTCTTGGTATAAAAAGATATGACAAGCATTTAGTTTGCATTCCAACATTTCTGGTTGTAACGATGACAGTCTCGTTAGTTAAATGTGAGTTATTGGTAAAACTTATCTTCGAAAACAATGACAATGTTACTGTTGCGGTCCGTGAGTTTCGGCAAATAAAGTAACTGTGCCTGCGAAAAGTGCACGGGTCATGAAAGCGCGATATTAAATACCTGCAATATTATGAGTTTAATCTGGGAAAAGAATGTAAAATTGTCACTGCGTAGGCTGTTGAAGATGTTGAGGCAGCTGTAGTCAGCAGCCTAGTCAAGGTAGTATTGCATTCACAAGCAGCATCTTGGCAGACAGGCATTTCGTACAGCACCGTAAGGAAGGTGCTTCGGAACATAATGCACTGATAGCATGACAATAAATGTTAAAATTGTTGCTTTTATTCCGTGTAGGTCATTTTCTATTTGTATTTTCACGCATTAGGCTGCACTTCGCCCTCTAACAGACATTTTCGAACTAATTTTTATTTTTGGAGATTCCATCATCACATCTGCATATCAATTTTGATGTCAATTCGCTGACCAATTTCAGTTGGAAGATGCTCTAAATAGTTTTCACCCTGTATTTCCTTTTTTGCAATAAAAGGCTTTGGTATAAAGCTCTGCATTATAGATGCACGGAGCAGACTGCAGTCCACATGTACGGACTATAATTTGGCCTCCTAAAAGATTATTAGTGTTTTAGGATTTGGTTTGATCTTTGTAATAATCATGCTCAAAATTTATTAACCAAATAGCTCTTATATCTGGCAACACCTACTGCAGAATATCAACAGCGCCTTCTTTATAGTTAATTTTCCCCTTGTGTCGTTAAATGTGATACTTTTCCTTTTTTTTTTTTAAATTTAACTTTTGATGTTTGTCTGTATGTAACAAAAAATTCGATAAATAATTGTTACGAAACTTAGCCCTATTTCTCCCTTTCCCACTGGCGTCCAACGTTTTCGGTTAATTTCCACTTGCAAGTTTCTTTTCTTCAATACAATTGTGGATTTTGATCGCCAGCATTGTTTTAAAATCCTCTCCGCAGAAAAGTATTAAAAAAAAAAAAAAAAAAGACTCTCCCGAAAAGATTATGTTTTATTTTGCTTGCAAAAACGGAATTACTAATCCTGTAAAAAAAAAATCACAATTTTTTTCTGTGTATTTTAAATGGAAGTGATTACTTGATATATATTTTTTGAATAACAACCCTTATTATTTATTTTCTTGGAAAATATAAGTCATAATTACTTTTACATTTAAAGAATGTTGAATGTGTTTATGTGTTTAATATCTCTATTGAAATTGTTGACAGTTCAATTTTTTGCATATTATAAACTTATATTAATATTTAAAATATAACTGTTTAATTTTAAAATATAATACTATATTTTAATCTGCTAATTTTAAGTCATAAAGTCTATTATATCAGATTGTATTCTGAAATAAATAGCAAAACAGAAAACTGCGACACCAAATTTTTGCTTGCTTCGCAATTCTCAATGAAGTTATTTTTGTTTAGTCTTAATTGTGAATTATTGACCTTTAGTTTTGCTCTTGTGTGTATTCGTATTTAAAAGTCTCTTCAGAATAGAGTTTTTTTTTCCTTGATGTTTTGTGGTCGAAAAATTAAAATGTGTGTATTGCATCAAAAAAAATATTTTAACAGCAGAATTGAAATGGCATAAAAAATCATTTATGTCAATATAATTTTTGATTTTGATCTAAAAATAGTCAAATATTTATGTAAAAAAATTTCATATTATATTACTTATGTCTTTGATTAAAAAATATTTTAATTACTTTTATTTTGATAAAAATTATTTTATTTATTTGTAATATTACATAACCATTAATTTAAATGTTTATACAGTAATATTTAAAACTAAAAAATTCTGTTTTACATCAAAATATTTTTCAAAAAGAATTCGTGTTAAGTAATTGCATTATATGTCAAAACATTTTATATACAATTATTTTGGAATTCCTTTGTGTTCAGTAATTGTATTATGTGTCAATTGAACTTCATAACGTATGAACTTTATTTCAGTTCCAATTCAAAGTTCCAAATATAAATTTGTTCACCACTGTATCGACATTCACAATGGCTTTTCTGGACAAAAGTAAAAAGTGCGACCTCATCTTCTTAGTACAAGATATGAGCATTGAAATTGATGGCTAGTACTTTATGTTAGATGAAAGGAGCATTCTTCCCCTGGCTCATTTCTGACTCAAGAATAATCGATATCAAAGAACCCATTTCACAAAACGGGAATTTTGAAAAAGAATTTCCCCAAAATTACATAAAATCCATAATTGAAGAGAGATTATCCAAAGAACAAGAACAACAAAATGCATGCGAATTGAAAATAAAAGTCGAAGCTCAAAAACTTTTACAATACCAACGTCGCTTGTAATCAATCAATTATTAATATTAAAAAATTGATATCATAGTTTAATCCGAAGAAAACCAACATGCCGTTGTTTGTAATTCTATTTCAAAGACAACTAACTTTTTTAAAAGTAAAAAAGGTAAACTGGGTTGCATATCAAATCCAAACAGGAACAAAAATAGGGAATTCAACAGCAAATTATTTTCCACTCCAAGAGAATCGGGGCCTGAATAGCCGAGTGGCTAGCGCTCTGGTGCTCGGTACCACAGGTTTTGGGTTGGAGTCCCGGCGGTGCCATGGGTGTTTGTAGTGTTTCGGAATCCACTTTAAACAGTATGTCCCAGTCGGTTTAGCCTAAAGTGTGCATAAGATGACCGTAGAGCGACAAGCAAACCAAACCAAGAGAATCGGGCTCACTTACATTAAAATTTTTCCTATTGAAGTCTACGTCCACACTAGCATAACAAAGTAGTAAGGATCCATATAGTTTCCCCACAATAAATTATAAAACGGACGGGGAAAGTTCAAACTTGATAGATCCGCTTTTCAAGGACGGGTTGACCCTTACGTTAGACTATGAACGTTGCATGTTTTTTTCGCCCGTTAGACTTTGGAACCGATAATGAGGGAGGAAGAAAGAGAAAAGGGAGTATTTGGAGTGGAGTGAAGAGTTCCAGGCAGTACGGAGGGTATGTAAAGCACGAACTGGCTTTTTAAGATGATTTTGTAAGTACTTGATATATAATTGTGTTTTATGTGTTATGTATTGCAGTTGTGCAGTGCTGTCTTAACAAATTTTAATAAATCTGGCAGCTAAACATCACGTAATTATTTTGAGAAATAATTTAATTTATATCCATGAACAAGACTGAATCAAGACCACACGCATATATGGCCCTAACATTTACTGGAGCTGTCGACAGGATTCGACAGTGCAGGAATTGACAGATGAAAGCTCATTTTTCTCCTTGTAAATGCATGCTCCTACACTGTGTGAAAATTTTTATTAAATTTTGATGTTTATTGTGTCGTTGTTTAAAATTTCTTTTGTTTCTTCCGTGAACAGCTTTAATTTCTCTTCCGAAAAAAAGAACACACCAGTGTTTTATTGTAAACTAAAATTGTTGTGTTTTTGAAGAATTTAGTTCCATCAGAGAATAGAGTTAATTTATCATCAGAGAAAAATAAAAGAAACACGCCAGTATTTTAAATTAGAAAGGCTGTATTGGAATTACACTCATGTCTATAAATTAAGTATAATTCAGAATCAAACAGAAATTGAACTCTAAAATAAAATTTTCACCTGTAGAATTATCACACACATCTTGAAGAAGAATATGCAAATTACAGGAAACCACCAGATGACGTCACAATGACGAGAGTGTAAGAGAGGAGTATATAAGGAATGGTGGCAAAGAAGTAAAACTGTTCACAAGCGCTTTAAAAGCCTTTCAGTGCAATAACCGCATAGTTATGGCACAAAGGAAGCATTTGGATGATTTTTTACGTGGTAGAATTATCGGGCGACTGGAATGTGGACGTACCCAGCTGGAAGTATCCGAGGAACTTGGAATCGCCCAGAGAGTCATCTCCAGGCTTTGGCAACGATTCCAAGATGATGGTAATGTGAGTAGATGTTACAGCACAGGTCGCCCCCGAGTTACAACGCCCAATGAGGACCGGTATTTAGCAGTTACTGCCAAAAGAAACGGACGGAGCACAGCATCAGACCTGTCTCGTCAGCTCTGTTTAGCTACCGGTATGACAGTTTCAAGGCAGAGCGTGTACAGACGCTTAGGGCACATTGGTCTATATGCTCGTAGGCCTGTCAGATGTATTCCACTTACCGCAACTCACTGTCGCCTGCGATTAACCTGGAGTAGAGAGCATGCATTGTGGACACCGCAACAGTGGTCTGGTGTGATGTTTTCCGACGAGTCCAGGTTTAGTTTGCAGTCTGATTCTCGCCGGACTTTCATATGGAGAGCGCCAGGTACCCGTTACCACCAAGAGAACACCATTGAACGACACCGTTACGGTGGTGCAGGATGGCTCGTTTGGGGAGGAATTATTCTTGGTTCCAGAACTGACCTGCATGTTCAGAGTGTAACGATGACAGGCCACATCTATCGGGATGCCATTCTGGAACAACATGTACGTTTGTTTCGGGAAGCCATGGGTGCTGAATTTCTGTTTATGGATGACAACGCCCGTCCTCACCGTGCAAACATTGTAGACGAATGCCTTCAATTGGAGGATTGGCCAGCAAACTCACCGGACTTGAATCCAATAGAGCATGTGTGGGATATGCTTGGCCGACGAATTGCAGCCCATCAACCCCCTCCCACCTGTCAACCGGAACTTCGGAGGGCATTGCTTGATGAGTGGTGTAATATTCCCCAAGATCAGATTGATAATTTGATACTCAGCATGCCTAGGCGTTGTAAGGCCTGTATTGCATCGTCCGGGAGACATACTCCATATTAACCATCATACTAACCATGTTATACTGTTTTTTGTAAATAGGTTCTTTTTCGAAATTTGCTCCAGTGAGTAAAAATCGCAATTTTTATTAATTATGTCAAACATATAGCATCTTTTTTGCTCTTTACCTTTTGTTTAATAAATAGACTTAACAAATAAGTCAAATTTGTTTTGCTTATGTCTCTTTCTTTGCCTGAACTTCATTATCCTTAATTTATGGACATGAGTGTATTTTATTCTTATTATTAATTCTGATTTTATTAATATTCTTATTATTAATTATTTTACTCTGTATTCGTATATAATATTTTTGTATGTACATTTTATCATCAATGTATTATTAAATTCGATTATTTTTGTGTGTTCTTATATACTGCTGATTATTAGTTATTATTGTTAATAGTATATATATAATGCATACTGATTAATTTCTGTTGGAAATGATTGAATAATTTTAATTTTGGAAATCATTTAATACCAGATATTTCTTTAGGATCAAAACGTAAATTACCATTTATGACAAGCAGTTTTTTTCTTGCTGTTAATAAATGCAACCCTCCTTTTTTTTTTTTTTAAGTATAATGCTCTTCTTAAGCAAAGACTGAAAGGACGATTTATATAAATTGGCCGTTGAGTTGAGAGTGAGCATAACACCTGATATGAAAATGATAAAGTTTAAAAACATTATTACCAGAGCGAAGCATGTGAAGAAGATTCAGACTTCGTAAAAGGACTGTTAGAAATAATTATTAGCAGCAGGCTTGAGGAAGAAAGAAAGGAACAACAAAATGAACAGAGGGAATTCAAGTTAAGAAAACTTGAAATTGAATCATTGGCTACTGTTTCTAGACTCAACGGACAACATTATTTCGAACTAATTAAACTAATACTTAAATTTAATTCATTAGAAGATGAAATAACAATTTTTCTATACTCATTTGAAAGACAAGTTAAGAGAGCCAAAATAGTTGTCGTAGACTGGGTATCATGTCTCTTGACTTTATTACCACCGAAATAGTGCAGTTAATCTGTAGGGGATACGAAGAAAAAGTTGAAGATTATGAGTATATTAAAACAATTATATTAAAAAGATTTAAATTGAATCCTGCAAGCTTTAAGAAAAAAATTGTGACACATCAAAACAGGGATGAAAAATCTTGGAGGGACTTCTGTTATGAAATAACGAGGTATTTTGAAGAATAAATAAGAGAGTTGAAAATCAGATTTTGAATGGTTAAAAAACCTAGTTATAACAGATCAACTTAAAGAGTATCACCTGAAATGAGAGAGTATTTATTAAATGTATGGGCAAAGTTTACTTTACCAACCAAATTAGCAAACAGCTTAGATGAATACGACAGCTTTCGTAGCACAACATTGAAATCCTTTGGAGCCATTCCAAAAAGAAAAGTTGCTGAAAGGATTCGACCACGTACCCGACCTTTATTACGATCGTTAAAGAAAGAGCCATTATTTCCCTCTCAGACTATTTCAAAAGCAAACCAGAAACATCGAAATAAATATTCCGATGAGCCAACTTTAAGTTAATTTGTTTTACTTGTGGAGAGGAAGGACATGGCTCCAGATTTTACATGAAGAATAGCCAATCAAAGAATACTCCGGTTATATCACAAGTAATTTAGCTCAAGCTTCTATCACCACAGATGACAATGAACCAGAAGTGCTAATTTCTAGAATTTCTATTCCAGCATCCAAATTCGTAGACACTCAGTTTAAAGTTGCCCATTTGAAGATCACCCAGGTCAAATGCGGAAATGTAGTTTTGAATGGAGTCATAGATACAGGTACACAAATCTCGATAGTACGGGAAAATTTAGTGGCAGACACACCTTATGATGGAGAAAGAAAAATAAAGATATCTTTAGCATTTGGAGAAAGTGAGGTAACCCCTTAAGAATACTTGTGATGAAAGTTAACGATGATTTACATGATAACGTTCCAGCTACTTGTGCAGTTCAAGGAGGCTTGTTCCTGGTTTATTGCTAAGCCCATCTGCTTATAAAATCTAGTTAAAAATATCGAATTTCACAAGAGTAGCAACTATGAGAAGACGGCATCTCAGAATTGAGAAAACAAACAAAACAAAAAATAATTTGCTGGCAGAAGATAAAAAATAATAATAATAATAAAATAAACGTGTTTTTATCTTCGAGAGTGTGCAACATGTCCAGAATATACCTGAAAATTTGCAGGAACTACAAGTTCCTATCGAAGTGCCACAAAATGATTCTTCTAACTTGTCGCAACAGCAAAGCATTGCTGACAATCTGCAACATACAACTTTTATCATTAGTTTTCAAAAGCAAAACATTTCGGATAACCGTCACCATTCCCAAAATACTATTCATTCATCTACAATTGAAAACCAGCATCAAGCTGATACTTTTCTGAAATCACAAGCTCCAACCAAGCTTATTACAGACGTTCAAGGCTTATCACAAGCACCGAATGTTGTTAAGGACTTAGCGACTGTTATTGCCGAAGATACAATTAGTAAGCATTTAACGGAAAATTATTCAATGCTGACAGCAAGAGAAGAAATATATGATTCAAAAGGGAAGATCACAAAATTAATGGGAATGTTATCCAAAGTCGAATATGAAGAACTACACAACAAATTATTGATCAATCGCAAATGTCCCCAGCAATGATCTTTGAATATCCATGGTGTCTTCCCGCGATTACCCAAGACCTGAAAAGATTTATAAAAGGAAAAACGTTTCCCACTCATTTGTCTGTTGTAACTGTCCAAGATCGTGAACACTGTAATTGTAAGGGTCCAGTTTGCACCCATTATTATTTGAAGAATGAAATAGTCTGTCTAATCAATAGAAAACTTAAACGGGATTATTGGTGCAAGAAAGTAAAGGATATTGATAAAAAATAAATACTTATTCATATTGTAACAATCTAAATAATTGGTCCAGTTTGAGTTATAATGAGTAGTTTATGCAACCCAGTGAAAAATTTAATGATTAGTGATATTCTGAAAGTAAATATATTTTATGTATTTATTTAAATTTTTTACTTAAAATACCTCTCTTCGTTTTTTTATTTACTTTATGAGTTATATATAGTGCTTGTGTATAATGGAATATTCATGGTTACCTCTATATAGAAGTTTTAATTTATTTCATTTGTATAAATTTTATCCTGTTTGCATGTAGCTGGAATATAATTAAGATGCATATATTTTTTATTTTCTATATTCTCATAATTAAATATAAATTTTATGCAAAATTTTTGGTTTATATTATTATATCAGTTATATACTTATGTGAATGTTTATATACATGTGATTGATTTCTATTGTTAATGTCTGCATAATATATAGAGCTCTCACAATTGGGACGGATGTGTTTTTCCCGAATGAAGTAGTAAGGATCTACCATGCTTTCCCATAATAAATCATAAAGCGAACGGGGAAAAGTTCAAGCTGGATAGATCCGCCTTTCAAGGACGGGTTGATCCTTACGTTAGACTTTGGACTATGCACGTTTTTTTCGCCTGTTAGATTATGGAACCAATAATGGGGAGGGAGAAGGAGAAAAGGGTGCCAAAATTGATGTCGATCTAGAGCTTTTGATTTGTTTGTCCCGTGAACACTTTTCCTCTCTTAACTGTAACTAACCGTACTTCGGTTTAAGAACTTTTTTCTCTCTGAACTTTGGAACTCTTCTTGTTAGTAGTTAGCCGAGCTATACGCGGTTTTTGTGTCTGTATGTCTATTATTTTTGTGTCATCTCGTCTGTATAATATGTAAATAAAAGTGTTGTAAATATATAGCTCAATTTACTACTTCCCAACCTTTTGGATATCTCACTCTTAATATTCTGGGGAACTGGAAAGGTAAGAGAAATTTATATGAAACTTTCTAGTTTTTGGCGGATTGTTTTGGTGAGGTAAAATTTGGCATCCCTGCCGGGATTGTAGTTCTTTAATATTTAGACAAGATACTTTTAATTTTGAAATGACGAATGACGAAAATAGTAAAGAGAAATTATATTTGTTAAAAAGGAAACGATGTGTTTCTAGAACATCCGTTACAAAGATTTTAACAAAATTAGAATCAGAACTATCAAACAATGAAGAAATAGATATTGATAAATTAAAAGAACTAGTTGAAATGCTAACTACTAAATATGACTCGTTGAAAGAAATTGATAACAAATTAGAACCTCTTTACGAAGAAGAAGATATTGAAACTGAAATTCAACGGACAACGGGAATACCGGTTACGGAGTTCCAAGGTGGTTTTAAGAACCACAAAACCTCCACATCTTAAAGTAGTTAAAAAATTTGCACAAAATGTAATTGCTTAAATTAAAGAATAGTAATAAATAAAATAAAAGAATTAAATTTAGGAAAAACATCTCTTGCTTGAGAACAATTAAAGCAAGAGATCGAAAAAGCTAGAGCTATCGATACAATTAGGAGTCCGTTGTCGATGCCCAAAAATAAAAAGGTTAAAGTTAAAATTAAAATTAAAAGCTAAAATAAAAATAAAAAGGGAATTAAGATTAAAAGAATATGAACAAAAGTACATGTAAATAACATAGCAAAATAATTCCAAATGTAGGTTGACTGGCTCGCCGACAGATGGCGCCATCAGTCCCGTTGGTCACAATATTGAAAAAACCCAACCAAAGTTAGGGAAAAATGCATTTTTTATTAAATTAATTGGTTTTTTAAAGTCAAACTAGTACTATAAGTACTTAAAATTATTGGTGTGAAGAGAGCAGTAATAATTTACTATAGAATTAAGAATTTAAGACGTTAAAGATGAAAAATTTAAAGATTAAAGTTAATGATAAAAACAAAACAAATTAAAGTTCAAAAGTTAAGAATCTAGCTATAAAAACTTGATAGTTATAAGATTTAAAATAATTCAGCCAGAAAGCTGTTATATAAACTATTGAGTTAAGCTTTAAAAGTAATAAATAAAATAGGAACATTTACACTTTTAAAAATACAAACATTTAGAAAACTAAGAATTATTAAAAAGTAAATGAACCATTAAAACTAAAACAAATTTACATTTAAAATTAATATTTAAGAGTCAGATAGCCATATTCTAAATTAAGGTGCACATCGTAGCAAATAATTAAAATTTAAATGTCAAAAAGTGCAGCTCAGATTCGCTTGAATTGATCATAGTGACTAGACAATGAAATTCAAAATACAGACGAATATGATGAAAAAGTTGTTCTTTGAAAATTTCGTGCAAATAAAAAAATTCGCTTTTTAAAAAAAGAATCGAGTGAGATAAATGCGAAACACATTCCGAACAAAATAAACAATTAAATGAATCGAAACAAGTTATAGTATACGTAGTATACGTATTTGTAAAATTGCCGAAATTAGGCATTTCAAAATTTTATGGGGATATCAATCAGTGGCTAACATTTTGGAATAGTTTTGAATCTGCCATTCATAACAATGATTTATTAAATGAAGTGGATAAATTTAATTAGCTCAAAGCACATTTAGGTGGAACTGCTTTGAATACTATAAAAGGTTTCTCTATTTATGCTTCTACATATGATTCTGCAATTAATTTATTAAAAGAAAGATTTGCAAAAAATGATCTATTCATATGAATAATATTTTAAATATAAAATCATTGAGAAATTCAAACAATATTTGTTCTTTTAAAAAATTTATGACAAAATTTCAACAGAATTAAGACGTTTAGAAAGTTTAGATTTAAAAACAGAAAATTATTCCTCTGTTCTCTGCCCAACAATTTTAAAAGCCCTTTCTCAAGATATTCATATAGAATTTAATAAAACTGAGAATGAAAATGCTTATAATAATATAGAAGAATTACTGAAGTTTTTAGCTTTGTCCTTGAGATCAAGAGAACGCGCAGCCATAATGAGCAATAATTTCGACAACACTTCTGACTTTGACCTTTGCCCTTTTCGCCTCTGTATAAAGTATACAACCGCGGTTCAACAAATAATAAATTAGGTAGTGAAAAAATTCCTTCGGCGTTAGAGTTTTTTTTTTACAAACGTTAATGAAAAAAAAAATAAAAATACAACAAATTGCGTTTTTTGTGAGTCATCGGATCATCCTAGTTCTACTTGTAATTACGCAATAAATTTGTTTATTGACGAAAGAAAAAATATTTTGATGAAAAAGGGAACTTGTTTTAAAAATCGTCTCGAAATTAAAAAACATATTTCTCGATTTTGTAAGAGTAATGTAATTTGTTCCCACTGTTCAGGAAAACATTATTCGATTATGTACTTTTCAAAATATAAACAGAAACAAAATAATAAAAATGAATCTTCAGAAAGTACTGTTCTTACCAATCAGTCATCTTTGAATGAAAATTATTTGCAAACATTAATAGTTCGAATCAAGAATAAAAACTTAGAACATTATATTCGTCTAATTATTGTACCGGATCACAAAGAAGTTACATATCAAAATTTGCTGCTGAAAATATGGGTTTTGATAAAAAAGGAGAATTGATTACTCATGGGCTATTCGGAGGAACAGAAATTACTGAACGCCATAACCGTTATTTGATACAATTAAGTAGTTTGGATAAAATAAATAATATTAAAGTAGAAGTAATGGATCAATACAAAATTTGTGCATCAACTCCAAAAATTAGAAGTTCAGACTGTATAAATGATTTGAAAGATAAAAGAATATTTTTGAGTGACATTTCTCCTAAAAGCAAAATTTGTTTACGTGAACAAAATACTAATGAGATTCATGTTCTATTGGGAGCAGATGTTGGAGGAAATTTATTTACAGGAAAAGTAGAACATCTTCCTTGTGGATTAGTAGCTGTTCAAACAATTATGGGATGGACAGTAATGGGAAAAATTTCTGATGCTAAGTTAGATAGTTCTCTTCTTGTTCTGTCATTACACACAAAGGATGCTGTCGCGTTACGATCAAACTGTAACTGTAATGAGACGTAAGTTTCTCTTTTCAGGAGTGGCAACAAATGTACGAGAAAAATAAAATGGATGACACAGTTGTGTTCAAAGAAAATGGTGATAGAAAAAGCGTTTAGTATGTATGTTGGTGCTGTGTTGTTTTGTTTAAATATATGCTGTTGACATTTTCTTCAAGTTGTCCTTTATGAACAAAACTCCCTCCATTCATTTCACAATCAATCCTACTATGAAACAACAGATGCTAAACTTATGGAACTTAGATTCATTGACTATATTAGATCCTAGCGAAAAGCAACCGAAAGAAGAAATGCAGAAATTAGTTTGGGAACATTTCGAATCAACAGTTAACAGAGAAAATGACGGAAGATATATAGTATCTCTTCTTTGGATAGATAGATGTCCTTCAATTCCTGATAATAAATATTTGGCTCAGAAACGTTTAAAAAATATTGTTAAAAATTTGAAGGTAAACAACTGTATGAACAAGTGTATAAAGGATGGGAAGAAGAAGGTTTTATCGAAGAAATAGTACCTGATCCAATTATTATGAAGTCTCAAGTGTACACAATTTGCCTCATCGAGCTGTCATAAAAGAAAATTCTACTACCAAAATAAGACCAGGTTTTGATGGTTCAGCTCGTGTTAATTACTCTGTTTCTTTGAATGATTGTATTGAAAAAGGTCCCAATCTCATCGAACTGATTCCAGCTGTTTTGAATCGATTTAGATTGGGTAACATTGGTGTCACTGCTCATATTCGTCGAGCATTTATACAAATATCTTTACATGAAAAGGACAGAGACTATTTACGCTTCTTATGGTGGAAAGAAGTTGATCCTAAAAATGAAATTATTTATAGACATTGTAGAGTTTTTTTTGGCATTAATTGCAATCCCTTTTTGTTAGCTGCAACTCTCAATCATCATTTGAATTAAACAGCCAAAGAATTTAAAGAGATAGCTGAAAAGCTACAAGAATCTTTGTATGTGGACAACGGCGTATCAAGTGCTGATTCAGAAGAATTAAAGTATTTTTTGCAATGAATCACAGAAATTATTGCAAATGAGCTAAATTTGATCAGCATAGTTGGAAACATACTAAATTTAAAGAAAATGTATTGAATCAAGAAGAGCATGAAAAAGAAGTAGAAGTTCCTTTGTTAGGTTTATCTTGGAATACAGTTGATTATACTTTATCATGTGTTTTTAGAAAATTTCAATTAGAAGATGAACCTACTACAAAAAGGAAAATATTGTCCTTAGCTCATAAGATCATTTGATCCAATAGGATTCACTTGTCCTGTGACATTAGTTCCGAAGATAATACTACAAGAATGTTGAAAAATCAAAGTTTCTTGGGACACTAAATTGCCAGAAAACATAGTAAAGATATTTAAGAAGTGAAAAAATCGAGTTATTGAATTAAAGAAAATTGTTATCCCTCGAAGATTATCCCGACTATCATTCAAGCAGGGTAAAATATCAATCTACGTATTTTGTGCTGCTTGCAAAACATCTTGTGCTATTTGTATATTTTTAAGAAATGAGTTTCAAAATCAAGTGACTTGCAAACTTCTTTAAGCTAGATCCAGAACAGACAAGACAGTTTTCGATATCCAATTTTGCTGTCATCAAAACAAAGGGAGTGCTCAGTGTGGAGTGAAGAGTTCCAGGCAATACGGAGTGTACAAAGCACGAATTAGCTTTTTAAGATGATTTTGTAAATAGTTGATATATAATTGTGCTTTATGTGTTGCAGTTGTGCATTGCTGTCTTAGCAAATTTTAATAAATATGAAAGCTAAACATCGCGTAATTATTTTGAGAAATAGTTTACCTTCTATCCCACGAACAACACTGAGTCAAGATCACACGCATATATGACTCTAACTTTTACTAAAGTTTTCAGTGGAACACACAAAACTGGCTTAATTAAATATGGACGGAAATCGAAAGGCCTATTTTGCTTTTCAAAATTTAGCATTGCTCCGCTTAGAATGTGTATGTCAAGCATAAAGAATTTACGAATTTCCTAATATTGACTAGGCATTCGTTGACAGGGTAATATGAGATGTCTTATTTTCAGTGTTTAAACTACAACACGGGGGCAAACAAATATTGTGCCATATGTTTCAAATCTGAACGCTGCTTGTGAGAGGGAACTTTTTTTTTTTTTTTTTTTTTACTCTGTATTATTTACAATTCAATGAAATTAAAAACCTATATTAAATTATATACATTAAACAAATAATATTAAATATTTACTAAATTAATATCTATTTTTTAATTTTGTGTTTGATAATCTTTTAACAATCGAAACTAATTTAAATTTTATCATTAGTGTTTCTCATTATTTAATAATGTTTTTCTTTATAATTTGATTTGGGCTTGAAAAATGTCAATTTTTGGTGTAGTTTTTTTATTTATATGATTTTTTTTAGTGATAGATTACTATATTTATTTTATGTTCTCATATGTATAAAGTTTGATATTATTTATTTTTGTTTAATTGTAACCATATCTCTTTCTATTATGACATCGCGCCCGCTCGGTGGTAACTTTTTTGATGGTAGGCGCAATTTAACTGATCTGTGAACTGCGTGATTCATGTTAAAATTATTTGTTACAACATGGCTGATAATCCTGCGTCTAAGAATTTTAGATTTATTTTAACTAATCTTTTAAGTACTGACAACGATGTTAGAGCAAATGCCGAGGTAATTATAATCTTTTTAACTAACTTTATGTATATGTGCATGCGGTCCTCTGTGATCCACAATGAAAGCATGTTCTACTTTCTCTTCGTACCGTAATTGTGGCATTTGTTAATAGAAAACTACTAAATCTGACGATTCGTTTAGGTAAATAAATAAAGCACAATTTGTGTTATATTGAAATAAGTACGCATTGTGCAAAAACGTGGGAACTGCTAACTTTACATATAATTTTGTTGTGAAAATTGACTGAGCTAGTAAATATTCTTATTGTGAGTTTCATATGATTTAAGATATTTTAATGAAACTTTTTAAATTTAATTTACAAAGTGTGCATTTAGAATACAATCTTCACACCCCTAGAATGTATAAATGTCTGAAACGAATAACTGATACAGAAATGTAAACTGATTATGCGGCATGGGTAGGATTTAAAGCAATATATTTCCGCTTTAATAACATGGGAATTAATAGAATTTAAAGATAGAAATTATAATATTGTATTCAAAACGGTAACAATTTATAATCAAGTTGGGGATATTGGTTTATGTTTGAGGAATTGTTGCTCATGTTGAGTTCTAGTGCTTTTTTATATAATTTCAATTCCCATGTTATTAAAATAGAAAATGTCATACTTAACGCTATAAAAAAAATACTGTGTTTCCTGCCTATAATTCACAGGCATAATTTTTTATGCTAAAAAAAAAAAAAAAAATCTTATATATTATGTAGTGGACTATAATCCATGTAGATTCACTCCCATTCTTGTTACATTAATCAAATTCTGTTTTTATACTCGTGGCATATTTGATACTCATATCAAAACAGTTTTAAAGAAAGTAGTAATATGCATTAAACTGAGAACGATAAAGAACATATGCATTTAAGAACTATGGCGAGAACAAAATAGACAATATTTTTCCTATGATATCCACAGATTGTATTCTGCAATAGAGATTAGAAAAACAGTTAATTTGATTAATTATATCATTTGATTAATCACAATATAAATCAACAGTTAATTTTTATGTCTCTTAATTTTGCTATGTATAGATTAGGGTTATGTATATTAATATTATTTAACTGATCATAATTTTGCATTAGAACATAGAATATGTTTATTGATACTCTTGAAAGAAGGATATCAGATATAGATGTCGCTTTTGGTGCCAAGTTGCCACTCACCAGCATGGCGAGAAATTCCTTTTTATGGGATGTTTTTCATGGCCAATTTGGCGAGAAATGATCAAGCTGTGTAATACATTAACTGTAACTAGTGCATTCCATTTCCCCTTCCTGATACTTTAAAAGTTCATGAGTTATATATATTATGAAGTATGTTTCTTCAATGTAAACAACATTAAGAAATGATTAGCTGAATATCCAAACTTGCCATGTAGGAAGATGCGAGTGAGATGGCAATATATAAGTATGATTGTTTCATAGTATGATTGATTGTTCTAGACGACTACCACCTATTGATGATGACCTACTTTTAATTCTTTGGGAAAATTATCAAATTGAACTTTATCTGATGGTGCCACTGAGCCATTATCAACATAGTTGTTCAGAGTTGTTCCTTTTTGTAAATAAACAAGTATCTCCACTCCTTTTAAAGCCTAGTTTAAGTAAATATTCTCCAAAGCATTTATTCCAGCACATGGATACCTGCTTTAGACCATATAAATTTTTCTTTAGATGACATACTCTATTATTCCTTCTTCAAAACCTTCTAGTTGATCCATGAAATTATCAGCCTCTATACTTCTGCATAAAAATGCTGTTGAAACATAAAATTGTATTAAAATCATATTTTCACTTGCAGCAATACTAATCAGAATTCTTACAGTACTGAACTCTTACAGTACAGTACTCTTTGCAACTGGACTGAAAATTTCATTGTAATCAATACCTTTCCATTGAGCAAATCCTTCCTTTATATTGTTTAATGTAGCATTTTAGATTTCTTTTAACTCTCTTGTCTCTGTAAGTCCACTCGCATGGTATGGATTTGAATCCTTCGCGTGCATTCAGCCAAGTCCTATGTCTGGTTTTCGTTCAATGAAGTCATTTCATTCTCCGTAGCTTTTCTTCAGTTCTTATTTTTTACTTTGTATTGCTTCTTGATAGTTTGATTCTCTTCATAGATAAATGATTCTGCTTTCATGACATAATCATCAAACTGATTTTTTATTTGTAATCTATCTCAAATTTATCTCAATTTCAACATGAGGTAGTAAAGGTATCTATTTCTAATTTCCTCTCGGGCTTTCTGATTAGATGAGTCATTCACTCTGTCTGCATGGACACTGCAGCATGCCTCACAATTTTTTTCTCATGAAAAATGTTTCTGGAGTCAACAATAATTAAATAATTATAGTTTTTGATATAAATAATAACTATAATTTAAATGAATCAAAACTACTAGGCAAAATATGTAAGACTTTGCAAACTAACAAAAGTGCTGGTAGTTTATTTTCTTTCTTTGCAATAAGTCAGTTGTTGAAGTCATTCCACAGACTGCTTACCTTTGCAATTTGGTTGTTACATTGTCACCACCAGTCCAATTAAAGGTTAACAAAAAAATAATAATCTGCAAATCTTAAATAGCTGATCCTTTAGTGACTTCAAATAAAACTTTCAGTGACTCCCAAGCTTCATGCACTGTTTCTTTGTTCATTATTTTCTTATATTACATATACTCTTGTTTATCTTTCTGATACAGTACTTGCAATCATAACTGTTTGCTTTTACTGTTCAGTTCTGATGCTACTTTGTGGCTCTTCATCTCTGCTGTGTCTGCACTGGCTGCAAGTTTTTCTGGCTTTTCTAGTTTTCCATTGATGATATCTAAAACTTCTTCAAGCTAGTCCAGCGAATCTCTAAATCTTCTGCTTCCATATCAGATAATCTGCTATCCTTGTGATGTCCAGGACTGTAAAAAGCCATTATCTCTATGGCTTTTAAACTTCAGAACGAAACTAAACTAAATATTTTTAAATCACTTTTATTTTTTAACTTAAATGCAAAAATTTAAGTTTATAATAACCTGTTCATTTTAAAATCAGAACATACTTAAAACAGATTTAATGGATATAAATATTTACATGATTTTGAGATGCCTTTAAAACTATTGTTTTCAAACAACTTAATTTGAAAAACTCTCAAATTGAAGTTGTAGTGTTATGATCTATTGCAGCTCAAGTTAAAACAAAAGGGCTTGTTCTAGACGACTACCACCTATTGATGATGACCTACTTTTAATTCTTTGGGAAAATTATCAAATTGAACTTTATCTGATGGTGCCACTGAGCCATTATCAACATAGTTGTTCAGAGTTGTTCCTTTTTGTAAATAAACAAGTATCTCCACTCCTTTTAAAGCCTAGTTTAAGTAAATATTCTCCAAAGCATTTATTCCAGCACATGGATAGCTGCTTTAGACCATATAAATTTTTCTTTAGATGACATACTCTATTATTCCTTCTTCAAAACCTTCTAGTTGATCCATGAAATTATCAGCCGCTATACTTCTGCATAAAAATGCTGTTGAAACATAAAATTGTATTAAAATCATATTTTCACTTGCAGCAATACTAATCAGAATTCTTACAGTACTGAACTCTTACAGTACAGTACTCTTGCAACTGGACTGAAAATTTCATTGTAATCAATACCTTTCCATTGAGCAAATCCTTCCTTTATATTGTTTAATGTAGCATTTGGATTTCTTTTAACTCTTGTCTCTGTAAGTCCACTCGCATGGTATGGATTTGAATCCTTCGCGTAATTCAGCCAAGTCCCTATGTCTGGTTTTCGTTCAATGAAGTCATTTCATTCTCCGTAGCTTTTCTTCAGTTCTTATTTTTTTACTTTGTATTGCTTCTTGATAGTTTGATTCTCTTCATAGATAAATGATTCTGCTTTCATGACATAATCATCAAACTGATTTTTTTTATTTGTAATCTATCTCAAATTTATCTCAATTTCAACATGAGGTAGTAAAGGTATCTATTTCTAATTTCCTCTCGGGCTTTCTGATTAGATGAGTCATTCACTCTGTCTGCATGGACACTGCAGCATGCCTCACAATTTTTTCTCATGAAAAATGTTTCTGGAGTCAACAATAATTAAATAATTATAGTTTTGATATAAATAATAACTATAATTTAAATGAATCAAAACTACTAGGCAAAATATGTAAGACTTTGCAAACTAACAAAAGTGCTGGTAGTTTATTTTCTTTCTTTGCAATAAGTCAGTTGTTGAAGTCATTCCACAGACTGCTTACCTTTGCAATTTGGATTGTTACATTGTCACCACCAGTCCAATTAAAGGTTAACAAAAAAAATAATAATCTGCAAATCTTAAATAGCTGATCCTTTGAAGTGACTTCAAATAAAACTTTCAGTGACTCCCAAGCTTCATGCACTGTTTCTTTGTTCATTATTTTCTTATATTACATATACTCTTGTTTATCTTTCTGATACAGTACTTGCAATCAGAACTGTTTGCTTTACTGTTCAGTTCTGATGCTACTTTGTGGCTCTTCATCTCTGCTGTGTCTGCACTGGCTGCAAGTTTTTCTGGCTTTTCTAGTTTTCCATTGATGATATCTAAAACTTCTTCAAGCTAGTCCAGCGAATCTCTAAATCTTCTGCTTCCATATCAGATAATCTGCTATCCTTGTGATGTCCAGGACTGTAAAGCCATTATCTCTATGGCTTTTAAACTTCAGAACGAAACTAAACTAAATATTTTTTAAATCACTTTATTTTTTAACTTAAATGCAAAAAATTTAAGTTTATAATAACCTGTTCATTTTTAAAATCAGAACATACTTAAAACAGATTTAATGGATATAAATATTTACATGATTTTGAGATGCCTTTAAAACTATTGTTTTCAAACAACTTAATTTGAAAAACTCTCAAATTGAAGTTGTAGTGTTATGATCTATTGCAGCTCAAGTTAAAACAAAAGGGCTTGTTCTAGACGACTACCACCTATTGATGATGACCTACTTTTAATTCTTTGGGAAAATTATCAAATTGAACTTTATCTGATGGTGCCACTGAGCCATTATCAACATAGTTGTTCAGAGTTGTTCCTTTTTGTAAATAAACAAGTATCTCCACTCCTTTTAAAGCCTAGTTTAAGTAAATATTCTCCAAAGCATTTATTCCAGCACATGGATACCTGCTTTAGACCATATAAATTTTTCTTTAGATGACATACTCTATTATTCCTTCTTCAAAACCTTCTAGTTGATCCATGAAATTATCAGCCGCTATACTTCTGCATAAAAATGCTGTTGAAACATAAAATTGTATTAAAATCATATTTTCACTTGCAGCAATACTAATCAGAATTCTTACAGTACTGAACTCTTACAGTACAGTACTCTTGCAACTGGACTGAAAATTTCATTGTAATCAATACCTTTCCATTGAGCAAATCCTTCCTTTATATTGTTTAATGTAGCATTTGGATTTCTTTTAACTCTTGTCTCTGTAAGTCCACTCGCATGGTATGGATTTGAATCCTTCGCGTAATTCAGCCAAGTCCCTATGTCTGGTTTTCGTTCAATGAAGTCATTTCATTCTCCGTAGCTTTTTTTCAGTTCTTATTTTTTTACTTTGTATTGCTTCTTGATAGTTTGATTCTCTTCATAGATAAATGATTCTGCTTTCATGACATAATCATCAAACTGATTTTTTTTATTTGTAATCTATCTCAAATTTATCTCAATTTCAACATGAGGTAGTAAAGGTATCTATTTCTAATTTCCTCTCGGGCTTTCTGATTAGATGAGTCATTCACTCTGTCTGCATGGACACTGCAGCATGCCTCACAATTTTTTTTCTCATGAAAAATGTTTCTGGAGTCAACAATAATTAAATAATTATAGTTTTTGATATAAATAATAACTATAATTTAAATGAATCAAAACTACTAGGCAAAATATGTAAGACTTTGCAAACTAACAAAAGTGCTGGTAGTTTATTTTCTTTCTTTGCAATAAGTCAGTTGTTGAAGTCATTCCACAGACTGCTTACCTTTGCAATTTGGATTGTTACATTGTCACCACCAGTCCAATTAAAGGTTAACAAAAAAAATAATAATAATCTGCAAATCTTAAATAGCTGATCCTTTGAAGTGACTTCAAATAAAACTTTCAGTGACTCCCAAGCTTCATGCACTGTTTCTTTGTTCATTATTTTCTTATATTACATATACTCTTGTTCATCTTTCTGATACAGTACTTGCAATCATAACTGTTTGCTTTACTGTTCAGTTCTGATGCTACTTTGTGGCTCTTCATCTCTGCTGTGTCTGCACTGGCTGCAAGTTTTTCTGGCTTTTCTAGTTTTCCATTGATGATATCTAAAACTTCTTCAAGCTAGTCCAGCGAATCTCTAAATCTTCTGCTTCCATATCAGATAATCTGCTATCCTTGTGATGTCCAGGACTGTAAAGCCATTATCTCTATGGCTTTTAAACTTCAGAACGAAACTAAACTAAATATTTTTTAAATCACTTTATTTTTTAACTTAAATGCAAAAAATTTAAGTTTATAATAACCTGTTCATTTTTAAAATCAGAACATACTTAAAACGGATTTAATGGATATAAATATTTACATGATTTTGAGATGCCTCTAAAACTATTGTTTTCAAACAACTTAATTTGAAAAACTCTCAAATTGAAGTTGTAGTGTTATGATCTATTGCAGCTCAAGTTAAAACAAAAGAAAAACTTAAATGAAAAATATAACATTGTTCTATCAATATTATGTTCATAGATAATGTTTAATGAAATTTTCATAAATGTTTATAAACTGAACTTTATTTAAGAAGTTGTACTTATTTATTTTTTTAAATCGTATAATTTTACCTGTCATTTTTGCATTTCCCTAATTGGACCCATACAATGCATTTCAATACATGTTTAGGATTGAATAAAATAGTTCAAATCATACTACAAGCTAGTTTATGTACTGAAGATTGTTTCAGTTGTGCCTAATTTTGGAGATATTAAATAAATACCTTTATATAAATTATTTTTACCTTTAAACAAGTTTTAGGATATATATACTAAAGTAACTTCTAATAAATAGCTTTAATGCATGTTATTATAAAGAATTTTTCCAAATTATAATTAGAATAACTGCATTATTAAAAGATAGCATAAATTTATGTCATAATATGCCTACTTATTGCTATTACTTAAGATTTTGTGAGTTTTCATCTTTGAAATTAAAAAAAACAAGAAAATTCTGTCCAATGTCGTATTATAAAATCTATGTTGTGTTGCATACCCTTTATATGGTATCAGTCATATTTTTATCTTTTTCAAAGATAAAAATATGACATATTATGAAGGGTTTGGATGGGGAAACCTTTACAAAAATGAGAACAAAAAATATTTCAAAAGGAAGATCTTAAAATTATAGATACAGCTGTACTTTTATAAATTTCCAATTATTCTCGTTGGGAGAAGGGAACCCTTTTCGGGGAAAACAGAAAAATAAGTATTTTTTTCTTGAAATTTCTGGTTTTTTTCACACCCTTCCCATCTTTAAGAAGTAAATTTACATTTTTGTATAATATGAAGCTTTATTTCTTAGAATTTTAAGAGAGTATAATAATTAAGTTGTAATTTGTATACTATCAGTGATGCTTTTCATTAATATTTATTTATACCTAGGGAATTAAGGAAAATCAAATTCATATTGGAATTTTTTTTATTTATTTATTATCTAATGAATGAAATGATTATGTAATTATTTTTTTGTTTTAGTTACTGTATGATGAAGTTCCAGCAACAGATAAATTTTTCTTGCTTTTATCAATTTTGGGAGATAATTCTGTTCAACTTGAAGTAAGTAATTAAAAAAAAATTACGTTGTGTATTATATTAAGATAAATCTTATTTTTCCCCTTGTGTTTTGTACTAAATTATTTACTTGCTTGAAGTCCTAGCTGTTACTTAATTTCCATTAGTTGTCACTTAACTATAATTACCAACTATATGCATATTCATAGATCACTTAAAACTAAATGAAAAGTGTAAATTTTAATATGGAAAATATTATGAAACAATATATTTTATCAGTTTTATTGATTTCTCTATGAATAGAGCATTCAAAATTTCTGACAGTTCTTAAAATTTCATGTTATTTGTTCTGAAAATTGTCTTTTTCAAAGATTTATAAGAAAGGTGGAGAATTCAATTATATGAAATAATAATAATATATATATATATATATAATGTTATATTAAATTCTCACATAGGCATTTTGATCTTCATCTGCTGAACTACTGTTTATTAAATGCAATTTTTTTTTAAAAAATTAAACTAATAAGGAAATGGTTTTTTTTGGTACTTTATTAAATTATTTCTTGTCACTTATAATACAAATAAACTTTAATATAAAATTTGTGCATGTAACATAACTAAATTTTGTAAGAAACTTGCATCTATTATCAGATGTTAACTTTAAGATTTTAAATAAAAATATCATAAATAATCTGTAATATTAATCCTGATCCATATTTCCAAGCAACTGCCCATAATTCATTTGAATTTAATATGGCTATCAATGCAAAATAATTGTTTAGCTAGGGTAGAAGCTATTATTTTCAACTGACTGGAATTTTTCATAACACTTTATTGAAAACTTAAATAATTTTTTGTTGTGGTCATACAGCAGCGGGCACACATTGGCGGCATGGGATTCGAGATCCCTGTATGTACAATATATATGCAATGGTTTTTGGCACGCTGAAACATGATACTATCCGAGCGATTGCTGCCATGCTATGTACATGGCTACCAAAAATCGCTTTTTTACAAGGGATTATTTATTTTTTTGAATTGCACAAGTTAGGGTTCAACTTAGTATGCTTATTTTGGATTATTTACTCCTATTTTCTGACTATTATTCAGCAATATATCTCAATGGCATTTTCAGCTTATTCTTATATTTACTATTATTTCTCAACTCTAAAGTAGAAGAAACTCCTAAAGGCTACAGCACATTGACGTTTAATAGTTCCAAGTTGTTTTTAAAGTGTCAGGGTATAAATATAGTAAATATAAATGATTATTTCAGATTAAGCTATTAAAAATTTTGTATTTATCGTTTTTTTTTTTTAACTGTAAAATAATGTGTCATAAAATTTTCGGTACTTACGTATTAACGGTACCTTGGCGACAAACTTGGCGGCTTTTAAGTGTCGCCAATCTTTATTATTTGGAATAAAAATATTTTGAAAGCATTTTGATTTTAAATGAAGTGTTTCATATATATTTTATTATTTGGAACAAAAATTTTAAGTGTGGATTGGCGCCAGATCTGTAGCTGCGGTTGGCGCGTGTGCTCTTTATTGGCGCAACTATCGCCAAGGTACCGTTAATACGCAAGTACCAAATTTTCTGCAATCCTAATAATTTCTTCGGAATATTTTTTTGAAAATCTCCATTTTCTAAAATGAGGTCGGTAATAATACTTTCAAATTTACCAAAGTTATTTTACTATGTTATTGTAATAGTAAAATAATATTGAATCTGTACAACTACATATATATTTTTCTATATAATTTATTTTTCTGTTTTCTAGATAGCTGAATTAAGTGCAGTTATGTTAAGGAGGTTGATTTCTGCAGAATTTGAGCAAACATTCTCTAAATTAGAACCGAATGTTCAAAATGAATTTAAGAACCAATTGTTACTTCGATTACAAGAAGATAAAAATTGTAATTTGAGAAGAAAGATATGTGATGTTGTAGCAGAATTGGCCCGAAATTGCATTGGTAAGCAATTCTTTATATTTCAATACATGATGAAATAATTGTATGTGGACAGATTCCTGTCATTAGCCCAAACCATTATTTAATGTACAGTTGCCCGTTATAAATATTAAATATGGAAATAAAACTCATTTAAAATATGGTTATCATCTATTATATTTGCTAATAAAAACTTAATTAAAAGCTGCTTTTATGAACAATATATTATTTCCTACCAGATGACAATTCAACTTTGGTGTTTTGACAGTGTTTTGTCTGTAAATAATTGTTAAGTTGAACAAATAGCCATTTTTCTTCATAAATTGTTTTATTAACATGTATGAAATATATACTTATTGTAAGATTTATAGTGTTTTGTAATTTAATTTAACTTAAATTTATTTGAAAATTTTTACTTTTTTTTTTGTAGATGACGATGGTAATAATCATTGGCCTGATTTTTTGAAATATCTGTTTGATTCTTCCACTTCACCAGATCCATTTATTAGAGAATTGGCTTTGTTAATGTTTTCGTAAGTTAAAACTTTAATATTGAGTTTATTTTTGGTGTTTAATGCTGCAAAGCAAGATTTTGTATCATGTCTAGAAGTTTAATAAGGAATTTTTATTTGTCTCTTTTAATGGTGTTTTTTTGAAGATATTTCTAGAAATAAGATTTTTTTTTCTTCAGTTTGTTAGAAGATAGCAAAAACCATTGTTTGACTGACTTGATTCAATATTGAATTAAAATTCTGACGCTTTTAAAAAAAATGAAATGTAGAATAATATTTTCTATGTCTCAGAGCCCTTTTATGCTGGGAAAATATATTACTCACTATTTTGCATAGCTCTAGAAAAAGCTAATAAAAGACTGGAATAAATACAACAGGAGTGTAAAATGTGTGCCAAACTGCTCCAAAATTCATGCCTTTCTACATTCTGTTACAAAAACGGCAAATTTCGCATTTTTGCGTCAAACTGCGCAAAAAATGAGATTTCCTTTATTTTGATTTAGTAATCCAGAGCCTGTATACAGCCTTATATGAATGAACTTATCTTCTAAGATCATTATTAGAGGGGTTAAGTATTAACCAACGTTATAACGTGTTTTTATGACGTTTTTGCGTGCGATAAGATTTATTAGTTACATTAACATTTGTCACAGGGCAAAAAAATTTTTTAAATCATTGTAGGCGATCCTGTGGCGCCATCTATTGTTCTTTCTAGGAACAAATAGGATAAATAATTTGCTTGCGAATATAAACTACTAAATGTTTCTACAACAACTGTTTCAAATGTATTAAATTTAAATTCAAAATTTTATTAATATTTTACACTTTTAAATTATTCACTACCAAGCATATTTTTTTTAATTTCTAAAAAATTTTGAATCTTTTCTCTAAAACTAATGTTTTATTTATTTGTCCCTTTTTTATTATCTTGTTAAATAATATCCAAATTTTAAAATATTTTTATTTTTAATAATTTAAAATTTAGCTGTAATCTGTCATTTGAAGGATTGGAGCAATTCTTGATTTACCTTTATTACTTGAACTGAATTTTTTAAACACATTTTTTTTTTCCTACAGAAAATCTGTTATATCTAAAAATATTAAAATTCCCAAAAATAAGATTTGTTAAATAATAAAAAATTTTCTTTATCCTTCTTGCAACTTCAAATACTTTGGAATTCTTAGCAATGAATATTTTTTGTGAATTTTGTATTTTTTCTAAAATTGGATACATATAATTTTAGATTTAATTTTGAAACTAAAAAATATCATTTTGCTTATACAAATAGAAATAACTTATTGTAAATATATAAGCATTTTTTTTTTCCTTACTCAATCAAAACTCGTATATCATTTGATACTTTTAAATTTTAAATGACTCTTTTTATTTTCTTACTACCATTTATTTAATGTAAAAATAGCATGTCATAAGAAAATACGGAAAAATTTAATATATTTTTTCTATTAAATAATTTAATAATCATATTTTTATGAAATCTATTAAAAATTGGTACAATATTTCCATGAAACATATTCATTGCTAAAATTCCAAAATATTCGAAGTTGCTCGAAGGATAAAGAAAAATTGTTAGCTGTTAAACAAATTAAAATTTTAAGGGAATGAGATTATTGAGAAAAACGATTTTATGGATACAAACTTAATTATCAAGAATTTAAAAGCTATGAGATATTACATTTTAATAGATATGAAATTCCCAATTTTAAATCATAAAACATTAAAGATCCTGATTGCATTCTTAAAACAACATTGGGAACTTAGAGAAGCTTATTATAATGCATATTATGTTTTGAAAATAAGTCTTTAAAAATAGCATCTATTCCAGTTAGCATCTGTGGAATATAAGCATTTTATTATTTTTGTATTGAATATTACACTGGCTCTTGCACTGTCCTTTATGCCTTAAATACTTCATAATCAGATATTTAAATATGTTATTGTGTGGTAACATTCATATATTCAATGATATTAATGCAACTAATTTCATTTTCTTGTAAACTCAAAAGTAAATTTTATTCCAATGGTATAAAGCATTTAAGACATTGTGGAATAGGTTAAAAAACAAACCTAGTTTCTAGTAAAAAATACTTACTAATTTGTGTAATTTTTATGTATTTATAATGTAATCATATGTGGCTTGAAAATTTTGCACATTAAAATTGATGCTCCACTGCATATGTATTCTGAATTTCCTTTCTTTACAATTAAAGTAATTGGTAATTCATTTTAAATAGTTCTTTTTTCTTATGCAGAGCAGTACCTGGTGTATTTGGAAATCAGCAAAGCAGATACCTAGAAGTCATTCGTGAAATGCTGTCTCGGAGCTTAACTGATCAGCAATCTCAGCAGGTTTGTTTAAAAAAAAAAAAGTTTTTAATAAGTAAATCTGTTTATTTATGTAAATTAAAATAATTACTGTTAAACAATGGCCAAAATTCTGTGAAATAATACCTGTTCACCATTATAGAAGTTAAGAGATTACAAGTGCATAATTAATAAGAATAATATTTCTTCTCAGTTGACTTTATTTATGGTAGGTTTTAAAAGGAATTTTAGATTTAATATGAAACTTTATCTTGCTAAGATATGTTTTATTTCGAAAGGCTAGTTTTTCATGCAGGTATTTATAATCTTTATATATTATATAGCAAGACGTTTGTATTTATTATAACTTAATTTTTAAATCATTTCTTAAATGAAACACTAATTTTCATCAATTATGTAGTCAAAAGTCACACACCAAAAAAAGATATGTTGTTTGAATAAATAATTAATTTTGGAGTCATACATTTGCTTTACAGTTCATGAAAAATGAATAAAGAAATTTACATGATTAATGAATTAGTTCTATAACTTATTATAAGTCTTTTTTTCTGTAGAATTCATTATAATTTTATATTGCACTCTCTAAAAAACCATTAAAGAATTCCAAAAAGTTCTTTTTTTAATTTAATTGAACTGATATTTAAATGTTATTTGATGTCATTATTTTGTAATGCGCTTATTCACACTTGTGGTTTGCAATTTATATTTTCATGTTTTTATTAAATGTCTAATTTTTCTTATCATTTAGTTTTAAATTAATATTAAATTGATATTTTCATAGTCATTGTTGAGCAAATATATAACTTTTTACATAGGCTCCTTAGTTTTCAATACATTTCCAACACTTCTATAATATAAGGTTTTATATTATGCTTTAAGTCTTCCATAAATTTTAGCCCCTGATGTATTTCAAAGAAATGGGACAACTCTCTTCTTTGATAAGCACTGCTAGAACAGTAACTAGACATTTATTTTATAGAGTATAAAGAAAAAGGTTGAAGATTATCTCAAATTTTCAATAACTAAAATATTTTTAATTATACAAGAATTGTATTCTTCTGGATATATGCTTTGGATAATTCTTTTACATAATTGTATATACTTTTGCTTAAAATTATTTTTGAAGGTGTGCTATGTTGCTGTGAAAGCCTTGTCTAATTTCCTCTTAGCAAATGAAAAAGAAGGACATGTGTTGAAGCAGTTTACTGATTGCCTTACTCTTCTACTTCAGGTAATTCTTCTATTTTAATATTAGTTCTTAAGATATATAGTATTGTTATTCAGATTCAGAAAATAATATTTAAGAATTTTTTTGTTAATTTATTTTTAGACTAGAATTGAATTTAACATCCAATTATAAAAAAAGAAAACCCTCTGAAAGTTATTTTGTTTTCTATTTCAAATTGAGATTTTTTTTAACTCTGAAAAATGGCATTTTTCAATTTTGATCATTGTACAATCTGGAGGATAATTGCAAATTATTAAACCATTTCCTTATTAGTTTGAGTTAATAAACTAAAATAAGTTTACCAGACAAAATAGTTATCCTGGTGTAAAAACGCAATGGAGTTGTTAAGCCTTTACACATGGGATGCAGTGGAGTCACTTGCTTAAATGCAGGTGCACTGCGTCTTTGATCATAAGCCAATAATGTTCAGTATTTCAAGTGTGAATTAAGCATAGAGATTAGTAAATATAAAGATCTGACTAAGTGGCAAAAAGAAGTAATTGTTTTTTAACCTTGCCCATGGTGAGTGAAATTGCTGGGTTGATTTGCTGATGCTTCTCAACATGTCTTGAAGCAGTGGTGTAACTCACAATACCAGAACTGTGGCTGGTAAACTATTTCTATCCAGGAGTACTGCAGACGATTTTCATGGCTTGTAAATCAAAATTGCTTCAGTCAATGAATGAAAGTCCATCCTAATCTGTTAGTACATTTCAACTGGAACTGCATGCAATGAAAATTTTTAGTAGAGTACACCTCATAAGAAACCATTGCTCACCAGGCATATTTAGTTAATGGCTTCAATGGGCCAGAGAATCAACAAACATGGATTGTAGCTGACTGGTGGCGTGTAATATGGTCTAATAATTCATGTTTTTGCCTTTATTCAAATGACTCATGGCATCTAGCATACTGAAGGTCATATTCAAGACTGGTTGGCCTATGATGTTTTTGGGTGTTTTTCATATTATGGATTAGGATGAATGACCTAATCCATAATACGATCAATTAATATGAATTGGCCTGTTTATTTTAACATTGTGGATGATCAAGTGCTTCCTTTCAGTCAACAACTTCATGATGAGTATGCTGTTGATACTGCTATTTTTCTAGATGACAACAGCAAAGCGCACAGGGGAGGATGCGTATGTGACTGGTTTTATGGTGCAGCATTTTACATTTTGAAAGGTCTGCAAAATTACCTGACTGAAATCCCATTGAAAATCTGTGCACTGTAAAATGCCAAAATAAGCATCTCCACAATTTGGTGTATTTGCTTCAGCGAAGGGCTTAAAGTGATTGCATTGTATCTGCAGAACATAATAGGCTCTATTCCTAATCAAATCCAGGCAGTTAGTAAGTCCAAATGTGGAGTTACACTGTATTAATCTGATTTCTCAAAGGGTGACTAATTTTTTTTTTGTTTGGTGAGCTAATTTATTGTTCTATAATGTAACAATATAATGAAAAATTATGTTTTCAAAGCTTAGTTACAATTATTCCTTAAAAAGGTACATTTCAAAATGTCAACAGAAGTTTGTTTGGGGTTTTTATCTTTTCAATTTAGTTTAGTGAGTGTTACTCTTTTACTGTGAAGCCTGGTGTGTATTATGTCGTCTTGATAATTAGAATATATTCTACATGTATAATGTTATATCACAAGACAAAAACAAAACACTGAACATGAAATAAAGACTAATTTATTAGATTTCTAAATTGCAAATTAAAGTAATTTCGGTAATTCTGTATCTTGCTTTTATCAGCTTGCTTTAAATTGCATTTTCAACAAATAAGTTTTTGTAAACTTTTCTCGTGGTCCTCACTATTTGAGAGTAATGTTTTTGCTATTCAAAACTTGAATGGCTTTTGTCACTGAAGAAGCTCCAAATTCATCACCATCTAAACTATCATCCAAGGCAACATTGCTGGTGTTTTTTTGAAACATATAATTTGTGACTATTTAGTTGAATGATAGCATGTGCACATGCAGCACTGTGAAGGATTTATGTAGTAGAACTATTTTTAAGTGATGAAAAAAAAGCAATTACAATTGCAATTACTTTCTATAATGCAAATTACAATAAAAGTGAAGTTGAATTGAGCTAAATAATTAATGTTAATGTATTTCAAGTAAAAATGTTTTAAAAAGTATTTAGTTATATTTTCCCCATAAAACAGCTATAAAAAAATTGCTCACAGATGGACTTTATTTCAATTTATAATTAAAAAAATAAGAATGTATTATTCATCAAGTTAAAAATTTTGTATTAATAGAGCATCTATAAATACAGAAGATTTTACAAATGAATTAATACCAAAAAGTATTAATTCTTAATCAATATTTATCGCTGATCTGTGTACAATGAATAAATGAATCACTGATTTATACACTATGAAATTTTAATTGATTTTTCATAAAATATATGTTTACTGCTGCAAAGTTCGAATCTACATATACATTAGATGCATTGAAGTTAGAATTGATATGTTATCATGTATGTATATCCTTTATACTAATGTTGAATAAATTCAAATTATATAATAGTATATGTAACTTGAATATTTGTATATTTTTACTGAGTAAACTGTATAATGGAACTTGTTGAATTTGAAGATTCTTTTCATATTTTCATTCATCTAAAAGAATGACAGTTACTGTTCAATTTTCCTCCAAATTTTAAAATTCAAAATATCATTATGCAGAAATATAATTTTTTTAAAGTTTTTTAGCCAAGTATTGGATTCAAAAGAAGGCCAACCGGAGGAAATTCTTCGTTATTTAGTAGATTTAGTAGAAGCTTGTCCACAAATCTTTCGAGGACAGTTGGATGTATTGCTTGAATTATGCTTAAAGGTAACTATTTTATTAGTATGATAATGTATTTTTAAATTATGTATTTTTTTAATGAAATTTGGGAAAGAATCTTTTCTGAATAAAAAAAAAAAAAACTTTACATATTGATTCAATATATTTCACTTTTTATTCCTTTCCCCCTCTCTGAAAAATTCTGTTTGGTCTTATTTAATTGCTTGTCAAATGACCTCAGATCAAATTTAAGAACAATTTCATAGAATGAATAAATACAATTATGTATTGCCTTTTCTGGAATAACCAATAAAAACATAACGAATTTTGGATATAAAGGACAAATTGTTTGTAGATTAATATTCATTGTAAAGCATAATTTTATACAGTATACTAAAAAAGAAGCAATTGAAAAAGAAAAATGTTACTGTATAGATGATAATTGTAAAAGGAAATGTACATTTCATTAGTGTCACCAACTTTATTTAGCATGTTCCTATAGCTGCAACTGTTCAATGTGTCCTCTACCGCATTCCAGTATTGAATTTAGAATTTCTGTTAACTTATGGCTGATACCACCCCCAGTGCTTTTAAGGATTGGATATTTCTACTATAAATGCATGATTTCATATACTCCCACAATTAGAAATCACATTGTACGAGGCAGATTTTGGAGGTCATATACACTATGTGGAAGAAAGTGACGGGACACGACACTATAACGACATAAACCCATATTTATTAAAATTAATAGTTAAAAATTAATAATAATTAATAGGATAAAATTAAAATTAAACCCATATCCTTTGGCTGCGATCACAGCTGTAACCCTTCTGGGCATGCTTTCCACTAAATTAGCCATAGTGGCAAGAGGAATTTCCTTCCAAATGTTTAACAGAAAGTTCCATAGTTCAGGCTTGCTTTTGGGGAGTGGGGTGCAGGCCCTCAACCGACGGTCCAATTCGTCCCAGAGATGTTCAATTGGGTTAAGATCAGGGCTCTGCGCCGACCACTCCATGCGTTTAACGTTGTTGTTTACATGCAAATCAAGAGTCCTCCTTGCAACATGGCATGTTGCGTTGTCATCTTGATACCAGCAATCATCCATACCATACGTTGCCCACAAGGTAGGAAGGACATGATTGTCGAGAATATCACAGTATCTATCGGCATTCATCGCACCATCAACCTTCACCAGTGGGCCAGCACCTTACCAGGAGAAACAGGCTCATACCATCAATCCTCCTCCACCAAACTTTACAGTTGGGACGACACACTCGGGCAAAAGGCTTTCTCCTGGTAAACGCCATACCCAAACACGCCCATCGGAACGGAAAAGGGTAAATCGTGACTCGTCACTCCAAAGGACGCGTTTCCAGTCATGCAGAGTCCAAGTACGGTGGTCTTTGGCCCATCGAATGCGCGCTTTCTTGTTGGTTTTCGTAATCAAAGGCTTACGGGCCGCCGAACGTCCAGTGTAACCTAACTTATGGGCCTCGATACGAAGAGTCTTGGTCGAAACGGCCACACCTGTGGCTTGTCTAAACTCATTAGCGATGTTATCCATGTATGTTTGACGGTTACTTCGAATCTCCCTGCCGAGCACCCGCCGGTCCCTGCTGGTGAGAACTGTAAGTCGTCCACTTCGGGGCTTGTTCTGACAGTGTCCCTCTGTCTTGTAGCGCCACAAGACGTGCTACAGTTGATTTTGAGCAGTTACGGAGACGGGATATCTCCCTAATTGACACCATGGCAAGATGCAATCCAACCAACACACCTTTCTCGAACTCAGACAACTCTTCCCGTGGCGGTATCTTGACAAAAAACAACTCTAATCGACTCCACAGAGTATTTATAGGATATGGCTGACACGTGATACCTATTATTGCGCATGTGTCAGCTGTATTGTCGACTTTTCTACTTTTCGAGGGGTGTCCCGTCACTTTCTTCCAGATAGTGTATATATGTATATTGCTTTTCACCAGATGCACATTTTTACCTTCATAAAACTGTGTATAATCACAATAACAGCTTAAACCTTAATCATGTGAAGTTTTTTCTTAAAAAAATCATTCATTACTATACAATTTGCTGATTGATTTTAAAAATATTTTTAACTATTGTCTTAAAAGCATATCGGTTAGTATATGCGAAGATGTTTAAAAATGAGTTCTTTTGCAGTGAATTAAAATTTCGATATAAATCTTGACCTTATTTTCTTTAATTTCTTTGAAATTTGTTTTATTTTAATCCATTGTATCAATTTTAGGGTTTTAATATGTAATTGAATATTTTTAATGTATATTTCAGCATATCCCAATTAGCAATGTAAAAGAAACACGAAAAGATTTATTTTGTAAATAAAAAAATATTAATATAGTATCAATTTTATATTCTTTTATCTATGATTCTCAAATTTTTCTATGTAATTAATCATAAACTTACAATGATTGAAATATAAAGTTAAAAGAAATTGTTTTCGTTAGATTATAACAATCTTTAGAAAATTAACAAATATTCAAATTTTGGGGTCAATGACCATTTTACTAAAAGAGTCCATGGAACAGAAATGGATTAGAACCCTTGATCTGTAACATTGAATTTTTTATTAAGTATTATTAAATGCTAATAAATGTATTAAAAATCTACTGTTGACAAATATAATCATGTTTATGGTATAGTTTAATATATATATTAAACACAATGATTAGAGAAAGTGAGGAGCATATTTAGTCATTTTCATCATGTATTGTATAATTAATTTTTTATAGGGCATATCCAATCCTGATCAAGAAGAAACAGGCCATCTGTGTTTAGAAGTTATAGTAACTTTATGTGAAGCAGCACCTGCTATGGTTAAAAAGTTAGGCGCTAAACATATTCCTACCATCTGTAAGTATTTTAATTTTTTACGTTTAAAATGTGTGCTTAGATTTTGTATTTTTATTCATGGTCGAATATCTAACTTGTTCTGAAAATCTTGATACTCTCAAATTCTCAACATAAAAAATCTTATAACATGCTTGCATTAATTATAGATAACTAATAGATTTAACTAGGCATTGTCTAGTTTCAGTAAATTTTTTATATTAAATCAGTAAATTTTGTTAAGAAAAATTTTTCTTTGGGAAAAATTCATGGTTAAAATTTCAAAATATCCCATGAAAAAATCAATGTATTTTGCATTTTTACTAAATTTCTGAGAATGGAAGTTTGCATCTGATGCATTTGTTCTTATTATGGAGAATAATTAGAAATGCTGCCAGCATCAGGAATTTCTATGCTGCTTCAATAATCAGTAGTAGGGTCAGTTGGTTTATGGGAGCGTCCATAGAGAAAGTTCTATTAACAATGTATGATATTTTGAAATGCTTATTTTATATTCATTTATTATATAACTTCTCAAAATCGTCTTTAGAGATACATGATTTTTTTAAAAAGTAAAATTGTATTTTAGTGACTTTATCATTGAAGATGATGACTGACATAGAAGATGACCCTAAGTGGGATTTTCTTGATGATGATAATTCAGATGATGATCATGACAGGTTAGAAAGCTATATACTTCCATTTGAATAATTTTAATAAACAGTATTATACCTAGTAATTTCACAAATTCTGGATGTGATTGTCAATTACATTAAAATGCATTGCATGATTTTGAATATTATTGTAGAACAGTTATATTTTATTTATTAAAATTTGTTGATTAACTTGATGCAAGGCTAGTCAATTTAGTATGATGAATTGGGAAAAAGTGTAGAAATTAAAGTGTGCTATTTGGATCTAAGATTTTAGAAATGTATTTTGTCTTCTGAAGTTAATTTTTCAAAATCTCTCAGAATTCAAACGAGGAAAATAAGTAAAATAAGGGCTTTATCCCTTTTAGTGTATTTCAGTGTTTTTCACTTCAGTATAAAAAATTATCTTGTAATGTTTGCTAATTTGGATTGATATTGGAAATTTAAGGAAGGTATATTTAGATCATGACAGTTATACACTCAAGAGCCAAAACATTATGACCACCTGTCAATAACGAGTTGGCCTACCTTTGGCGCGCAACACAGCTTCAACCCGCTTTGGTATGGATGCCACAAGACCTTGGTAGATGGCCGGAGACAGATTGTACCAGATGTTTAAGCAACGCAAATCCAAGATATTGCGAATTGGTGGTCTTTGAACTCTGAGCTGCCGTCCCAGGACATCCCAAATGTGTTCTATCGGATTGATACCCGGTGAGGTAGGCGGCCAGGACATTAACTGGAATTCAGCATCATGTTCCTGGAACCATCCCAACACAATTTTAGCCTTGTGACAAGGGGCGTTGTCCTGTTGGAACATTCCATTTCCAGCTGGAAAAACAGAGGCCATGTAAGTGTGCAACTGGTCCGCAATGATGTTCAGATACCCTGTAGCATTCATGGTCTGCTCTACCACAACCACGGGTCCCAGAGACGCCCAAGAGAACGTTCCCCAAAGCATAATACCGCCACCACCGGCCTGTGTATGACCTACTGCACATTGAGGGAGCAACTGTTTGCCTGGAAGACGCCGTATCCTGACACGGCCATCGGCGTGATAAATGACAAACCATGATTCATCTGACCAGGCAACTCTCTCTCTCACCGATCCATGGACCAGTCACGATGTTCCCGGGCCCAGCGCAGGCACAGTTGGCGATGACGCTTGATCAGCAAAGGCACACGAGTGGGACGTTTGCTGCGTAGCCCCATATCCTACAGTGCCCACTGAACAGTGTGCTCCGATACTATTCTACTTAGACCTGCATTATATTGGGCTGTCAGCTGAGCAACTGTCTAGCTCCAGTTTTGCTTCCCCATGCGAGACAGTCTCCGACGACCTTTTTCTTTGATAGCGTGTGTGTGTCTACTGCTGGTTTCACCGTCATTCATCCACTTTGCATAAGTACTAACAACTGTAGATCGCGAACAACCCACGAGTCGTGCAGTTGCGGAAATACTTGTTCCGAACCCTCGAGCCATTACAATCTGCCCTCTATCAAAGTCGCTTAGATCCGCAGCCTTTCCCATCACACACAGAAGTAAGTGAAAGAATGATTCTTCAGACTCTCCAGCAGCAGTTAAATACCACTTCCACCTGATCACGTGCCTTGCACGTCATCCAGGCGAGTTCATTGCAAAATGTAGGGGTGGTAATAATGTTTTGGCTCATGTGTGTATATGTTTTTAATAAATGTTTTGTTTTTTTAAATTTCCTTTAACATTTATACCATCCTTAAAGAGGCAGAATAAAAGATTGGCTATTATTTTTATGCGTTAACTATATTTTATTTCTAAAATGTAAGATTAACAACAAATGGCCAATTTTTCCTCATAATTAAAAGAATTAACATAAAAATTGTTCATTAATACAAATTGGATGAAAAGTTAAGAAGTATATGTAGCCAAATTCTAATTTTTAATATTTATAATTTTCTTCTGTGATATCTTTCTTTTCGTGTTATGATAAATTTTATAAATTAAAATTTTTTTTTTCTTGTACCTTAATTTCCTGCCTATAATTCCACATTTTTTTCGTTAGTAAATTATATAATTGTGATGCTGTTTGAAATAAATTTGATTTAATTTATTTTTGGATGTATTAATTTTTTTTGTAATTCAATGTTGGCCACAGTACGATGAACATGAATTATCAGGGCTATTGTTACATTCCAATACAGTCAACAAATTGCAACTAATTGTCAACATATTCTGATTGCTTTAATTTTTAACTTAAGAAAGATTCTTTTATTCATGCATTGCTTATATAAAATAAACAATAAAACAAGGTAACTTATTTAATGTAGAAAATTTCGAGGTGAATGATATATTTTTTTTTACAGGGAAAGTGAAAACATTTTAAACACTTCATAGAGCAATAGTATAATTGGGCATTTCAATTTAGCATTTATAAATTTTCTATGAATTAATTATTGTTTTGAATGAAAAACAGTCCTGACTTTGAAAGTAGCTTTTAACATCACATTTTTTAAGAAAAAATTAACTAATTGTTAACTACAAGAAAATGCTTCTGTGTCAAAATATTTTAATATCTGATCTTTTTTATTAATTAATAAAAACATGTTAGTTAATAAACACATCTTTTTTTATCATTGAATTACATCTATTATTTTCTTGTAATGCTAAAGAATATTCCACATGAGTAATTTTTTTCACTAAACTGTATTTGTATTCAATTTCTCTATATCATTTTATTTTAATTCTGTATACTAGTTAGTTTGCAGTGAGTTCCTAGATTTTGCTAAATCATCTGTGAAGAGGGGTGTAGATAATGACTTGTTTTAATTCATAATTTGTTATAAAGTTATTTCAACATGCTTATATATGTCAGCATTAAATCTAAATATTATATGGATGTCTGGTTAATATAATGGTAATTTCATTAAATAATATCTGGAATTGCATTTATTGAAGTCATATCTATTTCTTGTTTGTATGTGTGCTTAATTTAATTATTTAAAATCATATATAGTATAGTCATATATATTTAGTTTAACACATTAAAATTTTTGCATTATTTAAAAATTTTATTTTGTGCAATAATGGACTATTTAAAAAATACTGTATTTAATTTGTTTTTTCTCTTAAAAGAGCAGAGTTGGCAACTAAACATGTATAATAATAGTTGCATGCTTGGAAAAATTGATAATCATAACTATTTGTAATACAAATAAAATTTTGTTATATTATACTATCCCCTGTATGAGTGTATGAATTTCAAATATATAAATTTTATTTCAATCAGTACTCCAGTTGTTGCTGAAGCTGCTCTTGATCGATTAGCCTGTGCGTTAGGAGGGAAAACAGTTTTGCCAATTGTTTTGAATATGCTGCCACAGATGTTACAGTCTTGTAAGTGTACATTTAAATAATAAATATACTTTTAAGCAAATAGTTACTGTTGTCAGTTTTACAATGTTCTAATAAATACACAACAAATTTAAATATTCCATCTACTTCTGGTATTTAGTATTCCTGATTTTTACATACCAATAAATGCGATGTAATTGCTAACTTGTAAGCAAATAAATATGCAAGAACTTGAACTTGGCAGACAGAAAAAAAAAAAATGTTTTTTGTGTTGATTATGTATGATATTTACACTGAAAGATGCAGAAAATAGAAATAAAGGTGTTGTTTGAGGACCAAGAGAACCAATAAAGAAAAAATTTCAATTATTTCTCATAAAGAAAGGAAAAACATATGTATTAATAGCTTTTGAAAGATACAATTTAAATAATTTTTTTTCATGGATTTTTTAATGTATACAGTAGACAGCAAGTCGAACTTCAAGGAAGACGGCAAATAATTTGAGTTAGAGTTTTCGACTTAAGCGGATTTTGTAAGGAAATATTCGACTTGTAGAGGCTTAGATTCTAGGTAAAATAAATAAAAATTCAAGCTACAGAGGTAATAAACATGTTTATTTGCAGCTTGAAAGTTATATTATGTACTACAATAAAAAATCAAAATAATTCCGAAACAACCTTAAAATTAAAAATTTTATGTATTAAAAAAGTCAATTATTTATTTATTAATTTGCTTTAGACAATTCGATCGTTCTCTATCTATCGCTAGAGTTCAAATGAAATCAATAGCAGTAATAAAAATTATAATAAGAATATTTCATAGAATCGGTTATTCTATTTACAGTATACTCATACATTGTTTTCTAAGAAACAATGGCGTGTATTGTCGGTAACTTATTTTTCTTCGAGTTATAGAGGTAATTAGTTTCAAATGATCAAATTGTAAAGGTTGTAAAATTCGAACATTGCTAATGTTCAAGATACAGAGGTCCAATTTTTTTTTTTCGAGTTACGGAAGGAAAATATATACCAAAATGACTTGTGGGGATTGTCTAATTATTTCAACATATAGAGGGTTGAAATTTCGAGTAATGGAGGTTTTGGGGCCTGAAGGGAAGGGAAATTTTTTCTTTTTCGAGTTGTGGAGGTGTTTTTGAATTAAAGAGGTTCTACTGTATATATATCCTTTATTCTTGCTTTTGATAATTTTAAGCTTTCACAAGATATTTTCAAATCTAGTGAATCTGCAATGCTAAAGTTTGGTATGAATTATTAAGTACACAGTAGTTTTAATAGTAGTTACACATCAATTTCATTTAAATTATTTTGGTCAAATCTCTTGTGAAAATTAAATTTTTAGTGGAAATTTTTTTAAATTTATGTTTAATTGTTCTTAAGCAACCTATTTTTGTCAAAATCTTATATATAAAATTAATATCAACTATTTGTAATTCTATTGCAATTATCGTGCTTCTAACATATTTCTGAATACAATTTGTGCAATGTTGAGATTAATTTGAATTTTTTTTCAGAAACTTAAATGTATCTTTTTTTTTTTTTTTTTTTAAGTGAATCACAAAACAATTTTTCTCATAAAATATATGTCAAATAAATTAGGATATTTACATTAATTTACAAAAAACTGTACAGAATTAAAGCACTTTTTTTTTTACCACTTGATGTAATCTTAAACATTCTTGATAACTCTTTAAGAACACTTAATTGTGGAATTATTCTTAAACCAATTTTTTTTTTTTCTGGTTTTTATTTTATCAACAAATATGTCAAAGTTGTGTCCTTACCCCAATTCATGTCAGCTTCAACTTTGTGAAATGACTTGGTTATAGAAGAAATGTGAAAAAATAAGAGCATTTTAGAATTCCTGTATATTTTGTCATTAAACAGTTGAATAGTATGATAATTTGCTGATGATTTTATTATGAAGATGTTGAATTACAGGATTTTTGTCTTGTGTTTTTTTTGGTTTGATTTTTTAATTAAAATTATCTGAAATTTAGTTCAAAAAAGTTGCTGTGTACTATGATATATATTTTATTTGCTGTTAAGTTGCTTTTAACAACACTTCATTATTAAATATCATGTTTTTGTTTTTTTTTAGTTTATGACTGGAAACATACGTATAAGTGAATCTTGTGAAATACTTATCATTTTTTATTTGTAGGCAAGTTCACAAATTGTATAATGCCTGAAAAATGAAATCATGTGTCTTAAATAGAAAATTGTTTGAATTGCAATGTTTATTAATTGGAAATATTTATTTTTCATTTAATATAGAAGTATTTTTCATGAGACATTTGTGTCAATTTCCATTTATAAAATGGCTCAGTTTACTTATAATTGTAAAATTAATACAAATGACAAATGTGAGGCAAGATTTACAAAAGAAAAAAAAAGGCACTTGGCCTTATCGCGATTTGTGCATCTCTAAAAAGTTATATTTATTTTTATATTTACTGCCAGTTAGAAATTAATTTACCAAGTCAGAATTTTCTCTTCATTTTAAATAGTACCTACTTAACTTGTTTATGTACCTGCTCAACTCATATTGTGATCTTAGTTGCTATATAATTTTCAAGCTCCTTTTCTAAAAAAAAATTTAAGTAATCTAGTAATATCTTTTATGCTGGTTCGTTCATAAATATCTTGATAGAATTATAGCTTCACAGCTTGTTTATAGTTGGTGCAAAAACTGATTTTATTTTACCAATTTTTATCTTCACCAAAGCAAATTATTGAGCTCGTGCTTGAATATTTTTTTATAATTAAATTTTTTTTTTTTTTTTTTTTTTTTTTACTTTAGCTGAATGGAAAGAAAGATGTGCTGGTTTAATGGCTATTTCAGCAATTGGTGAAGGTTGTCATAAACAAATGTCTTTAATGTTGCCACAAATGGTCGATGGAGTTTTGCCTTTTCTCAATGATCAGGTAAATTTTGTTAATAAATGTTTTCAATTATTCAAAATCACTTTAAAAATAGTTTAAATATTATTAAATATGAAAACTGTGTAATTGAAATTATGAAAAGCCAAATTTTTTTTAACCAATTATACCCTAAAATGCTTTTGAATTTGTATCTAAAAATAATTAATTTTATAGCATAGCCGGGTTCAACATGCTGGATGCAATGCCTTGGGACAAATGTCATCAGATTTTGCTATTATATTCCAGAAAAAGTTTCATGATAAGGTAAGAAATAATATTCTTATCTCAAAATCTGCACTCATTTTTATTTTTAATTATCTTCATTGATTCTATTTTTTAAAATTTCAGGTTATACCTGCCTTATTGCAGTTATTGACTAATCCTAAAAGCGCAAGAGTGCAGGCTCATGCTGGTGCTGCACTTGTTAATTTTTTTGAGGATTGTCCAAAAAGTATTTTATCTCCATATATGGACAGTGTAGTAAATGCTCTAGAAGTTGTACTTAAATCAACATTAAATGATGTAAGTTTCTATTTAATACATCATGATAGTATATTAAGAATTGATGTTGAATAAAAAAAAAAGGGTATATTTCAGTATTCATGTTTAAGTTCTTAAAAACTGATATAAGTTTTAAGTTAAGTGCATGTTAATTTCTGTTGGTGGCATATGGAAGAATCATTTGTTTGAAAAATGGTTAAACTAGGTGATGATTGTCACAGTCTCACAACATCATTCAGGTAACTTGATTAGATTTTTCAACTTTTCTCCAGTGAGCCATGCGAATGCTACTTTTGATAGTACCCTGCCCTTTTTTTATTGTATCTTTCTAGTAAAATAACAGGATCTTGAAAGGTTTGTGTCCCCATATATGTAATACAAATTTTTTTTTGTATGCTTATTTACTTTTTTAATTTGCAATGTTTTTATTACATAATTTTCTTTTCTTATTGTTTATATTTAATTTTATTTTATAGTTGATAGAAAAGGGAAAAAAATTAGTCTTGGAACAAGTAGTTGTCACACTGGCTTCCCTGGCTGACAGTGCACAGGAAAAATTTATTGATTATTATGATAAGTAAGAATTTTCCTTTTTATAGTATATATGTAAATCTTTTTTAACATTACCTAAGATTTTATTTCTGAAATAAATCATTAATTGATTATTTTATAAGGGAACAATTTTTTTTTTCATCTGCAAAATTAATTTTAGAAAATCATTTAAATTTTTATTAATGATCCTTTTAATAAGTGGTCCTCTGGTTATAAATTAAAGCATTATTTCAGTTTTTAAGTCAGCAGAAACTTAAATTTCGACTCCTATTAGTTTTTGGAGTGTGGCTTGCAAAACATGAAATCCTGCATTATCATGGATAAGATGCCTTTTTGATTCACCGTTGATGGTTCTTATGCACAATATCAATTGTTGACAGTAATACTGTGCATTAATTGTTTGGTCTATTCCTAGGAAGCTATAATGGATAACTCTTCCCTAGATTCCACCAAAATGTCAATATGTTTAGATTTTTCATTTGCATCTAGCTACTTTGCTGAACATTTATAATTATCATGCAGTATCCATTTTTCATCACAAGTAATGATACAGTCCAAAAAGGAACAATTTCTTTGCTGTACAAATGTACAAGCATTGCAATTTCTGCTTATCTGTCAACATGTGTTGGCCCCATTTATCAACTTTTTTTTTATTTAGTGCTGCAATATTACATGAAACTGATACTATACCTGCTCCAAGATAGCAAATTATCTTAACATTTATTGTAGGGTTAGCTTTAACTTCAGAACATCTTTATAGAGGATGCTTTCAAGTCTTCCAAATTGTTTATTTTCTAAGCTAATGTCCCCTGATTTAAATTTCTCAAATGATCATTTCACTGTGGAAACATAAGCTGTATCATTTCCAAATACATCATTAATATTTCATGTTGCTGGGGAAACAAAATGTCTAAGTGTATATTCATGAAAACTCCATATTTTGTGGTATTCCATGTTTCTATTTGGTTAAGATTTTCTAAAAATTTTGGAACCTATTTGCAAACAATATATACCATTAGATACAGCACAGCGTAAGCAATAAAATATTTAACACTCTTATTTAATTTAATACTGGTAGATATATATTTATAGAATGCCAGCTAATACTAGAATGTTCATTTCATTTGTAACAACATAATATGTAATTACTTTCCATCATTTCATTGTATGATTAAAAAATTTTGCTGATTTGATATGCTACTAAAGGAGTAGATTCATGTTTATTTTTAACACATGTTGCTATTGTGTACAAATAACAAAAAAATTACGTACAATACATATATATATTATATATATATATATACAAATTATGTGTAATTTGAGAAATTGCCCATGAACTATTGCATTCATTTACTCAGTCTTGTTTAAAATATTTTAATTATTTTTTCCACAAATTATTTAAATAATACTTTTTGGCTTAAGTAATTAGTTGCACAGCAAAATTTTGTTCTTGTTGAGTTTTGCATCTTTGTGAAAATTAAAACCTTCTGTGTTCCAGTATCTGTACATTTCTTAAAATGATCATTAATTAAAATTTTTAATGATTTAATAAGTATAATCTCTTTTGTAGTACATATTTTTGATTTTATTAGTACTCCTTGTTAAAAGAGTTATGTTTAATATTATGCATACGTTTTTCATTTTGATAAATTCTGCTTGTGGCTATAAATTAGAAATGGTTTATTAGATCAAAATTTATTCTTTATTATAATGTGTTAAAAATAATTAACAGAACTTAAAATGTTTTTTACATAGGTTTATGCCCCTTTTGAAACATATAATTCAACATGCAATTCAACCTCCTCTGCGTTTATTAAGAGGAAAAGCAATTGAATGTGTTAGTTTGATTGGACTTGCTGTTGGTAGAGATAAGGTATTTTGAATCATTCTTTTTTTGTGTTTGTATATATAATTAAAGAATAAATAATGAGAAATTTGTATTTTGCAGTGCAGTTGTTTATTCTTCTTACAGATAATTTTTATGTGGTATTCATAGTAACTTCTCTAATCTGGCATGCTCCAGACTGTGGCCATGCTGGATTATTGAAGGTCAACATGGTTTAAAGGGGGTATCAATGATAAGTACTCTAGATAAAGATTTTAATGATTAAAACATGTATATATTTAATGTGTTCAGACATATTTTGAACCCCCGTGGATGATATAAATATCTGACAAATAAATGTGAGTAGTACTGTGCCGTCATTAACTAAGATCAGCAAATGCCCAATTCATATTTTTCATATGGAAAGTGAAGGCTCAATAAGTGGTTTAAGCATAATTTCACAGCCAAATTCTTTTGGGAGGCTCTTAACTATTACTCTTGCATTATGATATTTGTCATTGTCATGCCACAGAAGCACTTTTCTACTTATAAACAAAGGCCGTTTTTGCTATAAAATTGCTTTGTGTCTTAACTACTGACAGTGAATGAATCTATCACCTAATGGCTTATAATGAACAATTTCCTTTCATATTGTACAATACTTGTCTTCTGATGGATGCTGACCACTAGGAAGCTGTTGGATAGGTCTTAATTATAGCTAAGCCAGCTTCTTTTGTGCTTGGAAATATTATAGAGGATCACCCAATTTATCATTGAATTAAGAAATGGATTTGTTGTCATTTTTTTATCCTTTTAAGAAACATTGATTATATTGTAATTGCTTACAATTACGTTCTGAAAATATTTTTATTTTTAAATATTTCATAATTAAAATTGAATTTTTTAAATTTTATTTTCAGTTTCTCTCGGATGCTAGTGAAGTCATGGAGTTACTTTTAAAAACTCAATCTGCTAATGCTCCAATTTCAGATGATGATCCTCAGGTTAGTACATTTGACATTGTAAAACAGTGAAAATCTCCCCTTTCACTCTCTGCAATGTAGTGGTTCAAAAGCTTTGCTGTTTTCTTATTTTGCTTATGCTTAAATTACACTGATTAAATTGTGTTAAATTTTTATTTGGGCACATTGATTTTATAAAATGTTTGAATAGTATTAGAAGTTGCTTAGGGATTATTTTCTTAATCATTGTTAGTTTAGCAAAGCCCTAAAAAATTTCTATAATTTGTAACCACAATTTTGATAAGGATTAAAATCTTTGTTTATTTTTTAATTTTAAGTACTAAGTTGTAATTTTATTAAATAATTTTAGCATTAAAATGATTTTAATAATATAGAAACTTGTGTCTAGAGTGAAGATGGTTTTGATCTAAATTATCAAAGAAGAGATTCAACTTGAATCGCCGCGCGTTTTGAAGGCCATCCCTGCCGGTAATTTTTTAGCATACATTGATGATTGGAAAAAAAGTCGGCATAAGTTTTGCGAAATAAAATAATTGGTGTTACTTTTTGGGCATAGTAGTGTGTGTGTATATATATATAATGGTAGAAAATTTAGAGTACAAGGACGTTTTTTTGTCAATGCAAATATTACACACCTTTAAAGTTGTAAAAAAATACTTCGTTATGAAAAAATTGTTTGTATTAGAAAGCATTCCATGAAAGTCATTTAATTTATTTTTATAAATTTTCCTGAATCCATAGTTAATAGTACATAAAATTACAGAAAATATTGGAGTCTATACATAATCCATTTTAGGAGTCAGAATTTTTTGCCCAACTCCCTGTCCCTGATTATGGTATTGCTGATTAAAACTGAGAATGATTTGAAATTTTTTAAAAACAAATGAAGCTTTTTGATTTCTCAGATAAGTATAATAATTTTGGAATAATATTTCTTTATTTTATAGTTATCATACATGATAGCTGCTTGGGCACGGATATGTAAAATTCTAGGAACAGCATTTAAGCCTTACTTACCTTTTGTAATGCAACCTGTTTTAAAAGCTGCTGCCATAAAGCCAGAGATTGCTGTACTTGACTGTAAGTAAATTTCTATGTTCATTAGTCGAATATTTATGAATTTCCTTATACACTAACATGTCTTTAATTCAATATTCGATAGTTCCACATATTCTAAAATCTGATACTCATTATACCTAAGCTTTCATCTGGATTTGTGCATTTGTTGACCTTAACTGCCAGATAGTAATATCTTTTGATCAGTGCTTATTGTAGCTATCAGTTTTGGTTTTAGCATAGTGTTTCTTGTTTAATATGTATACTTGTTAATTGTTAAAATTTTTATCTAGAGTGATTTATCTTTGATATCTCTCTTAAAACTTTAGCGATTTCGCTGGATTATTGAACATCAATAATCTGGCGCGACCGTGATCCTTAAGGTGCCATATTAAAGAGAGGCTGCTGTACTTAGTGTTAATGGGAACTTGAATATTTGTGTAAAAAATGTATTGATAATACAGGCGATTTTCTATTGGCAGAATATCTAAATAGATACACTTGTAAATATACTTGCATTTTACTTTGCTGCTTTAGTAATATTTCTTGTTAGGTAAATCATAGCTTACTAGTTATATTTATTACATAATGATGGATTTTGAATATTTGTAGTTCTACTTCTATGGTGGAGTTTTAATGAAGACTTTACTTTTACTTTATAATCTTCAATCAAAGGGTAATTTTTATTGCAGCAGCTGAATAGAAGATGGGTGTTAAGTTTTTGTTAAAAAAAAAAAGGATTGTTATATTAATTGATCTTGTAACTATGATTTTATGAGTAAGAAAAGGAGACTTAGAAAAAATTCTGAAAATTTATTTAATATTTTTTTTTATTTGAAAATGACTTTTAATTTTATCCTTAAAGAATGTAAAATTGTGTTCCATCAGCTGTTTGAAAATATAGAATATTAGTAAGTGAAATACTTGTGTTCAGTTTTAGGCATTATGTTTAGATTATATTATATTTGTAAGTATATGTGCCCTTGTAAGTATAGGTAAATTTAAAAACTCCTAAATTTGATTTATATAAGGATATTTGATTTTTATAAAATCTATTGAAATCTTTCTATTTTTCTCTCTATAAAATAAACTGACTTTATTTCATATAATTTGCAATGTTTTGTATGTGTATGATATTTAATCGTAATGATTATGATTGTAGCTGATGACATAAAAGCTGTAGGAAGTGATGATGATTGGGAATTTGTAAATTTGGGTGAAAAAGTGAGTTGCTTAATAAAATTTCACTTATTTCTTTAATAGTAATTTTTTTTAATTCTGTAATTATTTAATATATATATATATATATATTTTACTTTCTTTTACAAGCACAACTTTGGAATTCGAACGACTGGTTTAGATGAAAAGGCTACTGCGTGTCAAATGTTAGTTTGTTATGCAAAAGAATTAAAAGAAGGATTTGCTGGTTATGTAGAAGAAACTCTAAAATTGATGGTACCAATGCTGAAATTTTATTTTCATGATAATATCCTTTTTGTTTTTCTTTCTGTTATAACATGCAGTTAATTTTTAATACTATTATTGGTTCAACTTCTGATTTTTTTTCCCATTTGATTTGTAATAATTTTTTAATGTATGAATATTTGTAATATATCTGATCTTTACATTTTATAAATGTACTTCACTTTATTACAATGTGCAGATATGATATATATATATATATATATTTTTAAAACAAATTTCTGTTATGCTGAATTTTAAAATTGAAGAATATAGTATAGTTTATGTAAAATAATTAATATTTACATAAATTATACGGTTTATAGTTTTGCTCTAAATAGTATTCTGAATGTGCAGTGACTATTCATCTCTCATTTGGAATCATGCAGATTCCTTGTTGAAGTTTAATATATTTATGGTATTTTTTTTTTTTTATTATTATTATTTACATAGCTTTTCGCTTAATTATAAAGATATTAATGTAAAACTTTATATTTAGAGTTTCAAAATTAGTGTGTGTGTGTGTGTGATATAGTTTTGAATGCAAAATATAATACTCTTCTTCATTTCTGTACTGCATTTATTAGATAATTTGATATATATATATATAGTTTTTCTATATTATAAGTTATTTCTAAAGATTGATTTTTGTAAAAATTGTTTTTCCTACTCGGGTTTGTAATTTCCTTAAGTTTATCAAATGTTCGTATTGCTGCTTCTGAAATATTACCATATTTGTTGGAAAGTGCAAAAGTGAGTGGTGATGCATATGTTCAAGAAATGTGGCGATACATACTTCCTCCATTACTACAGGCTTTAGATTCTGAACCAGAATGTGAAGTTTTGTGTGAGCATATGGCTGCCTTTTCACAAGTAATATATATACTTTTAATTTGTATTTATAAGGTATAATAATTAAGATAGTTATAATTTTTTGGGTTAAGTTTTTTTCATTTTTTATGCCTAAAGTATGTATAGTTCCAATAAAATTATCTGTTATTTGTACTGACTTGTGTTCAAAGTTATTTAATGTGTAAATTAAATAACTTTATTTTAAGAAATTTTTTTACAAGTTTAAAAATTGCTTACCTCTGTTGTTAATGTTAATTATCATTAATTTTTGTCTAATTTTAATCTAAATCAATGGGAATTATACTAAGAAAAAATCTGTTGTAAATTGCCAAACTATGAGTAAAAGTTATTTTACTTAAATAACTTTTTTTTTTAAATCCAGATTTGATAAAACGAATACACCAATATTACATGTGTGTATTAATGTAATATTGGTGTATTCGTTTTATCAAATCTGGATTTAAAAACACAGATCATCATTTATATGTGTGTGCCTGAATTTCTTAAAACTTAATTTTGAAGCATCTAAAGATCAACTTTTTTTCTGTGTTTACTATTTATTCATTGTTTAGTATACACATAGCTAAAAAGAATGAAGAGATTTACTTCATACTTTTTGATTAAATGAGGATAATCTATTTTTTAATTTTATTAACATTCATTTTTTTTATTATAGTATAAAGTGAATATATTTTTGTCAATCTTTTGATGTGGCTATTTTCAATTAGAAATTGATAAAAGAAATGCTATTTGTAATGAAATGACAAAATGAACAAATGAAGTGAATGTTTTAATTTAGAGTACCATTTTTTTAATGTATTGATATGGAGATATATTAAACAACAATACAATAAGTATATTTTAAAGACATGAAAAATCAAACAACTTGTTCTTTGTTATATTACATACATTATGTGTACATAGTATAAAGTATTATATTTGGTGCTCTGGAAAAAGACTTTCTTTAAACTTTGGTTTTTAACTCCATGCCATTTATCAATGTAACATTTACTGAATTCACTTTGCGAAATTCATTCAAAGTAAAGTTTTATGAGAGCTGGGAAATGTTGTCTTATCTTCTAATGTTTTTAATATTTGTATTTATATTAGTTATAAAATATTTCCCGTGCTAGCTTTTTAAAATATATTATAGTATTGTGAAATATTTTATTTTCTCATCAAATCACAATTTTTTTTTTATAAGTGCTTGGATGTTTTGCATTATCCCTGCTTACCACCGGATGATTTAAGAACAGTTGTAAATATACTGAATAAAAATTTAGTTGGCCACTATGAAAGATCGATTGAACGTGAAGCAAAGAGAAAAGAGGAAGATTACGATGAAGTCTTGGAAGAATCTTTAATTAAAGAAGTAAGTCTTAGTTTTGTTTACCTTTAAAAATATTTTTACAATATTCCTTATACATTTTTAAATATTCGTAAAAAATATTTATTTTATGAAAAGAAATCAAATGGAGAAATTTTATACTTGAAATGTTATTTTCCATTTGTTTAAGATAAAGCTTTAATTTAATAATGCAACATTTGCTGTATTATAATAAAGTTGTTCAGTTTTTTGTAGAATATACAGTAAATTTTATACTAAATAATTTCCTTTCCTTTCTTTTTTTCAGGATGATGAAGATGTTTATCTTCTGAGCAAAATTTCAGAAGTTCTCTCTATTTTATTTTCCTTATACAAAATAGAATTTTATGGGTATTTTGATGTACTATTGCCCCATTTTGTGCATCTTATTGTAAGTATATAAAATTACTTTAATTGCATGTTAACAGAAATATTTTTATAATTTTTAAGTCTTCATTATAAAGCAAATTTAAATCTTTTTTAAATAATGCTGAATAAACTTTTGAAAACAAAATTGGTTATATAATTGAGTAAAGTTAATCATAAATTTAAAACGTTGGAAGTTCAGAGGAATTATAAATAATGAATCCAGAGCTGAATGAAATACAGAAAAAATTGAGGAAAGAAAGGTTGTCAGTTGTGATGATTATAAAATGTTGATTAAGGAGGCAATGATGGCAATAGATGGGTAATTAATGAAAAACAATGGGAATAGGCATGGCTATTAGTGGGGGAAAAAATGTCAATAAGAAAATCAATAAATGGCAGATTTTATAAAGTTTCTGTGAAGGAATTTTACCTTTTGATAAACTGCAGATATAGTGATGAAGAATCGTTCGATGATGCTTCTGTTTGCTTTGATAGCTGGAGAATGTTGCAAATTTGAGGAATTTTGTACAGAAAAAGGTGATATTTTAGCTTCAAGATTGGGCTATAGTCATAAGGTCGGATGAAAGACTTCTTTTGTTGTCTGAAATCATAAGGACATTTTTGATAAGAATAATTTAATAATTTTAAAAAGTTGCCATCACTTAAACCATATGTGAGACTTTTACTACTACGATTAAGCCTATTTTAGTATAAGGTTAGATAGTTTTATGTAGGTAAAGTTTCCTTTTTCCCCCAGATTGTATGAAGGCAATTTCTGATAACCATTTAATAGGATATAACCCAAATAAAATGTTAATTGTTATGCTAATATGTTAACTAAGGTTATATGTTATGTTTTAAAAGGGATGCTTAGAAACCTATTTGGAGTTATTAATGTGATATTTATGAAAAAAAATTTGATTAAGCATATTAATGACTATTACAATTTGTCTTTCTTTTATAGAATTCTAATAGGCCTTGGTCAGATCGACAGTGGTCATTATGCGTATTTTCAGATGTTATTGAACATGGTGGTCCTGTAAGTGGTCCTGAATTTATGATTTTGTAAACTATAAACTTATGTTGTTCTGAAATCTTTATAGATTGGAGGTTTTGTAGAATTAAATTTCTCATTTTAAAAGTTTTGCTACCAGTAAAGTTGCTTCGTGCATTAGAACTTTCTGTAAATTATGGCACCAGTTCTAATTTAAAATGGACTAAAAATAATATGTAGAAACTCAGTGAAAATATTTTGTTTTGGTAATTTTCTCCAGAGATGATATCTCAGAATAAATGCTCTTAGTTCCATCTATTTATATAACTACATACATTTGTATTGAATACCAGCTTATAAACATATAAGGGATCAAAATTGTATATTTTTGGACTTGCTTATAAATCACTTAGTTATTTCACTTAAAAGAAACTATGATATTGACTTGAAAAAGTAGAATTAAAATATCTGTATTATGATAAAAGCCTTTAGTATTGCATATAAAACTCATGATTTACTGAAATTAAACAATGATATGAATTACAATGCTTAATAGCAAATAACAGTTCTTGTTTTAATTGAATATATATTCATTACATTATAATTTGCATATCTTTTATTTGTTCTTTAAAAGAAAAATTAGTGGGCTGTCAGATTTAAAAAAAAAAAATAATAAATAAGGTATAACATGGAAAAGGAACGATTGGGCCACCGCAAAATTTATTAGGGTTGGTATTTTTCTTGTCTTCATATTAATTGCAACTTTTTAGGCATAGGAGATGTGATTAAATCTGGTGTGTGGTAATTTAATAGGTTTATAAAGAATAAAAATATACTGTAAAGAGATAATCAAAAAATGAAAATTTAAATTAATATCAACATGTAATTCATATTTTTTTTATCTGTTCACAAAAAGAAAAAGGGTTATCAAATAAAGTAGCAAATAGGGAGAACAGAATATTATAATGTTTTAATCTTCATTTTACTGCAATATTTGCCATTGTTTTCTACAGGCATGCTCTAGGTATCAAGGATATTTCTTGGAACCTTTATTATCATCTCTGAAAGATGAAAACGTTGATCTCAGACAAACTGCTGCATATACTGTTGGTGTTCTAAGTCAATTTGGGGGTCCTGATTTTGCCAAGTTCTGTTCAGGTAAATTTTATTTTTCTTTTGGTGTCAGTGCATCAACATATTTTAGGTTTTGAAACTTTTTTTTTTCTTTCATGAAATATTGACTACTGGAATGTGTTTTTGTACATCAATGTTTTTAGTTCTAAATAAATTTAAGTGTAGTATCCATTTTATTTTCAATTTTTCACTATGGAGATTTTAAATAATATAAATTTGCATTGCTTTAACTATGTATGAAGCTCAATAACTTGTACATAATTACTTTCTTTTTCTGTAAAAAGAAATCTATGCTTTTTGAATATTATTCATAGTTGCTATCTTACAATGTTTTTCTGCATTTTTAAAACAGAAGAAAAAATGTATTGAAATATCAATAGATTTTAATTTATATTTAAGTTTTGTTCATACTAATGCACAGTGGAATAAGACGCCTTGATTTCGGGCAAAAAAAAAAAAAAAAAAAACCCACTTTTGATGCAATTGTCTTGAAAATTGATTCGTAATGATTTGGGGAGATGAGAAATTCATATTTAGTAGTTTTAAAGCTCTCAAAACAATTGCTTGTTAATTAATATTGTATTAAGTTTTATTTTGTAAGGTTTCAAGATGGAATTTTGGTTGTATGAGGTCTGTTTTCCTGAAATATATATTTTTATATTTTGATACAAAAAAACAAGTTAAACTGCTTTTCTGAAACTATATATAAATAAAAGGTAATATCAAACACATAATTATTAGCTGTTTCATAAACAAATAACCTTGACATATTAGCAATAATTTTTTTAATATTTTGTATTAATAATGAAACATCTTGATTACTAATAACAATCACTTATTTAATTAAATTAAAATATAATTTAAAATATTTGTAAACTAAACACAAAATCAGAATCAACTCTGATTTTGATAAAATCATGCACAATTTAAACCCATTCCACTCTGGTTAAATAACTTCTAGACTCATTTGTGTTGCACAAAACAATCTAGAAATTGGAATTTTTTTTAAAGTTACTTTTTTAAAGCATTTTATATGATCAGAACCATCTTCAAAGGAGGTGCTCGGACAACTTTACTTTAAACTAACAAATTAAATGGTTGCATTTAACAAATTTTTACTTTTTAACTAAAAATCTTTTTCCAATTTATTTAAAAAGAAATCTATACCAATATAAACTAGCAATACCTGAAATAGGAGCTAGATCTTATTAATCAGATTTAACCAAATATTACAGATAATATATATGCAAGAAGTTCTGGGAGTAATCATATGCAGAGAAATTAGCTTCTCTCCATTCTGACAAGTAATCGCTCGTTAATCTGTTGATTTTCGAGTATAATGGGGAAATTATTTTTCCACCACACCTTCAACCAAGTGTAAAGGGTGCAGAAATTTCTGGTTCAAGAAATAAAAAAAATCTGTCCAAATTTTGATTTCTGCGATTTTTTCAAGCATTCCGTTCCATTCTACAATTCATTGTAATTAAAGATGAAATTATTTCATCTTATTCCTAGAAACTGCTGATCTGCTTGTGGGTATAACTAGAGACAAAATGCTTTCCCTAGAATGTCCCAAATGTTTTTAGTCAAATCGGTTGTGAACATGCTGGCTAGTTCATAGTAACTAAAAAAGGTCTTTTCATGATCAAAATACAATTTTACTTAGCATTATTGTCCAATAAAATGATTTCATTTTCAGATGCTACAATACAAGTACTATATTAAGTCTGAGTTTCATTACTGAAATCTGAATTTTTACTGATATGTTAGTGTTCTATCTGGGTGTTGTATATGAGTTGTGAGACATTAATGAATGCTAACCTGGATCAGCACTGCCACTTCCTGCTAATCAGATGCTTTCATACACAGATAGAATATTGTTTCAAATGATGTATGCCTTCCAAATAATGAGCAGGAATGACTGATTTTGAGAATATTACTCAATTGATATGCTTCTTTGTCCACTATTAACAGGCAGCTCCATGATCTGTTATTGATATAATTTTGTTTTTTTAAGAATTTACATTTTCTTTTACAGAATGTCTACCTGTATTGATAGAAATAATAAATAGTCCTAACTCTCGTTCTGAAGAGAATGAAAGAGCCACTGAAAATGCCATATCTGCTGTGACGAAATTTTTTGTTTACAATAACTCATTTATAAATATGGAAGAATTGCTTCCTGCATGGATTTCATGGTTGCCAGTTTGGGAAGATCAAGAAGAAGTTATCTGTATTTACAACTTTCTGTGTTCACTGCTAGAAACGTAAGTTTTTTTAATATGACCTTTTTAAAATATTCTCTGTGTGTGTAATAGTAAAGATAATTAGCAAAACCTGATTAAGGTTTTTATATCCTACAGAATTGAAATTAATTTACATATTGAAGAAAACTTCTAAAATTGAAATATGATCTTTTTTTTAAATAACTGATTGAAATTATGACAATTTAGTTGAATGAACATTTTTATGATAAAGGGTTATGATATATTTCCTAAGTAGTAATGATGAGAGTATGAATCTTACTTACCTGTATTTGTAATTCTGGGCAATATTTATATGTGTAGTTTATAAATGCAGACGAAATTTTTATGTTGATTTAGAAATAATCCATTGCTTTTGGGGAATGACAATTGTAATCTTCCAAGAATTGTACAAGTTGTAGCTGAAACGTTTCGCAAAGAAGGTATTAAGGCTTCATCTGATGTAGGAAAACGAATATTAACTTTAATACGAGATATTCAGGTGAGTCTGGTTTTCAGTATTTAAATATCATATTTAATGTGTTGAGTGTTAAAAGTATTTTTGTCATAGACTACTTTATTAATTTTTATTTTTCAATATTAAATATCTTGAATTATTATGGATTTGAAAAAGTTATGAAATTAACATTGATTTAAAAAATCTGAGCCAATTTTAAAATTTTAATAATTGAGGTTTTTTCCCATTGAAATATCTTAATATATTTGATGTGCCCCTTATGTGTTCAAATTAGCATATTATGTAGTATAATTTATGTAAGTTTGTGATGAATGTACTTTTAACTGCAAGCAGTAGTTTTCAAATTGCGGTATGCTACCTCCGAAGGGAGCAGATATATGTTGAAAGAGGGACTGTTATATTTCCTTGAGTTAAAAAAATAAAATCATTTAAATAAAAAATTGATATTTGGAAATTTTTTTTAATATACTTAAAATTAATTATACATAATTTCTGATGAGTTAATAATTTTCGAATTGAAATTTTTTTTAAGATTTGATTCTTTCCTAAAATATATTAAAATTATTTATACTTAAAATTTTTACATATAGAGATATTTAATATGGAATTTTACTTTTGATATTAAAATAAATTATAATTTTAAAAAATATATAAAATTTTAATTTAAAACTGTTTCAACAGTGAAAATGGCATAAATTATATATCATAAGTAGTTATTCTTTATATGATATTCCTAATTATTTTAAAAATTTATTGTAGCAATTAAACTACATAAACAAAAGATTTTATAGAATGGGAAAAAAAAGTAATTTTTCAGAATAATTTATAGAATTAAATTATATAAAGATCTGTTATAATTACAACAACCTCTCTTTAATTCTGCGCATTCGGGACCATAGCTGTGTCTTATGAGTGCTTTTTCCAGATTATCGAGGGTAACTATAGTTTTAAGGGGCAATATCAAAAGTAAAGTACTCTAGATATAAAAACTTCAACATTTGAAACATACATATTTAATGTGTTTACACAGATTCTGAACTTATGTAGACTAAAATATTTGCCAAAGGCATTTTGGCATTTTGTCAACACTTTGCTGTAAAGGTTAACAAACCCATAAATCCATACAAAAAAAAAAAAAAAAAAAAAAAAAAAAATAGGAATGCGACGGACTATCGAATGCCGTTTTGAAGAGAGGTTACTTTATTTAAAAAAATTTGTATGAAATTTCAGCTGAATATCTTGCACTTCTTTTCTTATAGAATAATACAGGATTGTTTTCTATATGCGTGAGCCACCTGAATCCCCAACAACAACAAGCCTTATGTTCAGCTTTAGCATCACAATGAGTGTTTCCACAAAATATGTATCAAGACATTGACAGTACTCTGTATGAGTTTTTCGTCTTCTGTTCATATGGAAGCTCATAAATTACTCTAAGAATTAACATCTTCAATGTGCTGTTGTAAACTTTACTGACAAAATTAAATTATTTTATAGATGTATTGAAAATTTAGTTATTCATAAAACAAATATCAAGATTATCACACTTTCACATTGCTCCACTTTTAAGAATTAAAAAAGATTAAACTATTGTTTTAAATAATTCTAACAATAAAAAAAAATTCTAGATCAAATGAACAAGTCATTAATTTAAAAGGAAAATAATTTTAAAAGGTATTTCAACTAGAAAAGATTAATTATTATTATTATTATTATTATTATTATTATTATTGGTTTAAAACATGAGTAACATATGTAAGGTTGTCTTTTATATCTTTTCATGATTCATTCAATAGTTGTTGGATGTAAATAAATACATTTTGCTTTCTTTGGCTTTATTTATTTCTTGTTTTGAAAATATTGGATGAATTTTAGCTTTGTTTGCTTATTTGGATTTGGATTTTCTGTAGTGTGTCCAAGTTAGTTCAAAAAGAATATATAAATTGTACCTATTGAATATTTTTTTTTTTTTTTTTTTTTTGTACATGAACTGGTTTTTCTCTGTAGTTTAAAGCTGTAATTCAGTTTTAAAAAATTTGTTTTGAATTGCAGTTTATAGAAATTGCATATTAGTTATATTTTTGTTTTTATGTTTCTATTATGCAAGTTACCTTTTACTCAAAACTAAAATAAATCTTCATCAAATTTACTCTGCAATTCTTCATGAATATTTCTGTATTATTTGTAAGTTTTAAATGTGATATATAATCGATTGAATTGCCTAGTTTTTTTAACCAAGGTTTGCAACTTATTGAAATGTATATAGTCCGACTACTGATCGTGTGGAAAATTGGTAATCATCCAAGCTGGATGGATTAAAAAAGAGTGATATCATAGAAGAGGAAATGTCATTTAAGAAGCATTTTAATTGCAATAAAAAAAATTTAATATTTAAGAATTAAAATTTTAAATTACACTATATTAAAAGAAAAACCAGATGAAAAATTCCACGTCGACTATTATACTGTTTTCTTTCAAAGCAGTTTTACACCTCCTCTATCTGACAAGCACCCCAACAAGAAACGATTCATCCATTTGCACTGTTAAACCAGATGTTTATCATTTTTGCGATCCTTGGTCGGATAATTATTCTTATTATATTAATAAGTCAGATTATTTGCCAAAATCAACCTTAAGCTAAAAACAATAGAATAGTCTTGCCTAAGTTGTGGAATATGATTATTATAATTCCTGAAATGTCAGTTTTGTGATTTAAAAAATATTTTAATTTAAAACTTGGATTTATCACTAAATTTAGTTAATTGAGAAATGTTGTAACTTTCACATTATTAGATTTTATATTTATTAAATAAAATTGTAATCTTGATTTTATCTTGGAGCAAGTTTATTTTCTATTCAAATATATTATTTTTGGAAAGTTTTAAAATTGGCTAGAAGTATGCATTTTTTAAATTTGTAAAATTTTCTTTTTTCAATGATCATTTTCTTGTTTAGCTGTTTTATTTCTTTAAAATATTTTTGCTTAACGTTTTTTTTTAGACCTTTATAATTATTGATTTTATTTTACGAGTTAAACTATACTAACTAAACTATGAGTTAAACTATAACTATAATTTAAAAAAATGTCAACTGAGAATTTGTTCGATAATGTTGAGACAATAAAAATATTTCATAAAGATATTTATTTCCGCAAAGCATGAATTATTTATTTCAGCAAAATTATAATGCATCTATTTATTTAGTATTTATCTCAATCAAAATATCTAAAAAAATATATATATATAAAATCTTTTTCGTAGCATTTTATTATTCCTCACTTTAATTTATAATTCAAGAACTTTTCATAATCATTTTTTCACCAGTGATACTATTGTTTTATAAACAGTGATTTTCCTAGTAAATTTTACTATTTAAAGGAGTTAATAAATGGCAGAGAATGATATTTGTATAATCTGAAATGAATAACTTGTGTAGTCTGACCACCGATCGTATGGAAAATTGACAAGCATATAAATGTGATGTATTTAAAAAACTTAAGTCATAGGGGTGAAAATATTAACAAGGATTTTAATTGCAAGAAAAATAATTTTGATTTTTAATGATTAAAATAATTACTTTCAAGCAGCTTTACCCAGCATAAATCAGAATTAGCATCTCTAACAAATAGTCAATTTGACCGTTTCCACCATTAAACTTAATGTTTATCATTCCACACTATCTGCAGTTGGACTATGTTACAATAAAAGTAAAGTGCCTCCTTTATATGACATTGAAACAATTTTAGTAATAGTTTATAAGTTCATTAAAAATAATTCAAAGTTCTTATAACTTATGTTGTTTAAAGTTCATATGTATTGTGTAAACAAATTATCCTTTGATGTTAGATATTTATTGGGGAAAAAGTTTTAAGTGAATTATTAGACTATTTCTCGAAACAAGTATAACTTTTTAAGGTGTATTATAGTATTTCCTTATTTCAAATGTATTCTTGAAACATTTAAATTTAAAAAAAGGTGATTTAAAAAAAGGTGATAAAATATAAAACCCCCACATATCTTTAGGATATTATTATATTTAATGCGTATAATCATGTTTGAGTACTACTAATTTTTTTTTTTCTTGAATATAAAATTTTTACTATTTTATGAGAAGAATATTCAATGCAGTTTTATTTTAGGATATTTATATATTTATTTAGTGTTTATGTAAAATATCTAATCATTTTCAAGAATCTGCTCATTACACAGGCAGGTTTTTTATAAATATCACTTCAAATTTCATATTTTTCATTTGTAAGTATGGAATTATCAAAAGTTAACAATTGTCTTTCTGTTCTGATTTCTCTACTGGAAAATAGTAAAAGTTAAAATGTGAGACAATATGAATTTTTCATCGATGATTACCATATTTATTAGCAATCAAGACTTGCTGTTATGTGGGGTTCATGCAGATATATCACTCAAATGAATTTATGATCTGTCTGTTATTGCTTTCTTTTTCCACCAATTTCTGTTGAAATATTGTATAATCTACCTTAATGATTTCTGTTAATATACCAATATAGATAAATCAAAATACTATAGACTAATGATTTTATGAACTATGAGCTTTTGAAGTCTTATCTAGAATATTTTTGCATTGTGCTTTAAATTGCATTTTTCATTTTTTCCCCTGTAGAATAAAATCGGAGAATACATTTCTTTTATAGTAACAGAGGAATCAAACTAGAAAGTAATTTTTACCATCCAAAATAACATTCTAGCATTCTGCAGGTTCAGAAGATTATTTTTTAACTATGTATATAATAAACCTTTAATATTGTTACCTAATATTTGAACTGAAGTTAATGAATTGAAAACATTTCAATCATTATTTGAAATGCTTGTTAATTGTTTTCAAAATGTACATTTTAACTGTTGTGGAAATAAAATTGTTGCACACAAGTTTGATGTGGATTTTCTTAAATTGATTGATGTACACATGGAAAATTTATCAGTATAACATTTATGCTAGGTTATTTTATTAGTATTTAAATTGATTACATTCTGTGATCAGCGTTATTGAGTTTTACACAATACCTCGAATCATTTTAGCTGTAAGAACTGTTTAAAAATTTTTTAATCTATTGGGAATGATTGTGTCCCAACTTTTTGTTGCCCATTTGGAAATTTATCTTCTTGAAAGGAAGGAATATTTCCTTACTAACGGATTCCTTAACTAACTAGACTAAGCTTGGAGGAAGTTAATAATGTTACATTTTGGAGTTTTCTTTTTTTTCGCACAATTCATTTACTATCCATATGCGAATGAATTAAAAAAAGAAAAAACATAATAAACAATTTGAGACTCCGCACTCAAATAAAATATAAAAGCATTTAATAAATACTTGCTTTTGGAATTTTTTTTGAACAATAGTTGCACTTTCTATGACTGTGATATTTAGCAAACCACGATTAAGCTGGGTTGTTTTACTATTTGAAATAGATTAATTTTGTAAAGGAGACTAGAAAAAACATATTTACAAAGATTTAAAAATTAAATTTCTTTTATAAAACTAAAGAATATCGAAATTAGTTTTGTAGTGTCGTCGATTTGTTTGTGTAGCTGGATCTGGGTGTGGTTGGGCTGAGACAGGCTTGAGAACACACAGCTTTATTGACACGCACACAATACCAAATGAACACCACAATTAACTACAAACCATATTTAACACGCAACATGTAATACATTTAAAGGCATACATTCGTGGAAGGATTCCAATTCTAAGCTGAAAATCTTATTTTCTCTCGGATAATTGTAACTTACGGCAGCGCCGTACTTTCTCTCGGATGAGAGTCTGGATGCCTACTGATCATTTCTCCTGAACGCCGGAAGGGGCCATCTTGCAGTGCATAGGACGCACGATTACATATTAAAATTAACTAAAGAGAAGTGTTTGCCTATTTTTTTCGGCAGACAACTATAGAATAATGTTTTGCAACAGATGTATTTTTAAAATGTGCCGCATATTGTTGGAAAAGGCAGTACTAGTTAAATTTTTTCAGAATGTTTTTTTTTTTTTTTTTTCTCCCTGTATTACACCTTACTTTTAATTGAAACACGTTTATGTATCAGTTTAGGTAATTTAATTCAGTATAAAAAAAATACATCAAATCTGCTTTGCACGAAAAAAAAAAAAAAGTTGCTTTTTGTTTAAAAAAAAATGAAAATTAAGGAAAACATGTTCATCATATTTGCTCACTTTTATCAAGTAAAAAGGATAAACGTTAAATTTCCCTACAAAATCATTCTATACATGGCATTTTAACTTTCATGAGCAGCGCTTTCACTAAAATTGTTTTGCATATACCTAATTGAGCATAAAAGACTTTGGTTTCTAACTCAGAAGTACTTCTGATTCTATCCATGTCTTAGTAATACAGTGATTAGTTATAAGTAAGAAATAAAATCTTTTCTTCGCACCTTTCTCGTTGTATTTCATTGTTCTCTGAAATGTTATTTTTTCAGGACTAGATCATTGTCAGCAGCTGATTTACAAATTCATCCAGTTTTGCTATCTTAATTTTACAAGATATTACCTCGCTTTTTATATGTATGTACAGGGTGATTATAATGAAAGTCCCACTTTCAAAATGCTGCACAAAAAGAATCAGACTCGTCAGAATGAGTTCAAATTTGAACTGAAGATGCTTGAAGAAGGGGGAAACGATATAGTATCAGAAAAAAAAAAATTGCAAAGTGTATCAATAGATGGAACTTCTGAACATGGTTATTTTGTAAGGATAGCAGTGCAAGATATTGTATAAAATTTTATGTATCGTGCTCACAGGCATGTCTAAAGATCGGGCACTGCACTGCACACCACTGCTCGAGCCTTCCTGTAATTCTTTGGCCACATCTTCTACTGATGTCGAAGCATCTGATTTCCTTCCTCTGCCAGATTTCACTGCAAAAGAACCTGCCTCTTCGAATTTCTTAATCATTTTCTACAGACATTTCTTAATCATTTTCTAATAAAAAAAAGGCCCGATGCATTTTTTTTATTCCCTTTAAGGACAGGAATTTCTTTAAAGCTGCTAGTGCAGAATCGACGTTCTTGTAAAAGAGCTTCACAAGCAGAGCGCGATCTTTCATTGAGAGACTCATGACAAGCTGCTCAGTTGCAATTTCAGGAGAACAACGCGTACCCGGCTTTTTTATACCAAATGCAATGTGTCGCCCTCATGCATGTCTTACTATACTTTGCATAGTATGCTGCTTATAGCTCCATCTATTGATACACTTTGAAACTTTTTTTCTAATGCTTTGCATACTATGTTTCCCCCCTACTTCAAGTATCCTGAGGTCAAATCTGAATTCATTCTGAAGAGTGGTTCTTTTTTTACAGCATTTTGAAAGTGAGACTTTAATTATAATCACCCTGTATATAAATTCGAACGGTTTCTTATAGTGGTCATCATAACCATATTCAAATTGCTTATTTATTCAGATCAACTTTTTAAAAATACCTCTGTGTTTATTATAAAACATTTGTTTGATCTATATAGAACAGAGTTAGATGAGAAAAAATTACCATCTATTTTAATGGATTCTAAACAAATAGACTTTTCTCATTTGAATGTATGCAATACATTATATTAATGATTTTTGTAATTACAAATAGAATTAACAAATTTTTTTATATCACATAACAATTACTTGAAATGAATCTAAAACAGTAGTAATTGATAACAGTAGAATGAAACTAGATCACAGAGCAGTGTAGAGTGTTATAACATGTTATTCGGAAAAACGACAATAACTATTTTATGCATGTGATAACACCATATTATGTTTTGGATTTTGGCAGTTTTCCAATTTCATTCAATGTAATTGATGGTGGTGACAAGCTGGTTAATCTTTTGACTTTGTAGCTTTTTTTTTTCCAATTTTAATTGGTGATCTAATTGAAATAAACTTTTTTCTATCGAAATTTTGTTCAATGGTGAATATTGCTGTTTGTAAGAGTGACTCTTCACATCATGGTATTAGATATTGCCACAAATATCCCTACTGCTACGGACTTTATTTCCAATTTTGACATTTCCTTCAGACAATATGAAACACAAAACGCACAGGATAACAACTTAAAAGAGTTCTTAAATTAAAACAAACAAAACATTGTCGATTTGAACTCCAGTTGCTGCTTTCAGAAACGAGGAGCTGAACAGGAAGATTGACAGTGTATGTAAGTGTCTCACATCAACGTAGTTGAACTCATTCCTTAATGAATCATTTGATATTAAATTTATAGTTGAACTCAATTCTTGATAAATCATTTGATATTAAACTTACAATTGAACTCAATTCTTGATAAATCATTTCATACTGAAGTTATTGTTGAATTCAATATTAGATAAATCATTTGATACTAAACTTATTGATTTTAGGATCAGTAAAAAAAAAAAATGACTGGTAAGCATCATTTTAAAGTTCAATTTTAGACGTAAGGAATGTTTTATAAGTCAATCTTTTATACATCGTAGACGATCTACTAATGTATGCCCCAGCAGTCGCGTAGAATGCTTATGTAATGCTTGCAAAGCTGGTAAAAAAAATCAAAATTCGGATACCAGAACTTTTTTTTCCTTTTGAAATACCATAAATTTCTGCTCCTCTTGCACTTGGTTAAAGTTCTGGGGGGGATAGCTTCCCTGCTGCTCGCTTGGGAAATCGACACATTTATGAGGTAACAAATGCTCGTCAGTAGACGATTGGAAGTTGATAATCAACGAAGATTTTTGGTGCTTAAGAATTTCTTAGAAGTAGGGTTTTTTTTAATGAATTCAAATACTTCAGACGAGGATTTTGAAGTTTTTGCACGTATTTATTTTTATTTTACTAAATTATGATAAATTATAAGTGATATAAAGCAGTCAAATGTTTCCAAAACTTTCCTCTTTGTGTTTCTTTTTTAATGAAGAAAAAAAAACTACTGAATGCGACTGCTGGGGCATACGTCAGTGGATCGCGGGTCTACGGTGTATAAAAGATTGACTTATAAAACATGTCCTATTTCTAAAATTGAACTTTAAAATGCTTACCAGAAATTTTTTTTACTAATCCTAAAATCGATAAGTTTAATATCAAATAATATATCCAGTATTGAATTCACCAATAACTTTAGTATCAAATGAGTTCAACGATAAATTTAGATTTATCTAGTATTGAATTCAATGATAAGTTTAGTATCAAATGATTTATCAAGAATTGAGTTCAACTATAACTTTAATATCAAATGATTCGTCAAGAAATGAGTTCAACAATATGTTAAGTTAGAATAATATGCTGTATGCAAAGTATGTACTTTTTATACAAAATAATATGCTGTATACTATGTAACAAATTTCAAAAAATAGGTAGCAATTAACTGATGAAAGCATCGAAGGAAAGAAAAATGCAGGAAAAAAAAACGCGTTAAGTAGGAAAATTTTGACATGGTACAAAAATCGTTATGTTAGATAAGATAAAAAATAAATAAAATAAAGCCCGTTGTAGTAATTTGAAAAATAAGGATAGTGGTGAAACATTTCAAACAAATAATAAGCTAATCACTTTTCTACGTGTTATGTGGAATCGCATGAAATGGGTGTAATTAGAGTTCGAGGGCATATTGTGCATGAATTTCTATCCCAATGTGTACGAAAAGATCCTATCGCCGATTAACATCAGTTATCAAATCGGCTTTTTTTCTGTTTTCACGCCTCTGCTATTTATGAGTTTGGCCATCCCTCCACCTTATATCAGGCATCGCCAACGAGAACAAATGAGACCATCGTTCAAAATTCTTCGTATGCTGTAATTCTTTATTAAAATTTATATTTTTTTTTATCTTAAAACATGAATATGGTTTTTAAAGAAGCGCAAACATCTATCTTAGATATAAAAAAAAAATATTTTAGACAAAAAGGAAATTTGAGTTGATTGTTTTTTCACCTAATAGTAGGAAGCTTTGTTTCAAGCGACCTTTTTTCATTTTATTTTTTTAAAGAGAAAAAAAAAACTGTGCTGTTGCGGCCCTTTGGAAGGTTTTGATTTATGAGATCTTGTTATGAAAACTCGTCTTCATTATTTATAATGAATTAATACCAATGAAATCTAAACTTGAGATGAAATGAAATTGTTATTACTAGTGAATCAGAATTTTATTTTTAATTTGCGAGTACAGTTTAATGGATTGTTTTCATTAATTATAGCGTTCCGATTTTTGGATTTGGAAGTATAAAAAGTGATATTTTTACAGTGACTAATACTACATACTTAAAACATGTAATTTAATATCTCAAAAGCCACTAAAGAGTTATTATGTGAATATATTTTAAATTAATTAGAAATTTTAAAGGAAGTAAAAATCCTTTCAATTAATTATATGCGATTCATTCAAATTTATATTTTTTCGTTCATTCCACTAAATTTCTTTTTACAATTAATATAGGTTAATAAGAGAAATACGATATATAGTTTCCAAGTTTTTTAATAAAAGTTAAACGGACGCTTATTCCATGGGGTTACTAAAGTACTGATGTCCCATTTGTGCTTAATAGATGTGGTCTTTGCAAAATGTAATAAAACGCGCAATACATTTGTGAATAAATATTCGAAAAATAGAAATAACTTCGATGATCACTTTTGGGCATAATTACTAAGTCGAAACAAATTCTTAAACAACATCATAAATGTAAACATTGTAATATGATGCATCAAAACTTTTAAAGGATGTTCTATGAGGTTATGTTAATTATTTATCATATTATTTATATATATATACAACAAACCAGAAAGCTGCTGCAAGTTGTAGGCGAAAACTAAGGGGATTTTTCAAAAAAATGAAGTCTCATGAACCTTTTTACTTCAATTTTATTAACGTGAAAGACCGGGACCTACGGTTTAAAGTGGATTCCGAATAACTACAAATATCCATGGCACCCCCAAAACTCGAACCCGAAATCTATGGTACCGAGCGCCAGACACTCGGTCATCAGGCCCATCCAATACAAAATCTGACTTCATAAAAACACACTACCAAATCACTAATAACAGCAACTAGAAAATGCTGCTGTGCCCAAAAAGTAAAATCAATTTAAATTTCCCAGACACATGGAGTTTAAATTTTTTTTTCTTTTTCAGGTTGTCGGCACTGTCCATGATACCTGTGTGATATTTCACGTCAAAATATTCATTAGTGTTTGAGTTACGCTTGGCTTTGTGAGAAGTGAGTTCGGCAATTTTTGAAATGTCTGAATTAATTGAGCAAAGAACTTGCATTAAATTTTGTTTTCGGAATGAATATTCGTGTGCGGAAATGTATAGAATGTTGCATAAGGCATTCGGTGAGCAAACAATATCAGAAAGAAATGTTTAGAAGTGGTATAAACAGTTCAAAGAAGGCAGAGATCGCACTGAAGTCGAAGAGCCCTCTGGTCGACCATCCACCTCAACCGATGAAGCTCACGTCCAAAAAATTCGGTGCTTGCATACCGTCGATTTACAATTAAAGACCTTGCTGATGATGCTGGAATTTCAAAAGGATCGGTCAATTCCATTTTAAAATATGTTTCGGGCATCAAATCTCGATTGATACCGAAAACACTGCATTTTTTTGAAAACATCGTCACGTTGAAGTGTGTGAAACAGCACTTTCTGACTATCATGACAAGTTGAAATGCATCATAACTGGAGATGAGACTTGGATTTATGCTTACGACTCGGAAACAACCGATCAATCGAGCGAATATCTTGACAAAGGTGAAGCAAGACCAAAAAGAGCACGCCACAGTCACTCAAAAATCAAGGTAATGTTGACTGTTTTCTTCGATTACATTGGTATGGTGCATTATGAATTCCTTCCGCTGGGCCAAACTGTCAATAAGGAATATTATTTGAGTGTTATGCGTTGTTTGCATGAAGCTAGTCGCAAAAAGAGGCCACGTTTATGGAAAGACAACTCTTGGTTTTTGCATCACAATAATGCGCCAGCTCACACTGCATTGATTCTTCGTGACTTTTTCGCCAAAAATGAAACTCATATCGTTCCACAAACACCGTATTCACCTGATTTAGCACCGTGCGACTTCTGGCTATTCTTAAACTGAAAAGACCACTCCGGGGACACCTTTTTGAATCGATTGAAGAGATTCAACTTGAATCGCGCTCTTTGAAGGCCATCCCGGCCAATGACTTTTTAGCATGCATTGAGCGTATGTGCGTATCTATGGATGGTCACTGAGATCACTTAAAGTGAAACATATAACCTGTTATATTAGATGTTCCAAGATGCGCGCTTCCATGAGTTCGCTGAATATAATTTAATTATTCTGCGAACTCATAAATAAAACAGGCAATGTCAGTCCTATATTCGCAAGATATTATTATTTTATATTATTTTAAAATCAAAGTTAATTATTTCTCATAATTTCGGCAGTTAATTTTTGAATCTATGGATGCACACATAATGTATTTTTTCATTATATTGTTTTCACTACTTTGGCCATTATAAAATAAATATATTTTGTAAAAGTGTGATAAATCTCACTGGCCGGAAAAATATTCAAAGAGGGGGGGGCGCGGCTGGCCACCCCTGTTGTAAGTGATCAAATAAACGCACTCTGTCAGTAACTCAAAGCGAAGCTCCAGTGAAACTTCTTCTGAGGTGATTTACCGTTTTCTGTCAGACATCTTCACATATCATCCCAAACAAAAACCAAACCGCTTCTCTTGGGTGCGAAGCCCATTGGAAGGGCCCCCGCGATAACATCTCTGGCGATTATATGGCAATTGAAATTCCGCCGAGATCTTTTTCATCTATTCTAATTGATTAATTTGCATGGAAAAAATCAGTTACGGAGATCCAGCCCAGTCGTTTCATCACGAACCTCAAATTGAAATTCCTTGGCTATTATTTTGGGGGAGTAGCATTGTGTTCTAATTTGTGTTCCTACAGGATGAGTTAAGTGAAGATTGATAGTGACCCTTGACCTCCTCCTTGCACTGGAGGTAAGCTTCCAAAGAACCTTGACTGAAGCCTTTGTTGTCTGTTTTCAAGGGCAGCATCGCCTTTATGGGATCATTATTTATTTGAAAGGCCTGTTAGAATTCCAAGTTCAATGGCTTTTAAGTTTTGAAAGAGAATCGATAAAAAAAGAACAAAATACAAAAGCAATAATACAAATTATTGTTATTATTTATTTATTCTTTTATCTGTGTGTGTTCAACATTGCAAAAAAAGAAGAAGAACAGAAAGAAAAAGAAATATTTCATTGAAAAAAATCGAACATTTGTTGAAAGTCGAAGTTTTTTGACAATAATTCATTTTACAGAGACAATATTCAGTTGTTTTTTTAGAATTAAATCGTGAAAATGGCTCAAAACTTTATATTGAATAATATAATTGACGTGATTTTCATATTTATTTTGAAAAATATTTGTATTTTATTATTAAATTTAAAAAAAAAAAAAACTCAAACATTTATAAAATGTAAAAGGAAATATAAATATTTAAAGAAATCTACCATTGAATGAATTAGAACAAAAATAACAAAGAAGGTACAAAAATTTATTAAATAAGCTATTTTAAATAAAATAAGTTATTAAAATAAGTAAATAAACTATTTTAAATAATATTTATTAAATAGTTATTTAAAATAGCTGGTTTATTTAGTTAAAGAGTTAAATATTTACTTAAAAAAGCTAGCTTTTGTGTGTGTGTGTTCAACGTTGCAAACATGTAGAAGGCAGAAAGAAAAAGGAAATATTTCAAACCCGATGTCATTGAAAAATTGAACATTTGCTTTTCCACAACAGTTCATTTTACAGAGAAAACATTACATTTTTTTAGAATTAAACTGTGTAAATGGCTCACGTAAACAATTTTATATTGAATAACAGGAATGACGTGATTTTCATATTTAATTTGAGAAATATTTTTATTTATATTATATAATAATTATATAAAAATATTCTATAATACTATTTGTAATTAAATTTTGAATTATTTATTATTATTTGTAATTAAATTATCATAAATATTAAATTATTATGTAATTAAATTTTAAAAACTGGGGATACCAATGGGGATAGACCCCTTAACCTTCTCATCTTAATTCAAAAGTAAAATTTAGGATTTTTAATTGGCTGTTTAAGGTTAGTATATGGTAAAAAATAAAGTTTCTAATAATTAAAAAATACTAAAACTAAATAAAAGTAAGATAAAAAATAAAAAGTTAAAACTAAATTTTAACGAATTTAAATTAAAAATTCGGTACAATTGGGGACCAGTTGTCGATGCCATAAAAATATTGAATAAGATTAAAATTTGTGTTTGTTGAACGTGTTGGTCGTAACGATGAATCTGTAATAAAAGCATTAACCCCCAGAAAAAGACCGCTCTCAGAATCCAAGTTCTGGTATTTTATTTGTTTATATATATATATTAAATTTTTAAAAAATTGCCAGCATTTATAAAATATAAAATGAAATATAAATATTTAAAAAAATCCGCCATTGTCAACCAAACCTATAGAACAAAAGTAAAAAAGAAGGTACAAAAATTTATTAAATAAGTTTTAAATAATATTTTTTTAAAATAGCTGTTCAATTACTTTCGTTTAAAGTTTTAACAAACAGTTTTAACAATCAAAATGGAGCCGAACCCATCAGTTTCATACTCGAAGGAGGGTTCAGGTTCCAGCCCTCTGCAAGCATTCATTGCAGTCACTGCTTTCTGAAAAGAAGAGATTCCATAGAAATTGTGACACTGTGAGTAAAGCACTGAGTGACACCGTCAATAATGAGACTGACTGTTGGGAGTTTTCCGAGTTTTTTCCATACGACACTCAAATACGGGGCAGTTGTTCTTAAAGATACTTTCGGAAGTTTCTTAGATATACTTCAAGGTTCTTTCCTTCTTATTACTTGTCACTAGGCTCTTCATGGCATACATAAGGGAAACACGAGGTTCACCGATGTTCAAAATTAAAATTAAAAGAAAAACAACTGGACTTTTTCCGAAGATCCACTTACCAGCTCTCGTTGCTGCTCTATAAGCCAGATGATAGTTTAACTCCGAATGAATTTAAATTTATGAATGGTAAATTTATAAATTAATTAGTCTGGTATTAGAAGTAGAATTATAAAATGGTAGCATTATGCACATAAATAACATGAGTCTTAAGGTTATTGTAGTTCTAATAAAAATTGCACTACAGAACGGAGTGTAATCTGCAAATGAGGGAAGAATTCACATTACACAACTTTCACATATTGTCACATGCCCAACTTATTCGCACAACAAATTACTAAAAATGAAACGGTCCTTTTTAGTTAACATTTTGACTATTTAATGTAAAGTCAACATTTTACTATGGAATTAAATTTTATGAACCATAGCCAAGGATTATTTCCCAGAATTCTTTAATTAAATAGTAATACAGTATTATATCCGAAATTTAAAATGTACTTACTTTGGAATTAAATCTTCAAGAAATTTCCTTTAAATCTCTCATTATTTCGCAGAATTGTTTTCATTAAATAGTTTCTTTCATCATTGCAATGTTTCTCCGAAATTTAAAATGTATTTAAATGTGTGAAGTGCATTCTGTTCCTTTCATCTTCGAAAAACCTATTAGCATATATTAATGCTGACTATCTAAATTGCATTGACTATTTAACATAAAGTCAGCTTTTTACTGTGGAATTAAATCGTCAAATCATAATCAAGGAATCTCCTTTAATCTACATTATTTCCCAGAATTTCTTTAATTAAATAGTAAAACTGTATTATCTCCGAAATTTAAAATGTATTTAGTGTGAAGTGCATTCAATTCTTTTCCTCTTCTAAAAACCTATTAGCATTATTACTGATGACTATCTAAATTGCATCGATTATTTAACATAAAGTCAGTAGTTTACTTTGGAATTAAATCTTCAAACCATAATCAAGGAATCTCTTTAAGTCTCATTATTTCCCAGAATTTTTTTCATTAAATTGTTTCTATCATCATGGCAATTTTTCTCCGAAATTTAAAATGTATTTAAATGCGTGAAGTGCACTCAGTTTCTTTCATCTTTGAAAAAAGTCAGCAGATGTTACTGCTGACAATCTAAATCAATTGATGATAACAAATTTGTCTCAAGAAAAAAAACGCCTTACAATAAACTTCGCGTTTTTTAGTTCACGTCTACTCTAACTGGTGTCACATATCTTTGTGTTACACTAAGAGAAATGCAAATAAGTATAATCATCTTTCAGAAATCTAAAACATTTGTCCAGTCCCTTTCTGAATCTCATACAAAATCCTCTTCGTAACCTTGCGATACATCTTTCGAGTCTTTTTAAGAGGTTCGAACCAAAAGAAAACAGTGCAAAAAATATCATTGACGGGAGAATTACATGATTATTACTTAGTATTCATTGTCGCCATTTTGACAGCAACAGGTTTCTTTTAAAATCAAATTATTATGATTTTCCAGTTTTATGACTCTTAATTATACGCAATTATTTTTCGGACGAACTATTCAATGAGAAAGTTGATTAGCACTCTGTCTGAGTTGAAGTTGGTACTAGTTTTGAAAAAAGTTAGTAGGCAGTACGCTAATAAATTAACGTCATTTCAAATGCTAAAATTAGTTTCCTTTGATATCCACTTCGTTGCAATCAAGACCATTCATTAGCAATTTTTTTGGGCGTCTTTTTGATTGACAAAAAATTCCGTGGTTTTATTTGTCGGGGATATACAAGAGAGACATTCTTTTCTGAAGATATTTATCGAACAGAACCCTCCAAAGGATTTTAAAACCATTCGAATTCGACAAAGTATAAGTTTACTTAATGGCACGAAAGTGTACTTTGATCACCGATTGTGTGGAAAGGTAAACAAAAGTGAAAACGGACGAACCGATTACTTGTTAGGGATGCAAGTCAGAAATAAGCTGCGCAAAACAACTTTGAAAAGAAAAACGTTAAATTATTTGACATTTTTTTCATCTGATTTATTTTTTATCTTAGTTAATTTCAAATTTTAATTGTTAAAAATTAAAATTTAGTTTTATTGTAATTAAAACCCCTCCGAAATAACTGGCCGTTGGTACCACAGGTTCAAGGTTCGAATCCTGGCGGTGGCATGGATGTTTGTGAGTTGTTCGGAATCCACGTTAAATTGTAGGTCTCGGTCTAATTAGTTCAAAGTGTGCACAACATGACCGTAGAGCGACAAACACAACTAATCAGTCATATTAGACCGGGACCTATGGTTTAAAGTGGATTCCGAACTACTACTGATCTCAAGGATTCGAACCCAAAATCTGAAACACCGAGCGCCAAAGAAATAATTTAAATAGTGTTATTAATTTTTGTAGTTTTTTATTTATGACGATTTTGAATTTATTGAAAAAGAGACAAATCCTTACTACTCCCAAAATAAGCAAAAAATTAGTAATAGTAACCTATTATAACTGCAAGAAATATTCTTAGAGCCCAGTATAGGTTATAAATATATGAAGCTAATTTGCCGTAAATTTTAAGGAATTATTACAACTTAAATAAGCGTTCAAAATTAAAATGAAATAAATCAAGTTTTGACCGTTATTATGTATTGATGCCTTTTTTTTGTGTGTGTGATAAGTGCAAGAAGAAATTATGAAGGATTGCCCTTAAAATATTTGGGTTGTAATCCTTCAAAATACAGCATCTTACTACCAAAGAGGTTAATTAAATCCTTTTCTTGCTCTTCTCTCCTTGACATGTAGGTGTAACTTAATGAAAAGATCCACCTTCTCTGTCAACCCCCCTCTGCGTTTTATTAATGATCTCGAATTCAAATAGTTCTTTTGTGACTCCGATGATGAATTTTCTGTGCAGAATTCAGCAGAAAAGGCAATTTTGCGAAATCTTTTGATTTCTAATTAATCAAAAGGAGAGAGGAGGAGTCAGAAGCGAGCATTTTTGATGGAGTTAAGAGGGGTTTTTTTTTTCTTTTTTTTTTTTTCTGAGAAACAACTTTGAATGTAAAAAAGTATGGCGATCATATATTCGATGAATTTCGGAACTACAATACTAAAATTAGAAGTATAGCCCTTCTATTTAGAATGGTTTAGAGATTCATCATTTTAAATTTGCATTTATAGTATGTCTGCTGCCATAAGTTCATATTGGGGGGTAGTGTTATGTGTCCATAGCATATCTTCAAGCGAAAAGTGTCCCCTGGATAGTGCTAAATGCGTAACAACAGTGCAGCCATTGCTTGTGACATAAAGATTAACTGTCTGTATTGCCAGTTGCATTAGAACAACATGAATAAATTACATTCACAGGTTTCGGGTTAAAGTTCCGGCGGTGCCATGTATGCTTGTAATGGTTTGGAATCCATTTTAAACCGTAGGTCCCGGTCTAACAGGATCGTAGAGCATTGCGGGGGTAGTGTTACTCCACGTCCATAGTTTATCTTCAAGCTACAGCACCCCTGAGCAGCTCTAAGTGAGTAATGTCGGTGAAGTCCTTGCATGGCATAAAAGACAACTGTCTAAGTATTTGCCAGCTGCATTAGAAAAAAAAATCCATATTATTGGATTTATGATCATTTTTAGCCCCGGAAAAATAGTATATCTTTAATATTTTCATTTACCATTTAATCTGCAAAGTCTTAAGAAGTGAGGGAAATAATGAGAGGTTAGGGGTGGTGGAATCAGAGTCGGAAGACGAGCATTTTTTAAGGAGCGTAAAATTTTGAAGGGAATCAGAGTCAGGAGTCGGTATAAAAATCCGACTCATCACTCTTTCATACACACGTTTTTCATTTTTTCAAAATTCAAAGAATTAATGTTAAAAATAAATGTTAAGAAGGCCATTTAATTGTATCCTTCAATAATACAACCAGGAGCAAACCAATAAGTGTTGAAAGACCTTATAAAATGGCTTATAAAAAGTTATCTTAAATCAGCAAAAGTTATCTTAGAAGATCTTATAGAAATGATTTTATTTTTAAAAACAAATATTTAATGTATTACAAACATAGCATTTTTGTGCCTAAATTGTACATTTTTCTTTTAATTGTTACTTTCTACTGTTAATTTAATTCCTGTATTTTTGTTGGATATTATTTTTATAAGCAAATTTAGTGTATAAAGATGTCTTTTAAGTTAGGGTAAATACTACATCTTTAAAGTTGTAACAAATAATTTGTTAATGCAAAAACGTTTTTACAGATATATGAGTGCAATAAAAATTAAATTTATTTCACAAATTTTCTAAATCCATTAGTAAATAATGTAGTTCATAAAATTACTGCAAAGAGTCAGTCAGTTAGGAATAATTTTTTTTTTCTGCTGATTCTCCATCGCTGAGCAAAAGTGTGTTCTCATAAAATTGCTGAAGCAGAAAAGAACACAAAATTCTGTAAAGTACCCCTTTTGAAATGCTATAAAATATGTACCATATGGCAGTCTATGCATAACTGGTTTAAATGTACACTCGAAATATTAAGCTGAAAAATAGAATTATGTCTCATAAATGAGTGGCTAATTTGAAAACATCTCTCTTTATACAATGTTTCCCATGCCTTCTTCTGAATTGCCGTTTAGACTAAGTAGAATAGATGTAGAAAGTTATGTTTTTGAATACCTGCTTTTGATATGTTAAGAGAAAGGTTCTAATTAGTATTAATTAAAACACCCCTATAAAATACATAACAAAATGAAAAAAAAAATCCTGTAAAATCATTCCTTTAAAATTCTATAAAAAATGTACCATATGGCTGTCTCTGCATTCTTGGTTTACTATAAGAAAAATAAATCTTTCACTGTTTTAAAAAAATGGATAGTTTGGTTTTTTTGTCGCTCTACGGTTATTTTGTGCCCACTTTGGGCTAATTAGACCGGGACCTACAGTTTAACGTGGATTCCGAACCACTCACAAACATCCATGTCACTGCCAGGAAGTCTGTGGAAACAATTGTCAGAGCGCTAGCAACTGGCCACCAGGCTAAAAAATCGAATAAGAAGATCTTTAAAAAAAGCTATTGTAAAGATTAAAATTTTTCTGAATTGCTTTAAAAATAAATGTCCAACACATGAACGTTGAATCACCGAGTTCGATAAAAGTGTCACCAAGAATGCTTTAAACAATCCGAGTTGTTTACTAGGGACGGGAGTGTCAAATGCAATCAGTTTATTTGATAATTGTAATCTAGCTGTCTTGTTACTTTTTATCTCTTGAGGTACTGAGCACAAACGTTTAATTTTTTTCAGTTAAAATTATTTTAAATAAAAAAAAAATAAATTAGAATCTATTTTAGAAATAAACACTAAAAAAATCATACAATTATAAAAAAGAAAGTACTTGTAAATATCGTTATTGTTCAACTTGGAGCTCAATGAAACGTGAGCAGTTAGCATGCGGGAAGGTTGAGGTACGAATTTTCTGGCGGCATGTGTTTCAGTTACTGCTTTCAGAAAAGAGTAGACTTGATGGCGATTGTGATTCTTTATGCAACATTTCCCTTGTCTTCTTCTGAACTTTCGTTTAGACTAAGTAGAATAAATGCATAAAGTTATGTTTTTGAATACCTGCTTTTGATGTGTTAAGGGAAAGGTTCTAATTAGTATGAATTAAAACACCCCTATAAAATACATACCAAAATGAAAAAAAAATCCTATAAAATCATTCCTTCAAAATTCTATAAAAAATGTACCATATGGCTGCCTATCCATAACTGATTTAAATATACACTTGAAATATTAAGCTTAAAAATAGAATTGTGTTTCATAAATGAGTGGCTAATTTAAAAACATCTCTCCTTTATACAATGTTTCCCATGCCTTCTTCTGAATTGCTGTTTAGACTAAGTAGAATAGATGCAGAAAGTTATGTTTTTGAATACCTGATTTTGATGTGTCAAGGGAAAGGTTCTAATTAATATTAATTAAAACAGCAGTCATTGACCTTTGAGATGAGCAGCCGTAGTAAATCGTCTAATTAACTCATCTCTTAGTGACTCTCGGAAGTCTTGACAGTTGACATTTTTTTTTTAAACACATGCGTCGCTTTTAAATATAAAATGAATATTATTTTAGTTGCTATCATATGTCTTCATCTTCGTGAAAAATTTTTACAGCTATATTTTTTTCACGATTAAAAAAAAAAACTTAAAAAATATTTTCACTTTAGTTTTCTATAAAATCGATATTTTGGTTACATATTTATATTTAAGTGGTATTTAATAATTAAGACAAAGTTTAAAGCATCAAGATTGTTAATGTACAATTAAAAACTGCTGTAAATGTTAGTATATTATTAAATTTAAATTTTTAGAATAGGTATCTTAATTTAATTAATTTTTTTACTTTATGGTAAATAAATGCTTTATAAAGTTGCAATGGCAATTGAAAAATTGGTTTGATATATCAAATCAATGAAAATCTTACTGTCAAATCAATAGATTTATTGGAAGGTCATGATTTTTTTATATCCATTTATACTAATGCAGAGAGGCCTGTTCATCAGGGAGAACATGCCCTCCTTTCTTTCATAAGACACGCAAATCGAAAAGCTATTATACATAGTTTCCGATTCATGTGTCTTATGAAAGAAAACTTGGAAAATATTTACCAGTCTGATTGTGAATGGAAGATAAATACACAAATTGTAACAATCACCATCGAGTCTCTTTGGTTCTGAAAGTTGGGGCTGCAACCAGTGGCGTAACTATACCATCTGAGGCCCGTGGCAAATTTTTAGAATGGGGGCCCTTCAATGCAAAGTATCATTATTATATTTCCTTTTTAATAAAGTACTGCCTAAAATACTTATATTATACTTATTTATGGTTGATACTATGAACTTTTAATTTAAAGGGCAATATTTCCTTTTTTAGGGCTTTCTAATCAGCAAAAGTGTCAATGACAGCATAAAGGTTTAAGTTTAGGGTCATGGAATGTTAGATAGATAGAATAGCCAAATTGCGTAATCGTTCTTGTACCATAGAATTCCTTAAATAGGTTTGTATCAATTTTAATTTCGAGACTGATCGCTCAGCACTAGCCGTGGTCACAGGAATTGTTACAAATAACATAAACGTATTGCACACTTCTGGAAAGCTTGAAGACATAAAATGATTCCTTATGATTAATAAATCACCCAGTTTCCTTTTGGAAGAAGACTTTATTTTATGTATAAAAGTGGAGCAAAAAATGAAGATTCCTTAAAAGGGAATTTAAAAATGTCCCAGTGGCACATGGGGGTCAGCGGGAATTCTCATTTTTTATTTTGTAAATATTTATTTGTGAACCAGAAACCGGGAAGTCTGTAGCATCGGGATTACTCGAGCGAAACTATTTCTATTACTATTACTACCAGATGCGATATTTCATACAAATGAATGCGTTCAAAATCTTGATACACATTTTTTTAATTTATCGCTTTAATAAGTTAAATTTTTTAAAATACAGAATAAGTAAATTTTACTTTATTTTGTAATAATAAATGTAAAGCTTTTCCTGTACTCATAGCCTCTCTGCTCGCTCCGGGGCCAGTGGCAATTTGCCCGTTTTGCCAACCTATTGTTAAGCCACTGCCTGCAACGGTTTTCATCAGAGAAATAACACCTAAGCCCTCTTGAAAGCTATCTGTACCAGTTACCACTAGACCATGGATTATGCAGTGCTAATGTACAAAAAATTATGTCGACCCTCATTAAAGAACTCCATAAACAACCACTCTCAGATTTTGCCAAAAATGATGTTATTTACTTTACTTAATACAGTTGATTTTCGTTAAACCGCCAACTATGAGTAAGAATGACAGTACAACTGACGAAGCGTAAGAGTAGAAGTTTATGGGAGGCGAAATCAAATCTAAAAGCTCTTGAACGCTATCTGAGCATTTTACCACATGCCACGACGGTAGTGGCTCTGGTAGTGGTCATACATGTGTACAAAATACTGTCGACCCTCATTAAAACTCCCCATAAACAACCACTCTCAGAATATACTCTAATGTTGTTTTTTAATATTACATAATACAGTAGCTTTTCGTTAAATTGCCAACTGTAATGATGAGGCATAAGAGTAGAAGTTTATTGGTTATTAGAAGTTGTTAGAGCTTTTACCGCTCTACTCAAGAATCCGATCTTGTGTATATGTTACACATCGGCCTCAACGAGTTTTTTCAGCACGATTAAATTATTAATTCTGCCATCTATTCACAATTATTGGAGCTTGCAAGACTCCTTGCATCAGAAATACCTAGCGCTGATGAACATGAAAGAGGTATGGTTCTTGTAGGACAACGTAAGACCCCATACCACAAATGTTATATTAATTGGATTACTACCTAAGACATGTATTCTTTACATGATGGCATTAATAACACGTTTCTTAATTCTCAGTTCAGGGGTAAGTACATATTCACTAGCACTTAGGAGTACTTGGGTTTTATTCCTGCTGGTTGCAGAAAATGAATAATCTCGGTGATGATTGTGAAAGAGTTCGTTGTCAATGATCTGGCTACTTTTTTAATATGGCATGTAAATGTGGAATAATTACCAATAAAAAGTTATCCAGGAAGTCACCCTTCCCGATCTGCAAGGAGCAATAAAGATCCAAGAAATGGTATTGTCCAAAATAAAATGGGAAAAAAGTTTGCCATGATCATTGACCAACTTGAAAAAGTGCCATTGCAAGGCCATTCTATTCCGTTGTTTTAATTATAGTTTTAACTCCTCATTTATGCACATTATTAATCATTACAGTAGATACAAATAATTTTGTCCCTATTGTAAAAAATTACATATAATCAGTAATATAGTTGACATTATTTTCATTAGATTTAGTATAGAAGATGAACTTAAATGAAAAGAGAGTAGGTTCAAGCATTTTTTACAATTGAGACAAATCTAGTGATAATTTTACAATAATAAATTATTTCTAATTTTACAGTTATTTCTAATTATACAATCATTATGTATAATTTTATACATAATCATTAATATAGTTGTATATATAGTATATTAGTATAATATGCTTATAACTATAATATAGTTATTATAATTACAATAACTATAATGGTTATTATAGTTATTGTATATATACTATATATTAATATAGTTGTTTTCACTCTGTTCAGTACTGCTTATGAACTAAAATAAAAAATTTGACATTATAAAGTAAGTCTTTCACCATTCATTCATTAATCTACTCTTTGTACTCAAGGGTCAAGAAAATCTATAATTTTACAATTATTTCCAATTATGCAATGATTATGTATAATTTTATACATAATCATTAATATAGTTGGCATTGTTTTAACTCGTCTCAGTATAGCATAAAAACTTATAGACAATAGACTCAAATAATTTTTTCGCTGTTGTAAAAAAATTACACATAATTATTAAAATATTTGACATTTTTCACTCTTTTCAGTACTGCTTATGAACTAACATGAAACATTTGGCATTGTAAAGTAAAGAGTCTTTCCCCATTCATTCATTAATCTACCCTTTGTACTGAAGGGTCAAAGAAAATCTCATCTGCAATTCCAAAGATCATTCGACACGCATTGGATACCTTGAGACCTGAGCGGGCTTTTAACGGGAAGTGACGGGATGTTTGTAGACAGCTGTTTTAAGTCAAATAATGACCCTTCTCCGCCTACACTCATTTGTAGACGTTTCCCTTCAAATAAATCATTCATTTCTACACGTCCTTCCCTTCTTTGAAGATGGTGTCTGCCGACTTAACATGCTCGAAGATAAATAAGGCGCTCGCTTTTGGGCTCCATTTTCTCGAGGAAATCATTTTCATTCTTTTTTTCAGCTTATCTTCAATGGAGGTAAAGGATCATTTGAAAATGATATGACTCAAAGGAATCTTTCACCATTTCCCTTTGGATAGATTTCGACGTAAAAACTGGGATTTCTTTATCTAACTTGAGATCATTTTAATTAACTTATTTTCTTTCTTTAAATTTGCTTTAACACACCTTTTTAGAGAATGCTCGTACGTAATTAATTAACATATTTTGCAATAATGATGAGAGAATAAATCAACAGATAAAGATTTAAAAAATTATTTTAAGCAATTTAGCAGGCATAATGAATTACAATAATTGACATTAATTAATTTTACGAAATTCAATTTTTAAACGAAAAAGTTGTTTACTTCAGAAAACTTTCTTCAAAATGTTATTAAAACTTATCAAAATTTAAAAAAAAACTTTTTAAATCTGACTAAATTAATCAACGTACATTTTTTTGCAGAAAAACAACACAAAAAATAAAACATCAAGAAGAACGTGTCTGTTTTTATTAAAATTAAATGCGTGAAACCCATATACAAATAATGGAAATATTAAAAATTTGGGATAGTCGGACTCATCAGTAACTAGCAATTGCAAACCAGTAATCGGTGAAACCTTCCTTTCCGGCGATGCAAAGGAGTGATATAAATTCCTAATATCATTCTACGATACATTTTGCCAGGAAATCTTCAACAGTTGTTGCACCATATCAGGGATATTTCGAAGTGTTTGCATCTGACGATGTATCTAAAGGTCTAGTGACCTTTAATGACAAAGGAAGAGAATCAACAACATGGAGATAAACCAAAAGTATGCTTCCTATTCGTGGAGCATTGGAAGACGCGCAGGAGGGCAGAGGTTCGATTCTGCTGGTGGCCTTTTTGTAGTCATTACATTCAGAAATGTCGAGATTCGATAGCGATAAAGCATCTCGCATCGATAGTCAGGCTGTTTGGTGTAAGTTTTCCGACAGTTTCTCAAATATGACAAGCAAATGCGAATGCTTAATGTCTTTTTGGAATGCGCTGTTCTTCCCTGAACATCCATTGGTAGGCTCTTAGTGGTATACAAGAGACCCACCGATGTTTCACTTTCCTAACTTGTAGGAGGATGCTTATCCCCAGGTACGGGGATGAGGTGAGGAGAAAAGTAAAACAAAGTCCAGAAATGTGCGAGCCGGAAGGGGCCTGGCAATATTTTGTTAGGAAATGGCCCCAGAATAACATATCATGAACAGTAATGCAAATGGTTGCATGATTGAATCAACTTATCTTAAATCTGTTAAAGATGTACGCAAGATTATTGAGGAACGATATGCTTTTATGATAGCAAACACGCTGTCACATCAGGAGTTATGACTGCGTGCCTCTATAAAACAAAGGCTCCTTGTGATTGTAGAACTTACTTTCTCCACACATAGATCCGTTGATCATCAGCTACATGAATAAAGTATTATTGATTTCTGAATTTTATGCAATGCAAATCTGCTGACAGTCATGAGGATAGGCTACGACATCACTTCAGATGATTCTGTTAATATACGATTAAAGGCAGGCGTACCATACCTCATCCAATTACCGGGAGATGGTCGAAGTTATCATGGATTGTATGGAAGAAGACTTAGAACTTTGAATAGCTGATATTGATACCCTTGGGCAGTTTGGACAGAACGGACAATCTGATCGTGCCTTGCATTCGTGCATTTTGGTCTTCCAGAGACTACATTATGCTGATGTATTCTTTGCAGTAACCCTTGTTACCAGAATTTTTGTATAGTAGTGTCATAAGGTGAATAAACGATAAATAATTTATGAACTTTAACAATTACACTTCTCTTTAAGGTTTTTTCTAAAAGCGATAGTATTTTCATGGGGAATTTTGACTCAGTTTTACCATACTGATATGATGGTATTTTGATAGTTTTATAATTGAAAGACGGTGACTTGCTGTTGTAAAAATGGCTTGGATGAATTTTTGTTAGAAGTTTAATTGATTTACAATCTAAATATTTGGTTGTTAGCTGAAAAATAAACTGAAAAAATATCCGAATAGAATTTACATGGTTTGGTCATGATTTTTTTTTTCGAGTTTCACCATTTTTTGTCCATATGCATTTAAAAATTTTCAACATGAGAGCGGTGTTTTTCAGAACCCGTTTCTAAGTTAAAAGCAGGAAGTCCATCCAGGTAATGTGTTCCAAAAAATACGAAATTCTATAATTTTGAATATTCTACCCAAAATTTAGATGATCTAGGGATTTAGATCTCGATAACTTGCTTAGAATAAATGACCTTTTTGTCTTGATGAAATTTCAGTAATTAGCTTTTGTTTGAAGTTAAGAACATTTCAATTTTCGATTAAATCTTGCAAATATTTGGAATAAAATGATTCTACTAAATATTACAAAATCAATGTTTCTTTTAACTTATTAAAATGTTCGCTTTGCATGAAAAGAAACTATTCTTTAATCAATTCATCAAAAATAAATGCAAGTTAAAGAATTTGGCTAGTTGAAAATTCAAATTAAAAACTAAATTGGCATTACAATTTAAAATAAATTGGAACTTTTGGATCTAAATTGGCTCATCCTAAATTGTTCGCAATTAACTAAATCTATTACTGGGTATTAAATATAATAGGTTTCTAAAATTAAAAAAAAAGATATTAGTACAGAATTTAATACAGAGAATTAATTACATGAATTACTGAAATCTAAGAAAAAATAAATATTTTCTACTCATCTGTAATGGTTTTTACATTAATGTTAACTAGGACAAATCGTTTTTTTAGAGCAAGTGTGTAGGTTCATGGTGAAAAATGATCATTTTAAGCTTTTATAAAGATAGAATGCGATAATGACTTTCTCTTTAGAGAGCAGAATTAGAGTGAATTGACACCAAGGAAACTGGTAAATGATTCATCTTTGAAGCACAAGTTTTAATTGGTAAGTTAAATTCAGTAATGTTGGGAAAATTATCTGGCTTTCTTCATATCTTCTTTTTCAAAAAAATTCTGTTGTAGATTCAGATTTTTAATGTGCTTTAATATGCATTATTCTTTGCGGTTTTAGTACAATTGTGCTATTGATCGGTCAAGTGCTCATCAAGAAGAAATTTGAAGAATCAAATACATTGCAAAAGAATAAATTGCAAGTATAACAGTGCGCGTTTTCAACTATTAAATAAAAATAGCTATTGTTATGAAATACATCTTAAGGATTAATTTACCAGTTCTTCGCAAGAAGAAACTGTTATAGAATTAGAAATAATATAATTTGGAGGATAAATTCTCTTGTGTAGAATAATGGAAGATACATCAATAAACTGATGTAGCATATTGATATTATATAATAAATTGTTCAAACTTAGAATTTCTTAAAAATATATCAAATCAATTAAATACTTAGTATTGATAATCTTCCTACAGATACATCAATAAACTGATGTAGCATATTGATATTATATAATAAATTGTTTAGAATTAGAATTTATTAAAAATATATCAAACCAATTAAATATTTAGTATTGATAATCTTCACAAAGATACATCAATAAACTGATGTAGCATATTGATATTATATAATAAAATGTTCAGATTTAAAATTTGTTAAGAAATTTATCAAACCAATTAAATATTTAGTAATGATAATCTTCACAGAATGATAATGCTGTTCAAAACTCTGATTTATAGTTTTTATTTATTTATTTATTTGAAATTAAAATACTGAAATGTAATTCCTGTAGCCCTCGATCTACAGGAATTACTGTAGATGTTGGTAGATTAACTCGGCTTCTGATGCAGCAAAAAGGTTTAATAATGTTGTCAGTTGGGCCAGATTGGCTATATTGAGATATTCAAAATTCACTATATGTACTTCCTTTTAAGTGGTCATTTCTTTTCAGAATATAACTACATTGCAATATTATTTTTGAGATCTTCCTCATTACTTTTTTTTTATTTGTCATTCATGGCAAATCTTGTGATTAAGAATCCAAAAATACCTTTCATAGCAGTCTGCGCATCTTTAATGATTATGTCGAATTTATAAGGTATTGTAAAAGTTTATTTTTGGATATAAAGTATTTATGTCTTTGAAATGTTCACAAAAGTACAATATGTTAAACAGGGTATCCATAAAGTCTCTTTATAATTTCAAAAAGTTACTACAAAAACAAATGAAAAAATGGACATGTTAACATGTCAATGTAAAAAGGTTAAATAATGCCTAAATATTACTTAAAGCATTTACCATTGAATTCATTAATGGATTTTGTGTATCTTTTAACTGCATTGTAGTTATTATTATATACTTAAATAAATACTTTAAAAGAACACTATGTTTCCAAGAACTACTCTAAAGAATGAATTCTTCTTGATTTTATGTTACGCATAATTTATGTTACTAATTCAGAAATACTTATTCAAGGATACTTTTCGAGAAATCTCCGGTGCTTTTTTTAAAATAGAATCTCAAACCTTGGAAAGCTGAAATTTTGAATAAAATATAAAAATTACATTTTAAATATGTCTTTAAACTTTCTAAGCGATATCTAAGAACATAATTTAGGCACTTTTTGGATATTTATAGAAATGAGAGGTCTTAACTCATGCTATGTTGTTGAGTTAAGGCGTTGTTGAGGTAAACTTCAAGGTGGAGAAGACCGAAGTTTGACAACTTCTTAACTAGCACCTTTTTAAACTAGTAGATTAGTGTGCCTACACATTAGGCGGTAGGGATGCGTGGGATAATATGCTTCAATGTTACACCAAATATATACATTAGTGCCAAAAACTAAACTTAAAAAGGCATCCATGTTTTAATAATTCAAAATAGTTACCAATACTAAAAAATTATGTTAGATGCAATTTAGGGAATGATGAATATAATGTACGCATGCTATAGTTGTTAATCGAAAGCTTTGATGAATACAACTTGCGCATGCTATAGTTGTTAATTGAGAGCTTTCATGAAATGTTGTTGTTAATTATAGTTGTTAATGTTGTTATAATTTAATGTTATAACAACATTAACAACTGTAATATTTTATAACAACTTATTCATTGTTATAATTTAAATGATTTAATGTTGTATGTTAATAATTTAATTGTTAATGTTTTTGTTAATTATAGTTGTTAGTTGTGAGCTTTGATGAATATAATTTACGCATACTATATTATGAATCGAGAGCTTTAATAAGTATAATTTATGCATGCTATAGTTGTTAAAAGGGTGCATATAGTAGATTTGGTAAAGATAAAAAACCGATAACTTACACTTGCCAGAAAAAGTCTGCGTACAAGCACATAGCAAATATTCAAGAAAGAAAAAAATTATATTTTGAAAATTATAATAATTTCATATTGCATTTATTTTATTCTTTACACAATTCATTAACTTTTCATAATAATTTATGAAATATAACACCCGTCGTGTTTCAGAAATAACAATTGAAATAAAAAATAACACAAATTGCTACCAGTAAAAGTTTGCGTACAAAAATAAATATAATGAAATGTGCAAATCAAACTTCAATTAACTTTAACCACTTGCTCAGTTTTATTAGATAGCAGTTAAAATATTATGTTTTCAAGATTTGTGGCAAGTAAATCACAATGGATTTAAAAGGAAAGGAGATTACTCCTGAAGAAAGAAAGATCATCATAAAACTTAGGAATGAAGGCAAAACTCTTCGGGAAATTGGCAAGATTGTTGGGAGAACTCATTCCTCTATCCAAAGAGTGATCAATAATTACACTTCATCGAAATCTATAATCTCAAAGCCACGTTCTGGACGTCCATCTAAGCTGACTGCCCGTGAAAAGAGATATGTCTTCAAGTCCGTACGTTTAAATCCACGTATAAGTGCCTTTCAGATTGCAAATGACGTTAGAGAGAGATTTAAAAAAACACTCCATGAAGACACCATAAGAAAATTTTTGAAAAAGGCTGGGTATCATGGCCGTGTTGCTCGCAGGAAGCCACACATATCAGCTGTGAATAGGCAAAAGCGTTTACATTTTCCAAATGAGTATGTAAATAAGTCTCCACAATTTTGGGAAAAAGTACTATTCTCTGATGAGAGCAAGTTTTGCATATTTGGCATAAAAGGACGTAAGCTGGTGGGGAGAAAACAAGGTACGGCTTTTGAGAAGCAGAATCTTATGCCTACAGTTAAGCATGGTTGAGGTGGTATAATGCTCTGGGGTGCATGGCTGCCAACGGCGTAGGTCGTCTAACCTTTATAGAGCTGACATTAAACCATATGTAATATATCAACATTTTAAAAGCAAATTTGAAACAGAGCGCACAGAACTTGAACCTGGGAGAGGACTTTTGGTTTCAACAGGACAATGATCCGAAGCACACTGCCCATAATGTTAAAGCTCTGGCTTCTGTATAATATCAAAAATCAATTGCATTCTCCTCCACAATCGCCGGCCTTAAACCCCATTGAGCATTTATGGGACTTGTTGGAGCGAAAAATTCCACACCACAAGATTACCTCAAAAGAAATGCTAAAGAGCGTGATAATCACAGAATGGAATAACATTTCTTCTGAGGAGACCTCCAAACTCGTCCATTCTATGCCCAAACGATTAACAGAGGTTCTCAGACGTAAGGATTATCCAACCACCTATTAAAGTTTAGTTGAAAGCCAATGGAAAGTATTTTTTAATGCTTTTTTTCATCTGTACGCAGACTTTTTCTGGCAGCTATTTCTAATATCCCTTATTTTAATTGTTATTTTTTAAACACAAATTGTGTTGTATTTCTTTAATTGTTATTAAATGCTAATGAATTGTGTAAAGAATAAATTAAATACAATATAAAATTAATATCATTATTAAAACATGATTTTTTTTCAATTTTGAATATGTGCTATGCACTTGTACGCAGACTTTTTCTGGCAAGTGTATCTCATGTGTAAACTTCGTTTGTGATTTTTTTTTTCGGATAAATCGAGAGACTATTTGATGAGTTTTCGTAATCGCTTAGAATAGTGTTTCTTTAAAAAAACTTTTTTATCTCGCGATCTCCTTTCCAATTTTAAAAGTTCTAAACAACCTCCATTTTCGATGTATGGAAAAAAATGACAGCATTACACGAAGTCTATATTTTACTAATAAAAAAGAAACGATTGATAACAAAAAGTTGAAAAGATTTACTGCTAACGGGAAGAAAAACACCTTAAAAAGGAGGAATTTTTTCAAATTTTTTTCATGACACTTTGGGGGTTAGGATCCCTATTTTAAGAACCACAGATTTAGACCAGCGTCTTCAAACTACGGCTCGCGGTAAAAGTTGCCCTGCCAACACCATGCCAAACAGGCCTTGAAAAATAAAATTTAAATGGTTTTTTTACTAGAAAAATAGTTGCCGGCATACTTAAGTCCTTATTTAGAGAATATAATTTAATTTGAAAATAATAATAAACAAGATTTATGAAGTGTTTTGTTGCTGCCAGCTCTCTGCAGATATCCATGAAATTTTAAAAGATTACTACAAAAAAGAAAAACAAAAAATTAAAAATTAAAAATTAAGCTATGCAACTAAAGAAATCATGAAAAGCCTTCAAATTGTAAATAAAAGAGCATTTTGACTTGACAAATGTTGCGTTAAATTACTTTTTATTTTTATATTTTAACTAAATGCAAATTTTTTAACTGATTGCAAAAATAAAAAAATTAAACGATCGTTTTTCTAAGCTGACAGCCATGCCTAACTTGACAAACCTAACCCCATATTCAAAGAATATAATTTAATACGGCAATAATAATAAATCATATTTACAAATGTACGTTTTGTCGCTGACGATTCTCTTAAGATATGCATGAGTTTTAAAAGATTTACTATCTAAAGAAAAATTAAATTAAGAAATGAAACAAAAAAAAATATCATAAAAATAACTCCAAATTGTAAAGAATAAATCATTTTGATTTGACAAATGTTACGTTAAATTTCCTATCATTTTTGTATTTTAACTGAATGCAAATATTGGTTCATTTTAAATGAAAAGTGATATTTTGCAGATATTTTACATATATAACATATTTTTAGTGTCATTCTAATATACATCTCGTTCCTCTTTGTTATACGAATGTAAATTCATTTCGATATTTTAATTAGTATTCGTAGTATGATGTGATCAGTGAAAGTACTGGACCTAAATCCTTTAGAGCAGTTGTCCTAAACCAGAGTCAAAATTCATTTGAATATTTGAAAACTAAACTTGTATCTTTCGATAAATTGATAAATTTTTGCTGCAAGTTAACGACCAAGTGTAAATTTTGGGACCAAATCGGCAGAAAAACTTCTTACGAACACACTTCAGAGAAAAACCACATTCTCAATGCTTTAAGATGTTCCACTTGAAACTCTGGTTGTTATTTCTTTAGTGTTGCGTGGTCTTGAATAAATTTTCGGCACTTGCGATTTGTGAGAATTTTTGGCTTGTTAAATTTTCTGTAATCTTCACAATAAGGTACGCGACTCTTTATTGGGTCGAGTAACTCACACTTTGGGATTCTGCTGTAGAGCATGTTCGCCATACTGTAGAGAGAGTAGCTGCTCGTATCATACTAAGATATTCCAGGGTATGTAAATTCCTGGATTGGGTTCTGGGTATATTGTACCATATTAGGACTTCGCAATTAGACATCGCTTTTAGAAGAATTGGATTTGTTGCTACAAGCTATTATCGAAAACCTTACAGAACGAGGGGTTTCTTATACAGCTCTGTTAGGTGACAACCCTTCTTATAAGCATATACTCATTAGGTGATGTATTATGATTCTCATATTATTTAACTCCTGTTTTTTGTGTTATCATTGGCTGTCGAATAGTATGAAGCACTTGAGCACAAAATTGCGTTGCATAAACCGATTACTTTTCGAAATATCACATTTATTTGTGTTTGTAACTTTAATTTTGGACTTCACTATATATTCTAATAAAGTTCTCTCTGCATATAATTCCTTTCTCACAAAAAAATACCTATAAATTTAAATACAAAAAATCGTTAAACAAACAATTAAGAAAACAAATTAATATATTTTAAATTACAATATAAAGATGTATGTTACAATTGATAAAATATACTAATTTAATTTGTGATTAGATGTCGTTGTAGATAAACAGTTGAAATACATGTTTAAACAGTAAAATGTAGTAAGAATTTGTCAATTTCAACGACACGTGCGCATTTCAATTCCAGGATCTACCAACTCCTGAAAAGAGTTCTGAGTATATTGTCCCATACTAGGACTTTACAGGTTTAGAAGTATTGGATTTGTTGCTGTAAGCTATTATCGACAACCTCACAGTAGGAGGTCCTTCTTGTATACCTTTGTTGGGTGACAAACATTCTTATTGGCCGATGATTCTTATTATGTGATTAGAATGTTTTAACTGATTTTTGCATTATTTACCTCCTGTTATCATTGGCTTTTGAATGGTATGAAGTACTTGTGCACGAAAATGTATTGCAAAACCAATTACTTTTCGACATATTATATTTTTTTGTGTTTGTAACCTTAATTCTGGACTTCACAGTATATCTTATTGAAATTTACTCTGCATATAATACTTTTCTCACTAAAAAAGAACTAAAAGTTTAAATAAAAAGATTTTTAAAAAATCTCGTCAAACACACAATTGAGAAAACAAACTAAATATTTTAAATTTTACACCTATTGCTGTATAAAGGTGTATGCTAGTTGATTAAATAAATAAATTTATTATTAGATTATAGATAAATAGTTACAAGACATGTCTGTGTATTAAATGGCAAATTTAAGTAAGAATTAGTTAATTTCAATGATACTTGCGCATTTTTAAATAAAAGTCAATCAGCATGTTGCTCAATTATAAAGGTAATAAAAAGAATATGCTTCGCTTTGGTTTGTCACTCTATGGTCATTTTTTGCACACTTTGGGGTAGACGGGGACCTACACTTTAACGCGGATTCCGAACCACTAACAAACATATAAGCCACCACCAGGATTCGAATCTGAAGCCTGTAGTACCAAAAGGCAGAGCCAATCTCTAGCCAATTTGCCATCAGGCCTCTTTTATGTCGTTACAAAATAGGTTCAAAGTTAAAGAACTTGAATTTGTAACAATTAATAACAATAAATTAGTAACAATAAAATTGGATTCCGTTTTCATATTATTTAGTAGATTGATTAACTTGAAGTATTTTCAGATGCTATTTCTCATTATATTTTTACGAATAATAAAGAATTGTAAGTAAAATCTCAACATGGATGAATACGCTATGATCGTCGAGTAAAAAATAATGTGTTGAATGAGAGATAAATGACGAAACATAGATCAGATGATACTAGAGGTTTATGAGATATGACTCGAAGAATTTGAACCCATTAACAAACATCCATGCCACCACCAGTATTCAAATCTGAAGTCTGTGATACCAAAGGCAGAGCTCTAACCAATTTGCAATCAGGCTACTTTTGTTTTAGTACAAAACAGGTTCAAAATTAAAGAGTTTGAATTTATAACAATTAATAACAATAAATTAGTAACAAAAAAATTGGATTCCGTTTTCATGTAATTAAGTAGATTGATTAATTTGAAGTATTTTAGACGCTATTTCACATTATACATATATATATATATTTTGTAAGAAAAATCGCAACATGAGTGAATACGCTATGATCGTCCAAGTAAAAAAATAATGTGTTGAATGAGAGATAAATGACGAAACATAGATCAGATGATATTAGAGGTTTATGAGATATGAGTCGAAGAATTTGGCAAAGACAACTCGTAGACATGAGGAAGCGAATTACTCATCCGGAAGTGTTTGGAAACTTGTTTGCTAGACTTCCCATAAAGCATACATTGTGAGAGGTTGCTTTTTTTTCGGTTATTCCCAATTAGGCGAAAACCGCGAATTAATACGGAGATTATGAAAGCAAGGCGCTCGCCTATACTTTCTGAAGGTGAAAGAAAAAAGGCTGCCTCATTTTCTGCATGACAGCACCGTTTGGGACAGATTCCACTTTTTCAGACTGGGTTTGATTTCTTCTGATGCAGATTAAAATCTGTTTATTGGTCTAATCCCACTCATTCGATACATTCCCACGAATGCTACTCGACTTGCAAGGACTTTCACTCACAGATCATTGTTAAAGAAACTTGACAAATTAAAAAAATAATAAATTAGTAATATTCATTATATGGTTTAAAAAATAAATTTACATTCTAATTAATAACCTCGTGGTAAACAAAAAAAAATGAAGCATTTTGTTGCGAAATACTAGAGTCGGCTTTGAGAGTGACGAATTCGTTCCATTATGCAGTTCTGAGAAGTGGTAATAAACTGAAAAGATGACATCACGGATTTTGAAAATGGTAATTTGAGATATTGACTGACGAGAAAAAATGCGAACTTCCTATGTCATTTGAAACGTAAAAATTAACAAAAATAATTATGATTTCACAAATTAGACAGATTTCAGGAAATTTGTGAACCTATTTTTCCAGAAGCAAGGCCAATGATACATGTTTTGCAATCCTTGGTGTATTGAAAATACAAACATCCTTATCCAATCTCTAAATAAAATAATATGATTTAAATAACATGATAATAATCAAATAATAACATAATAATAATCAATCAATATAGCTTAAATAAGCAAAATTTTTTAAATAAATAACTCAGTTTACTCTTTAAGAATAATTTTTTAGGCTCTTTGTAAAGGATTAATAATATTCATTATATGGCTTAAAAAATAATTTTATATTCTAAGGAATTACTTCATAATAAAAAAAAATTAAATATTTTGTTGCGAAATACCAGAGTTGAATTTGAAAATGACGAATTCTAAGAACTGATAAGAAGTGATAATAAACTGGAATGATGACATCAAGGATTTTAAAGATGGTAATTTGACGAGAAAAAATTGAATAGAGTTTGAGTATCAGAGAGGTTTCTATTTGTTTGTTGTACGTAAAATGATAAATTTCCTATTTCATTTGAAACGTAATAATAATAATAATAATAGTTTCACAAATTAGACAGATTTCAGGAAATTCGTAAACCTATTTTTCCAGCAGCAAGGCCAGTGATACACGTTTTGCAACCCTTGGTGTATTGAAATTAAACACCCTTTCCCAATCCCTAAATAAAAAAACATAATATAACAGTAAATCAAATCAACCGATGCATTTGTTTGCTTAAATGAGCAACATTTTAAAAATAAATAATTCAGTTTACTCTTTACGAATAATTTAAGCTCTTTGTAAAGAATTAAAAAAACAAAACAATAATTTAAAAAAATAATTTTAAAAAAAACAATAAAAAATTATTAATATTCATTATCTGGTTTAAAAAATAATTTCATATTCTAATGCATTACTTCATAGTAAAAACATAGTAAAAAAATGAAGCATTTGTTGCGAAATACCAGAGTTGACTTTGAAAATGACGAATTCTAAGAAGTGATAATAAACTGGAATGATGACATCACGGATTTTAAAGATGGTAATTTGACGAGACAAAATTGAATAAAGTTTGAATATGAGGGAGGTTTCTATTTGTTTGTTGTAAGTAAAATTATAAACTTCCTATGCCATTTGAAACGTAATAATAATAATAAGGGTTTCACAAATTAGTCAGATTTCAGGAAATTTTTGAACCTATTTTTCCAGAAGCAATGCCTGTACTAAACGTTTTGCAATGTTTATTTTAAAATAAACATTCTTTCACAATCTTTAAATAAAATAAGATATAATAGTAAATTAAATTAACCAATACTTTTGCTTGTTTACGTAAAATTTTAAAAACAAGTAATTCTATTTACTCTTTAGGAATCAAGATTTCTAACTCAATGATAAGGAAACTTATAAATTAAAAAAGTAATTATTAATGTTTTTAACGTGATTTAAAAATTAATCAAAAAACAATAACTTACAGTTAAATACAGAAATAATTATGTTGCATAAATTGAACGAATTATATGTAAATTTGATTATTAGTAAAAAATCCCATTTAAGTAACGTTAGGTAGATATCAATAAAAAAGTATTAAGTTGCAAATGTAATTCGTTTTTCATTTTTATTGCCACAATCCTTTTCACCTAATTGTAAACAAATGCATGCAGTCACATTTTCTACAGATAAAATATTTAAATTCAAGTCGTATCTGAATAATAATAAGATTCCTATGTAAATGTTCGTATGTTTATTTTTTATTAATAATAGAGTGCCGCAATGTACAGTTTGATTTCCTAGGTCCATGGTGCGTATATCACAGTAACTTGTCCGCTAGTAGGAATCCGTTATTAAGATACATTTTTTTTTATTAACAATGGACTGCCGCAATGCACAGTTTGACTTCCGGGGTCCACTGGTCGCACAGAGAAAAATAAAAAATTTAAAAGTTACTTTATATATATAGTCCCATAAGCTATCACATGGAAAATTGGCACGCCTTCAAGTGAGATGGATTCAAACGCAGTGATATAATTGATTAGAAAGGCAATTTTAGTGGATTTTTAATTTTAATAAAATAATAATAATAATTACAATTTACAATTACACAAGATGAGATAAGTAGAATTTTATTAGTGTTTTGTTTTACCATTTTGCAGATTGACAATGCATTTTGCATGTATTTTATAGCAGGTAAGTGTAACGTGCAGTAAATCATCGGTAATGGTGAATCATGCCTGAAAGTTGATTTACAGTTATCCCGTATTGCAAAACTGATTCTGTTCCAGTTACATACATGTCGTTAAACATCAATTGTCAAAACATATTATTAAGCCATTAAGCTCGGTCATCTATAATTTTAACAATTTTAACCATTCGAAAAGATGTCAATGAGGTGACCAATCCAGAAAGAGAAATCGGATTTGTAAATGCTATCGATAAGTTGAATTTCGAGTTATAATAATAACCATAAAGAAGTTTGAACTACATTTATAGGCATGATAGGTATAACATTCCCCGAATTGATGTTTAATAATGCTATTGCAATGTAATTTTCAGACTTATAATTCTAATCATTTCAACCATTCGTAAAGATTCCTATGCCGAAAAGATAACTAGTCTTCCGGAATTGAGAAACTGGATTTGTAAATCTTTTGGTTAAATTAGTTTTAGAATTGTAATAACAAGCATGAAGAATTTGATGAAGTTTGACCTGCATGGATAGGTCTGGTAGGTACCCCATTCACCTAATTGATTGTATAACAATTGTAATTTTCAAATTCGTTTGTTTATAATTTGAATCATTTCAGCTATTTGAAAAGAGTAAGTATGCAGAATTTGTTAAAGTGTAAATTCCATTGATAGGAGGGTATAAGTATATATATATATGGATACTATACTTCTTCATTGGCACAACAGCCTCATGGTGGACCAAGACCGTACTTTCTAAACAAGCATTTCAACATTCTCACGCACATTTTCTTTAGCTCGGAAAGCATTGTAGCATAGCATCGCGTTTCTGGAATTATCGGCCAACTATAGAAATCAAAATCGTTTCAAACTCTTATCATATTTATTAGTTTTCTATTTTGAGTTTTTGAACAGTTTAAATATCGTTCACGAACGGCGTTAATTGGTTGTTCCTGATGGAATAAAGTGGCTATTTTTAAAAAAAATTGAAGCATTTAACAGTAAGTCAACGTTTTAATCAATTTGAAAGCAGCTTATTTCATGTACAATCATTTTGTTAATCAATGACTCCTCTATAAGAACAAACAATTTGAGAAGTTAGTGAAAGGAATTGCCCTTGCACATGATGATTCATTTCATTTGGACTTATCTGCTTGATTAGCAATAGTGAGACAATTCTGATGTACTGATTATTACAAACATATGCGTGATATTTTATGGTACAAAGTTTTGCGAAAAAGATTATCATTCAGAAATTTGTTTCTGATTAATTCTAACAATATTTATTGTTAGAAATTTTTAAATTGTTTTATTAAAATTAATTTTAGTTAATTCAATTTTTAGCTTAATTTTTTATAAACTTTTTTATTTAACAGTAAGAAGGGTTATTTTTTATTGCCAAATGATTAATAATAAAAACAAATTTTATTCTTAAAGTAATGTTATCACAATTGAATGACATTTGTATGAATTTCCCGAACCACTATCAGATACAGTGGTAACACAGTATACGTTCGCTTTGGAATAGGGTCACTTTGATATACGTCCTGTTTGGAATGCGAAATTTTTTTATTTATATATGATTTTTGCTTGGAAAACGACTCGGGTTCTTCAAAATAAGTCATGACACCTCTTGTTACCTTTGTTGAATTGTTACAAACTTACGCCAGTTACTATCATTCAGTGAACAACCTCAGCCATAATTTTCTGGGAATTTTCAAGTGAATTTTGTTTTTCATTAAGTTTTTTTTTAAATTCATGAATTAGAAATTCTAAAAAAATCAATGAGAGAAATCAAATAACGAAGAAAATGGCTGGGGTGGTGGTGAAAAAAGTTATTTTTGAATGAATATGTGTTTGTTACGAATATGAATGTGACACAAGTATCCGGGACTTGGTTCCAGCATATCATATGCAGAGAAAGACGCTATCTAAGTTTGTGAAAACAAAACAGTTATTAAATCGGCTAACAGTGGAAAGAAGCGAAATCGATTATCAAACAAGGATCAGGGGCATTCTTTTGATCTGATAAGTATATGAATTATTTTATACAGCCCCATTAATGTATAATAAGCCAATAACAATAGGATTTTTTCATGGTAGTAGATTAATCAATTTCCCTTTATTTTTTATTGGAAAAATTCGTTTGGTATACGTCTTGTTTAATAGAAGTCCAAGGATCTGAAACGGATTGAGAGAGTATACCGAGATACCATTTCAGTAATTTAATTAAATAATAACAATTATTTATTCTCTGTTAAGTCACAAAGTTACTTTGCTCGTGGCCCAGATAAGGTTGGAAATCTAGCGTAAAACAGGAAGAAAAGTTGAAGTCATTGGTAGGTTACGCAACAGTCACTGCTGTTATAGACTTGATGTCAATTCCGGCAACATGTGTGAGCATTTCAAATCGACATCTTTGTGAGAGCTTTGCGGAGTGTATCCCATACGGCATCCAAGTATTGCAGATTGAGCAGTTATCACTGAAAGTTCTCCAGGAAGACTTTCCCTTCTCCATTTGTCAGGGACTATTCGTGGTATTCAAATATAGTAGGTATACCAATGAGTAGCAGATGATGCATTTTGTCCCTCATTTCTATTACTCTAATACATGGCATTCATTTTTGAAGCAAGCTCATATTTTTTTTAATACGAAGTATGTTATGTAATTGAAATATATTTATTAACAAAACATAGAATAGGTCGCTGTTTAAGCTCAAAATGCTTCCAAAATAGGATGAAACATTTGCAGGAAATTGCATCAATTGTAAACAAATACTGCGCATAAGTCATGGCTACAGCTATTCAAGGTATTCTTCTTCTACTGTTGAATGTTACATATTATTTGTGTGGCTTTATGTGCAATTTTTCTGAAACTGTCGTGAATGAGAAAGCTGTTAATTTCGGTTTCGGTTTTTAAAGTGATCTAGATATAATGACATAAATATGCACTTTACAGTTACCGCTTACCACTTACTTTGTGCCACATATGTTTGACTACCACCCTTAACAAGTAATCGATTCGTCCATTTCCACCTTTAAACAGGATGTTTACATTTCCACCGAGGAATTATAATCCGACTATGATTGTGTAAAAAGGTAAACATCCTGTTGAAAGATGGAAACGGACGAATCGATTACTTGTTAGGGGTGCTAGTCAGACATATGCGGATCAAAATAATTTTTGAGGATAAAAGTTCAATATTTATTATGACAAATTTTTATTCGAATTTTCGTTTGATATTATGTAATTTAAAATTTTAATTTATAATTTATAAAATTATTTTTATTGTAATTAAAAACCCTCCAAAATGCCACTTGCTCCCTATAACGCCGCTCTACTTCAATCTCTCTGCTTACCAATGTTCCACACAATTTGTGGTCGAACTAAATATACTGCGTAAAACTGTTTAAGTCACGGGCCTAAATGGTCGTGTGTCTGGCGCTCGATCCCACAAGTTTTCGGGTTCGAGTCCCGGCGGTGCCATGGAAGTTTGTAGTGGTTCGGAATACACTTTAAGCCGTAGGTCTCGGTCTCATATGACTATAGAGCGTCACGGAGCCAAGTCAGGATTCTACCTACGGGTGCTTCATCACCTCAAAAGCTACCCCCTTTCCTTTCAACCATGAGTCCATACGGGCTCGTGGGCTTGGTCTGGATGTCTACCAAGTGGGATAAGAAACAACAACAACATTTTTTGTATTATTAGTTTCCCACTTCAAAAAAAAAAAAAAAAAAAAAAAAAAAAAAAAAACTAATTTTGTGCTTAAAAAAAGGAAAGAGAGAGAAAGCAAATGAGAAAAAAAAAAATTTTTTTTTTTTTTTGAAGACTGTTAGATTGTAGTTTTTCCAATAAAAATCTCATTCCGTTTTGTAAAAAAAGCTAACAACACATTTCCTGTTGGGCGCCTCGGTAGTTAGTGGAGCAGTTAATTCCGTCTGAAATTTGGCCATTCTGTTATTAAATGATCCTTTAACAAAGCGGGAGCAAGTTTCCGCTCTTTGGGAGTAGGACGGACCGTGTAAACATTGGATTTCTTTGACCCATTCAGTTAGCTAAGGCTGATTTATTGCGAAAGATAATCTGCACCGATGGAGCACTCCTTTAATTATTTTCGAAGGAGTTAAGAGAAATAAAACTGTTGCCGAAACGAATGGAAATGTTTTCGGAGGGAAAATGAATGTAATGTTTCTTGATTTGCGTTTCATTTTTATCGCCCTCAGATTGAATTGATTTTATCCGATTGCGAAAATTTCCATGAAAAATTTAAAAGTTTAATTCGTCTATTATCCAGTTAAAACTCTTTATATGTAATTCGATTTGCTAATTTGCGATAAAGATATCCAGCTTTCAAAAAGGAATATGTCACTAGTTATATACAAAAGGTATCACTTGTTCAAAAGAGCAAAAATATTTTTTTTTCCTTTTTTGTCACTGACCAGAATAATTTGCCATAGAAATGTTGCTGAAAATTTTATTGTTCATTGTTGTTCAAAATGTTGCTCAAAGTTCAATTTCTGTTTCAATATAAAAGGACAGCAGCGGTTAATAAGACGTTGTTAAGGTACAAATAAAGTTTAAACAAACGAACGTAGTCTGTGAGAATATTGGAACATAAAGTTGAATTACCTAAATCTATTAATAATGGTGTGTAGCCACCAAATGTATAAGATTCAATTTAATTCAATTCTAGAACGTATATAATAAACAAACCTGCTAATAATGGTGTATAGCCACCAAAAGTATAAATTTCAATTCAATTTTAAAATATATATAATAAAAAAAACTTGTTAATACTGGTGAATAGTCATCAAAAGTATAAGCTGCAATTCAATTTTAGAATATATATACATATATAAATAAAGAAACCTGCTAATATTGATGAAGAGCCACCAAAAGTACAAGCTTCAGCTCAAGTTTAGAATGTATATAAAAAAAATCTGCTAATACTGGTGAATAGCCACCAAAAGTATGAGCGTCAATTCAATTTTAGAATATATATAAAAAGAAACCTGTTAATACTGGTGAAGAGTCACCAAAGTACAAAAATTATTCAAGTTTTAATGTTTACAAAAGAGAAACATGATAATGGTGTATAGCCACCAAAAGAGTAAGCTTCAGTTCAATTTTAGAATATGTGTATAAAAAAACCTTGTTGATAATGATGTATAGCCACCAAAAATATAAGCTTCAATTCAATCACACTTCGTCTATTGAGAAATGCAGCTTGTCTAGTGAGTAAACCCCGCTTAAATTCTCTAATTGTTGACTGTAAATGTCTGAGATGATGGTTTGATTATTCACGAGAAGTTAAATAAACCACTCTTTCTATATGCCTCTAAATGTAAAGCAAAACCTTCTTTAGATGCAATCCTAGCTTTGCGGTGGGAATAGGTTTTCATTTTGGGCATAACTATTTTCTTTTTCGAATAACGTTTGTATAAAGTGTTCACTTTTCATCTGCTGTTGTTGTTTCTTATTCCACTTGATCGATAGCAGTATCTAGACCAGGGGTGGCCAACCCTCGGCCTGCCTTGAATATTTTTCCGGCCCCGTGAGATGTATCACACTTTTACAAAATATATTTATTTTAAAACGGCCAAAGTAGTGAAAACCAATGTATTAAAAAATACATTATGTGTGCATCCATATATTCAAAAATGAACTGTCGAAATGATAATAAAAAAATTAACTTTGATTTTAAAATAATATTATTGCTAATATAGTACAGATAGTGCCTGTTTTATTTATGAGTTTACAGTTAAGAGTTCGCAGGATAATTAAATTATATGCTGCGAACTCATGATGCACGAGCATCTTGGAACATCTAATAGTATAACAGGTTCTATGTTTCACTTTAAGTCACCTCAGTGACGCAGTGACCATCCCTAGATACGCACAGATGATTGCTCATAGCAGAGCAAACCAGACTCTTAGTACCTGCGAATTTTATTTTGTTTTTTCGAAAATGACATTGACATAATACAAAACACGCTCAAATATAACGGACGCTAATCAGCAACAACAATTACGATGTACAAATACCCACATTGAGAGCCATTTGCAAAAGCTAAGTGAAAGAGTGGAGAAACAAATATCGCACTAGTAAAATAAGTATTTTTTAATGATTTCATTTTTTTATTTCCTTCATATTTATATATTTTTTATATTTCATTTTTAGTGTTAGGTCAGTTTAGTATCATTATTATATTATCTATGCTTATATGTAAGAATAATAGTAAACACAAAAGTAACAATTCATTATGTTTCAATTTTTTTCTCCAAAAAATGTCTGTAGTGAGTCTAAATCTAATATGGGATATATAATTTTATATGCGGCCCGCGGAGTTAGGATGCATTTCCAAAGTGGCCCGCAAGATCATTTGGGTTGGCCACTTCTGATCTAGACCAAGTCCATGAACCCGTGTGGTCTCATGGAAGGAGGGAAGGAGATAACTACTGTTGTGATGAAGTACTCGTAGGTAGAAGTCTGACTTGGCTCCGTGTTGCTGAAGACGGAGGGCAGTGCCTCACGGGAGATTTTTTAAGAGGAACTACTCCACATTTGTGTATGGTATGGGAGAAAACCAGGAAATCTTCCTCCAGGTAGTCCAACGAAAGAGGTAAGATGTTGAACATCATGAAAGCCATCGAGTCTCCTCTTTTTTTTAAACGGTGTCAACAACAAAGCCGCCAATGGATTAAACCTAGCCTTCTAGCAGATTTCATAACTGGAGATGTTTTCTTTTTACGGAGTAGGGTTGTCAGCCCTAAGTCCTACAGTCATATTCGACCGGGACCTACGGCTTAAAGTAGATTCCGACCCATTATAACCCTTCATGACACCGCAGGGACTCGAACTCGAAACCTGTGGTACCGAACGCAAGCCACTCGACCATCAGGCCCCATCACATGTCTGGAAAATAAAAATTAAAATATAGGTGAATTGAAGTGCAGAATGAAAGGCATGGTGCTAAGTTTAAAATAAATTTTAAAAAAGCGTTTATCAAAATCGAATTCGGACATTTATAACGATTTGAATTTAGGTAAGTTAAACACACACACACACACACATATATATATATATATATATATATATATATATATATACACGTGTGTAAAAACACAAGAAAAAATACAAAAAGGAAATGGACTCTTCAGAGGCTGAAATATATGTAGCATTCGCTAACATATATTTTCATGTATTTCCTAGTTAGTGGCATTTAAAAAATTATCAAAAGCACAATAATAAAGAAAATTAAAAATGAATTGATTTAGTGCATAATTTGTAGCGATAATAATTAGATATACACAATAAATATCTAATATATATAGCAGAGGTAAATATATATATATATATATATGTAAATACAAAAGCATAGCGAGATACAAGTCCCTTGTACGTCCCACAAATTTGACGCAGTATAGAATTTACGACTCTTTGCAGACGTCGCCGGTCTCGGTCGTTAATGCAGACGGTCGACCACTGCGTTGTCCATGGTGGGATGTTATGCCTGAAATTTCATACTCGGCACACTCTTGACACAGTGGATGTAGGAATGTTGAATTCGAAATGGCATGACCCATGCGTCTAAACTAACATAAAGTTTTCGTGTGGTCATCAAGTCAAAACCTCTTCACATGAATAACTTGAATATTTATACCTATTCTAATGCTACTGCCATCTGAAAATTTGCATATTGTCCCATGACTTTGTCACAGTGTATATAAATACAAAAGTTTTCTACTCCAAAAATAGTTTTATTAAAGAATACGTACCCTCAAGGTACTATTGATAGCGAATGTAGCGAATAAATAATGAACATAATTTTATAGATTTATTACATAGATTGATTGTCTAAATTCTTATAAATTTCTTATTCACAGTTTTTCAATCTTCTGGTGTTCTATTTTTTTATAGTTTTGTCTTATACCTTTGAAATTGTTCGTGCTCATGTTCCAGATTTAATAGACTTTTTAGGTGGTCTTTTCTTGGTGCAATTATTAGTTTAGTATAGATGTGGCCAACCCAAATGATCTTGCAGACCACTTTGGAAAGCATCATAAATCCGTGGGCCGCATGTAAAATTATATATCTCCATATTAGATCTAGATCCACTGTAGACAATTTTTTGGAGTGAAAAATTGAAACATACTGAGTTATTATTATTATCTTTACTATTATTCTTACATGTAAACATAGATAATATAATAATAATGATACTAAGCGCACATTGTAAAGAAATATATAACACTAAATGAAATATGAAAAATATATAAATATAAAAGAAATAAAAAAAAAATGAAATCATTAAAAAATATTTATTTTACTAGTGCGATATTTGGTTCTCCACTCTTTCACTTAGCTTTTAGAAAGCTATCTCAATTTGGATATTTGCACATCGTTATTGGTATTGCATTTTAATTGGTGTTTATAATTTAATTATTCTAATAATTTTCATAACTGTAAACTCATCAATAAAACAGGCAATATCTGCCCTATATTCGCAAGAATATTATTTTAAAATCAAAATTAATTTTTCTCAAAATTTCGACAGTTCATTTTTGAATATATGGACGTATACATAATGTATTTTTTAATACATTGTTTTTCACTACTTTGGCCATTATAAAATAAATATATTTTGTAAAAGTGTGATACATCTCACGGCCGGAAAAATGTTCAAGGTGGGCCGGATGCGGCCGAGGGTTAGCCCTCTTGGTTTAGTGCTGCTTCATGTCGAATACTTTATCACCAAATTTTATATGGATTTTAAATTTGACCGAGTGGCTAGCGCTCTGGCGCTCGGTACCACAGGGTTCGAGTTCCGGTGGTGCCATGGATGTTTGTAGTGGTTCGGAATCCACTTTAAACCGTAGGTCCCGGTCTAACATGAGCGTAGAGCGTTGCGGGGGTATTGTTACTCCGCGTCCGCAATTTATCTTCAAGCTACACGTACCTCCTGGGTAGCGCTAAGTGAGTAACGTCTGTGCAGCGCTTGCCTTAAGGCATCCAAGACAACTGTCTAAAGATTTGCCAGCTGCATTAGAAAGAATATATATATATATATATATATATATATATAGTCAGAAGATAATAATAATATATAGTCCTAAATATTAATATATGAATATAATAAAATAAAATATGTTGTGATGTTTCTGAAACAGAGCGGCAACAGGTTCTATCGGCCAGTATGTCATCTTCATTGAGAAAGCTGCACGCAGCCTATTTACATTTTTTTTTTGAATCTCGACTTACCCTTTGCCACTGGCAGCCAACTGGCAAAGGGTGCGGTGCGCATGCTCCGTGCGTGTCCCTGCGTGGTTGGTCGCTGGAGGGCGCTGCGCGGTGCGCGCCGCTTTTCAGCGCGCTTCCTCGGGAGTTCTCTCTCCCGGTCCACAGATGCAGACCGCACGGTAAGTCCCTCTCCATCACCCTTCCGCACGCATTACAACTGGACTTGACACAAAGTCCAACTCCTAGTCCTTACAAAATGAACGATACCATTGGATCTCGGGAACAAACGAATTTTTATTGACCAAAATTTCAAAATTAAATTCAATTTATTTTAAGATTATTATATATTTAATATTTTTAAAATTAACGATACAATTGGATCCCGGAAAAAGAAACAAATTTATTTTTACTCAAATTTAATGATTCAATCCCGTTTTTCCCCAAAATGAGAGATACAATTGGATCTATGGAGTAAACGAATTTTTATTGACCCAAATTTAAGGATTCAATTTAACTTTAAATTCAATTTATTTTAAAATTATATTCAATATTCCTAAAATTAACGATACAATTGTACCCCGGAAAAAAAAGGATTTATTTTGACTCAAATTTAATGATTCAATCCCGTTTTTTCCCCAAATGAACGATACAATTGTATCTGGGTAAAAAGTTTTACACGAACTTAAGGATTCGATTTTGGGGGAAATATAATTTTATTTTCCCTCAAATTCAAAAGTAAAATTTGAGGCGAAGGGAAATATTTTTTATCTTCATACATTTAAAGATAATTTTTTTTATTTTCATAAATTTGGTGTGAGGGAAAATTTTTTATTTTCTTAAATTTATAGGTAAAATTTCATCCGATGAAAAATATTTCTTATATTGATAAACTGATAAAATTTGTGGCGATGGAAAATATTTATTATTTTCATAAATTTAGAGATAAAATTTCTTATTTTCATAAATTTATAGGTAAAATTTGATGCCATGGAAAATATTTCTTATATTGATGATATGATAAAATTTGAGGCGAGGGAAAATATTTCTTATTTTCATAAATTTAAAGACAATATTTGATGCGAGGGAAAATTTCTTATTTTCTTAACTTTATAGGCAAAATTTAATGCTATGGAAAATATTTCTTAAATTGATAAAAGGATAAAATTTGAGGCGTGGGAAAAGATATATTTTCATAAATTTAAAAATAAGATTTGATGTGAGGGAAAATTTTTTATTTTCATAAATTTATAGATAAAGTTTGACGCTATGGAAAATATTTCTTATATTAATCAAATGATAAAATTTGAGGCGAGGGAAAATTATCTATTATTTCCATAAATTTAACGACAAAAATTGACCTGAGGAAGAAAAAAATGCTGTTTTTTCTAAGATCTAAAATTAGATCTAAAAGATATCATTTTGTTGTGCTCAGCGAGTGTTGAGGTTCGAATTATTTCAAGACTTTTAAAATTTAAAATAATTATCTTCCTTGTCCAGTTCACTATTATAATTTGCTACTGTATCACATACTTCAAAGCAAATTCATTTGATTTTGTTTATTTCAAACAATTGTGGCAAATTGTTTGAAATAAGTAAAATCAAATGAATGCCAGTTTGTTTGAAATTGATGTTAAAATATAAACAGAAGATCTATTCTTTGAAATGAAACATCTATAAGAGGATCGTTCGTTATGTTATTCATAGATTAATTCGCCAATAATAATTTTTTCTGGCTATGTCAAACGGATTTCAATTTCTTAGAAACCACATCACATTAAAAGCTATGGTTTCGATATTTTTTGTTCACAAATTTATTTTATCACACGCCTTAATGCTGGATATTTTCCAGAATTCATTTTTGCTTTTTTTTTCCAGAAAAACATACATTTCCCGTAAACGGTCCTTTTATGCAAATTTTTTAAAGTTAAAGATTTCGTAAAGTGAGAGCTTTTGCGATAGCTGAATGGATACTACTGTGTTGCAATAGCTTTCAGACAGGATTCTTCATTTCTACGCTATTTTTCTAAATAAAAAAAGAAAATGTAACGTTTTCTTGTAGTTTTCCCCAATATTCTATCAAAACAAGAGGAGTTTTTCCTGAAATTAACTAGTCTAATGCGCAATGTTTTAAATGAAATCAGGAACATTTTATTTTTCAAGAAATGACAATCACTGACATTTACAAAATAAGAAAACTGTTTACTATGAACCATTTATTAAAAGATATTAAAGGCTAGAATTTTTTTGTCGAGTGATTTTGTTTATCCCTCTTATTTGAAATACATACTTTAAAGAAAACGTATTCTTACCATTTGTAGTTTACTTTAGAAAAATAATAATAATAATAATTGTTCTAATTGCTTTTTTATTCTTTTAATTCTGACGGCGTTTTTATTCTTCTAATTCTGATGAGGGTTTATTCTTAATTCTGATCGCGTTTTTATTCTCAATTCTGATGGCGTTTTATTCTTCTTAATTCTGATGCCGTTTGTATTCATAATTCTTATGGCGTTTTTATTCTTCTTAGTATGCAATGCTCTTGAATTTGAATCATTTGTTACATTTTGCGAACTTGTTTATACCCCAAAATTTCGTTTCATTATTATTATTATTTTTCTGACTTACAATTCTGTATTTATCTGAGGAAATATTTCCGAATTCTATAATTATAGGTATTTGATAGAATAATTGACGGAGCTTAAATTTTACAGAATAAATAGAAGTAATCCAAAGACGAGCTCACATTTATTTAGAACTCGTATTCAAACTGATGATGGATTTTCCGTTATAGAAATTATTCAAGCGTTATTTTGTGCAGTACGATAGCACATAAAAATAAATTTATTTAATAATTGATAAACTACTGATTTTTGGAAACCCAATATCTGTAACGTTGACTATTAAACTACAAACCTTTATCTATAATACTAACTGTTCAACTACAAACATTTATCTATAATACCAACTGCTCAACTACATACATTTATCTACAATGCTAACTATTCAATTACAGACATTTATCTATAAATCTAACTATTCAACTACAGAAATATATCTATAATGCTGTCTTGTATAGAAGGTATTATTCATAGAATTTATGTATTTGTTCGTTCTAAATCAATCTTGAATAAGTTATTTTTATCGAAAGTTTTCATTACGTGCAAAAACTTTGATCATTAATACGTGAAAGGATTATAAAAGTTTGAAAATTCTTTAAATAAAAAATGTTAAATGTCTATACACAAGAAACATACAATGTATATGTTGGTAATATTTTTTAAAACAAAATGCTTTTCATATCTGTGTTTATGTATGTATATATGTTTTGCGAGACACAAACGAGCATTAGTCCTTTTTTTGCCGTTTAAAAAATATTCATATTATAAAGTGCATAAAAATATTTTTGCTATAAAATTAATATTTTAAACTGATAATTATACTCTTATAATGAAATTATAAATTAATTCGATGTTTTGTATTTCACTCAAAGCGGAGATCGTAACTATTTTCTTCTAACTTAAAAGAAGCTTTTAAAATGTTTTATTACTATTAAACAGCCATTTGATAGGTAGGCTGAAATCTTTATTACTGTACTTCCTTCCAGTTTAAAATGTCTCTGAAAAGGTCCAGAAATCCGGACGAAGTTTGAGGTTTTTGTCGATGAGCAACCTTGACTGAAAAGATTTACGAGTCCAGAGCCATTGAATTCATTTTCTCTTTCGTCTGGCTTTTGTGAGAAGTCAAATCAGATTTATTACTACCTCGTTGCATAGAAATTTCTCATTTTTAAATGTCTTCCTTGAAATACGTTTGAAATTTATATTATCTTTAAATTTACATTATGTAGGTGTACTTGAAGATAGTTTCCATCGTTTTAAAATGATTAGCATCTCATTATTTCAAAAGTTATGTTTTAAAAATAATCGAAATTCTTATTTAAAAATAAATTTTTATTTAGAAAATATTTCTACTTTTAAGTAGGTTAAAATTTCCCAGTTCTTTAGAGTAATGATGTCTCATTTTTATACTATTACTTAAATATATATTCCAGTTGCATTTTAGGAATTTCAATATTTGAACATAGTTTTGATCATTTTAAAATGATTAACATTTCATTATTTACTTTTTTTTAAAATAAATTATTGTTTTGAATATTTCCACTTTTAACTAGGTTAAAATTTCCTAGTTTTTAGAATAGAGGGGTCAAGTTTATACTATTTCTTAAAATATATTTCAGCTGCATTTTAGGCCTTTTTATATTTGAAAATAGTTTTGATTGTTTTAAACTGATTAACATTTCCTTATTTCAAACATTATGTTTTAAAAATAATCGAAATCCTTTTTTATCCGAAAAATAAGCAAAATGCGTTTTTGCCCAAAAATAAACTATTGTTTTAAAAATATTTCTACTTTTAAGTAGGTTAAAATTTCCCAGTTTTTAGAGTTGTGGTGTCGCTGTTTTATACCATTACTTAAAATATATTTCAGTTGCATTTTAGGCATTCTTATATTTGAAAAAAGTTTTAATCGCTTTAAAACAATTAACATTTCATTATTTCAAACATTATGTTTTCAAAATAATCGAAATCCTTTTTGAAAAAATAAATTATTGTTTTGAAATTATTTCTACTTTGAAGTAGGTTAAAATTTCCCAGTTTTTAGAGTTGTGGTGTCAGTTTAGAATCATTTTCATACATTTTCATAAAATATATTTCAATTGCATTTTATATTTGAAAATAGTTTTGGTAGTTTTAAAATGATTAACATTTCCTTATTTCAAACATTATGTCTTAAAAATAATTGAAATTCTTATTTAAAAATAAATTATTGTTTTGAAAATATTCCTTCTTTTATGTAGATTAAAATTTCCCAGTTTTTAGAGTTGTGGTGTCACAGTTTTATACTATTATTAAAAATATATTTTAGTTGCATTTTACGCATTTTTATGTTTAAATAGTATTGATCGTTTTAAAATGATTAACATTTGATTATTTCAAATATTATGTTTTAAAAATAATCGAAATCCTTTTTTAAAAAATAAATTATTGTTTTGAAAATATTTCTTCTTCTAGTTTGACCATTTTAAAATGATTAACATTTCATTATGTAGGTTCATATTGTTCATTCACTTTTATTTAGGTTCATATTTTTTTTAATTTTAGAGTGGTGGTATTATATTTTTATACTATTACTTAAAACGCATTTGCAGATAAATTTAAGTACTAAAGCATTTAAAATATCTTCAATCTTGAAAGATAACAGACGGTATATGTGTTGAAAAAGTAATTACTAAGTGTTCAGTTTAACCATTTATATCAGGGGTGGCCAACCTGCTGGCCGCATGCGGCCTGCCTTCAATATTTTTCCGGTCCGTGAGATTTATCACACTTTTACAAAATATATTTATTTTATAACGGCCAAAGTAGTGAAAACCAATGTATTAAAAAAATATATTGTTTGTGCATCCATATATTATTATAAATTTTGTTATAAATTAAATATTATAATCAAAATAACAAAACGTAGTACAAAATATTAATGCATTACTTCAATGAAATAAAACAATTGTTTTTGTAGAAATCTGTAATAAAGAATTAACAATCATGAAAGAATTATTACATTTACAAATATTATTATATTATATCAATACATTAACAGTCATAAAACAAAATTATAAGCTATTATTATTATAATAAATTTAATTATAAACAAAATATTATAATCAAAATAACAAAATTTACATAGTGCAAAGTATTAATACGTTCACAATCATAAAAATATTAATACATTAATAATCATAAAAATATTAATACATTGCTTCAGTTTTACAAAACAGATATATATTTTGCAGAAAACATCTTCAAATTAACAATCATAAAAATTTGAATGTATTGAAAAACCCATTAAATGACTTCAAACAAGTTGTATGCCATGTTCTTAAAATATGTTGTCCATTTGTTGAAGAAGGTCTTTGTTTCAATTGAGATCTATCAAGCTTATTGAAGGCTAAACATCCAATTGGCACACAAGACTTTCTGGCACGTGTCATTGCTGGTTTCTTATGGATTGAAGCCTCTTGGCCTCCCTCGCACTCAGAGAAAGGGAAGTATCATTTGAAATCATTGAGTTAAGACCACTTTCTCTTCTCTACTGGAAGTGGTTCTCCAACATTTTGTATTATCTTTAAACAAAGAGGCCCCCATATTTCAACTCATTCTTTTTATTTAAACTTCTTATCATTATAGATAATAAGGCCTGAAGCTATGGATACCATGGCTTGTGCATTACATTTCTGAACTGAGGGGGCTTGTTCGAAAATCAATTAGCAATTGTCAAACCAATACCTATGCTGGGAATTGTCATGATAAATCTGGTGGCCTAAAGAGAATTGATGAATATCATGATGAGTTTATGATTTGAGTGAGATCGTTGTAAAACCCGAATAGCGATCCCAAACTGAAAGTTCCACTTTCTATGTTTGGTATGTTCATGATATACCTTATAGCTTGTAGCAGCCTGTGAAAAGCATACTGGGGTTGTCATCTGAGGAAGCTCGATTGGAAATCGATGAACTGAAAGTTTCAAAGTTTATGCCAGGAATGGACATGATATACCTTATATAATTTAACAGCATGTGAAAAGCATGTTGAGTTTGTCATCTGAGGCAGCTCCGTTCGAAATTGATGAACTAAAAGTTTCAATGTCTATGCCGGAAATGGGTATTAGCTGAATAGACCTAGTGAATAGCAGGCTGAGTTTATGATCTGAAGGAGCTTCAAACCAATTAGCGATCCCAAACAGAAAACTCATGTGTTTGTGCTGGTTATGGCCATGATAAATCTGTATGGAGGAATGAACTTCCATTGCAATTGATGAAGTAAGAATGAAATTGCAACCCCTCCCTGGGGTCGCTCATTCGAAATTGCTATAACACCATAAAATTCAACCTCAAATGAGACAGTGGTAACTCTTCTTCCATAATGAGTCACAAGAGGAAATTATTGAACACATTTTCTCAAAAGAAAACATCATGAAACGAGTCACTAAGTACTTCAACATTTTTTGATTTAATAATTGCCATAAGAGAGCTGCTCTTAACAGATTCCTTAGAGGGGCTGACCATTTAAAAACTAGATTTTCAGCTAAAATATGTATTTTTCATTTTAGTGAAAGTACAATCTTTCATGTTTCCATAACTGTTTCACTTTTGTTTTCCGTTCATCGAAAGCAAAGATGTAATAATTTATATGCAAGCTGCCCCTCAACATACTTTAATATGTAACAAAACATTTTCTTTAAATCGATTTCTATCGTTGTGTTTGTCAAAAAAAAAAAAAAGCTATGATATTCTAATATATGCTATTAAAAATAGCTACAATTTTCCTTATGTGTAAAACTCTATGGATAATTAGATGAACTTTAAAAAATTAATTCATTGCATTATATTTAGAATATGTTGTGTTTAGTTTGGTTTTTATTGTTTTGCACCGAATTTGAGCCTTGCTGACTTTTTAAAATTCAACTAGTATATCTATAAAGATTCGTCTTGTAACAATAACAATATGTATAATAATAATAATAATAATAATCGAAAGTTAAAAAATGGCTCCGAAAGTGGTAGCCCTCTTAAATTTAGTTTTCGAGAAAGAACGAAAAATGACATGAACGAGTTATTCGCACTCATAAATGCGTAGTACCTTCATTAATGGTGGCTACTGAGCAATCAACATTATTTTTTACATTGTATACATTTTATTAGCTATTTATACACATTTTATTAGCTACTTTTAAACATTTTATTATGTATACAATTTTTAGAGCTTCGGAATGAGTAATTATCCTCTTCAAAACACTAAAAGAGTAATTTTGAATAGCTGAAACATATTTTTAGCGTATTTATGCGTATTTTTAGGTTTTTAAATGATTTAATTCCGTTTTGATCTGTAGGAACTAAGTTGCCCCATTCCTTTTCCATCCATTCACGCCTCCTAGGGGGTCGCGACCCGCAGTTTTAGCGCTCCTGCTCAACGGGAATCTCATAAAAGTCAGTTTATAAAATCACTGGCATTTAGGTAATCACAGCAGAATACTTGATGTGAATTGCATAAAATAAGTCTTTTTATCGTGTATTGCTTTAATGCTACGTGAAATAGAGGAGTCACATTCATTTCGAAATCATTGGGTTTGATTCTCTTTGCTATTTTACATAAAAAAAACAATTGAGGACATTTACAAATTTTTTTTATTGCAGCTGTATCAAGAAATAATTGATGTAACCGCTCACTCATAATGCTCGATGCTATAATTTGTGCACAAAAATTGTCATAATTATAAATATAGCCTCAAAAATGAAAGTTTGTATTTTCTTAGTGTTGTTTTAAATCCTTGGTACATTTTTATGAAGTAGATATAGTCCGACCAGCTATCGTGTAGAAAATTGGCAAGTCTCCAAGTCAAACACTGTATTAAAAACACTGCAGTGTTACAGGGAAGAACGGTAATTTCAGTGGGCTTTCAATTACAATAAAATAATTTTAATTTTTAATAATTAAAATTTTAATTATATAAAATCAAATGACAAAATTTCACAATAGCTATTAAACATTATTTTCAAAATTACTTTGTGTCACGTATGTCTGATCAGCACCCCTAGCAAGTAATGGATTCATCCATTTCCGCCTGTAAACCGGATGTTTACATTTCCATCAAAGAACAATAGTCCGACCACCGATAGTGTGGAAAGGTAAACATCCGGTTTGAAGGCGGAAACGGGCGAATCGATTACTTGTTAGGGGTGCTAGTCAGATAAACACCGAGTAAAGCAGTTCAGAAAGAAAATTTTAGTAAGTGCGGAATTTTCATCTAGTTTAACATTTGATATAATGTCATTTAAAATTTCAATTATTAAAAATTAAAATTATCTTTATTGTTAGCTCCCACCTCTATCTTTATTGTAAGCTATATTTTATTGTATTTTTTTTGTAAATTATCTTTATTGTAAGCCCTTTATTTTTATCTTTATTGTAAGTTTTTCTCTATATACCTTCTTTTCCATCTCGCTACTCTGTTTGAATCCGTCTGACTTGGCCGCTTGCAATTTTTACCCACAATCGGTGGTTGAACTGTGGTAGAACTATAACTCAACAAGTCAACAGCAACGCGATATTTGATTGATTGAAGTAGCCTAAACGAATGCAAGCAAAGTAACTTTCTTTTCTTAATGATTCACACTTCGCTTCTCCAGCTTCATTAAGTAGGTTCTTGTCGACATAAACGCTATTTGAAACAGCAACCTGTTATTATCACTCCAGTGACAACCTAATTTGCCTGATCCTCAGGTCAATGGTCAAAATCTTTTATACTGCATTTCGAATTCTCCGTAGTATCCATTTGATTCGTTCAGTTTAAACGAAACGCTAATAATTCGTTACTTTAGAGCATTCTTGGATGATGTTATGCAAATTTGACGATCAACTGTGACTAGCATACTAACAGCTGCTTATAATATCCTTTATCAGCTTTTACCAATCGAAACTGGATTGCCACTTAAAAGGAACTGAAACCCCGCAGTTGTTCATCAGTTGTTGGATCTTAATGTCAAGTAAATAAATCTTTTTTCCGATAGAATCTCAAAGCATCGAAGCTTAAAGACGAATAAAAACCAAGCTATTGTGAAAATATAGCCCATTAACCACACGGTGTCTTCCTCCCTTCAGATGATTGACTGGGTTCTTATGGTGATAAAAGAAAAAGGATCTTGTTTTTAACCCCATCCCGGTTCTTGCAGGGGAAATAGATTGTATCGCGCTCTACCCGAAAGCAATCAATGCGATACTGACTTCGGGTTTCCCCTATCTATCTTAATTACCTTCAAGACCGTGAAGTAAAGTTTCCTACTGTTTAATATATGAAGTGTTTGTAAATGTTACATGAATTGCAAATTAAAGGAAATTATCGTAAGTAACTTACCACGTTCAGAGCTAAAATTTTTCAATAAGGTTTTACGGAATTTTTTTTTTTTTTTTTCTATGCTGATGTTAAACTAGATTGTAAAACATCGACAAACGGGAAAATTAAAATATATAGATGAATATTTTTTGTTAAAATTTGCCAGAAATTGACAGAAAAGTGAAATATATATATTTTTTCTTTACTTTACGCAAATACTCCTAATTAAAATAATATATAAAACATATCACATTGACATATATATGTGTAAACATATCTTGGATAAATGTATCCATACATCCATGATGCATGTATTGAATTAAAAGGTTGATAACAAATTAAAGGTATAGCTGATAGCTAATTCTGATAACCAATCGATTCGTTTCGAGCATAAGCCCGACTTGTGTCTCAGCAGTAACGTGCGCCGCTGGGGAGCATTAGGGCTGCAGTTCAATCCACTGGCGTCTTTGTTGTAGACACTGTTTCAAAAACGAAGAGACTCAATGGCGATTGAGATGTTCAGCATCTTGCCTCGTGAGTCGGACTACCTGGTGGGAGTTTTCCGAGTTTTTTCCCATATGATATGCAGATGCTGGGTAGTTCCCACTAAAAGTCCTCCCGGAAGGCACTGCCCTGCTTTTCCAGCGACTTGGAGCGAAGTCAGACTTTTACTTACGGGTGCTCCATCACAACAGAGTGACCTGGTGACCAATTGGCTAGCGCTCTGGCCTTTGGTATCCCAGACTTCAGGTTCGAATCCTGGAGGGGGCATGGATGTTTGTGAGGGGTTCGGAATCTACTTTAAACTGTAGGTCTCGGTCTGTTTAGCCCTCGTGTGCATAAGATGACTGTAGAACGACAAATCAAACGATGACAACAGAAGCTGCCCCTTTTCTCTCCATCCATAAGTAGACTACTCGTGGGGTGTCCGTCTTGCGCTGTCGGACACTAAGAATTAGTCACAACAACAACAGAGCAAAAATGCAAGTAAAAGGTAATGTCTTTAACAAAAATGCCACTAACTCATACCTAAAATAATATATTTAAAACCTTTTAGTTCACAGCATAAACGATATCATTCAAAATATATTTAAAAACCTCATTAGATTCTGAAAATGATTATAACAGTTATGACTTAACGTATGGCAGTGTAGAAAAAGATACTGCTTTTCAGAAATTCAAAATTTTTCATGCAGGAATTCAGTATCTTATTATCTCGGCATTAAGTAGCTACATCTCGCCTTCTAATAATTCTAGAAACGAACTCAAAACTGTTTTCAAAGGCTAAATGTCTGATCTTTAAAATAAAAAAAACAACATTTTTTTTCATACAAATCGCGCTTTGAATATGTAACGTGTTTTAACATTTTTTGGGGAGTTTAAAAGATACAGGTTAAAAGATATCTCTATCTTTCTTCTGTTTATCAAGCAATGCTTTAAATATGCTATACTTTTATTTGGGAAACATAATTATACACAATTTTTTTTAATTTAGAATTTATTTTATTTTTAAATGGTATTTAATGTAGTCTAGGTTATTCAAAATAGTGAAGTGGTAATTTTTAAAGTTTGTTAATTTATAATTTTATAAATTTATTTTTTAAAAACGGAATAAATTACATGATATTTTATTTGTAAAAATATTTCTCAGTAAATAAATATTAAAAACTGTTTGATAACGTAAAATTCCGTCGTTATTGTACAGTCCCCAAACATTTAAAAATGTTTGCAACGTTTAGAAAGCAAGAATTAGAAAGCATAAACAACTAACAAAAATAAATAAATAAATAAACAAAAAAAACTATAAATTAAATAATTTATTATTTAATTTACATTTTGTAAAGCGAAGAATAAAATAGTTTTTAAGCCCAAATAAACAACTAATAGAAAATTGAATTAATTCAAATTCTAATGATCTTCGAAAAGCAACGAACATATATAAATTAATTTGTAATCGAAACATTGTATCTTTTTTTTATGTTACTACCACAATATCATAACGATAAAGTAATAAATCCTAATTAATGCATGATGTTTTAAATCGAAGCTATAGAAAAAAATGCCATTGGATACTTTCTCTTCCAGTTCAGAAAGAAAGGCCTCCATTGAAATAAATTTCACTGGATGCTGCATGATTCAATTAATGTCGAGTCAATGCTTAGTAAAACAAATAATGAAGCTCAAAAATAAACTATCGATTTTCCAGCTCTACAATTGTACTCTGAGGTTAAAAAAAATATGTTTCAAGAAGTGATCAGTTTATAACTAAATTTGTACGATCTTTCGATCCAACAAGTAAATGATTAAATTTTTGCTGCCAATGAATGACTAGTTGGAACTCTAGATCATGTTAGGTGAACATGAGATGGTGTGTAAAAAAGGAGAAATTCCAATTCTAGGGCATAACATTCATTTGAATTTAATGCTGTACGCTCACTTTGATTTTACTTATGTTCCGAATAAGAATTCAAGCACAATATGAGCATTTGTCCATTGAGAGTGGACGTACAGTTGGACTAAAGTAATCAGAGTGGTTAAATTGAAAGATCACTTGAAATTTGGTTCGGAGCGAGGATACGAATCAATATTGATGCCGGAAAGGACTGAACAGGGGCACAAATGAATGTCAACATACGGACATAGAGAGACGAGTAAACACGAGGACAAAGATATAATCAGACAGGTTCCCAAATATGCTGATTCATTATTATCAAAAATCTGACGTGTAACCGAACTCCAGTGATCATAAATAATATTGCCAAGCATCTCAGAACAGAGTTTGAGATCCCAATAGACCCCTGATGACCAGTGAAAACGTGTCTGGAGACATCCAGGATAACAGTGATATATTAACCTGACTATCTGTCTCTAAGGGTGCCTGAAGACCGGTGACTAGCGCCCTGGTGCTCGGTGCCACAGGTTTCGGGTTCGAGTCGCGGCTGTACCATGGATGTTTTAAGGGGTTCGGAATCCATTTTAAATCGTAAGTCCCGGCGTAATATGTAGAGCGTTGGACGTAGGGCTGACAAACCTATCCGGTAAAAAGAAAGTATATCACCCCCTTCTGAAATCTGCCTGAAGGCAGATGGCTTTGTTCCACCATAGGGCTGTTGCACCAATGGTGATGATGAGGATGATATGTCGCTAAAAGGCCGTCAACCGGGAATGATGACCATTTTATTTGAAAGTCACATCATTATAGTTATCATTCGTGATATTTTCACAACATACAGTATATCGACGATATTCTTTCCCCCGTGGCGTCACTTTCTTTTTACAGTACCTCACACTTACATTTATATAAGATAATTTCTTGTCTCAGACGATAATTATTTCTGCTGATTACCTCACACTTTTTAAACATTTCCCTAGCTAACTAGATCGACGGATCTCTCTTTTTATAGACACTGCTATTATTTGAAATATTTCACTACAATATTTCGGTAAAATTTTGACATTTAAAGATGATTATTTTGTTACTGCTGTTTTCAAATTCCATTTGGCCTGAAGTTATTTACCACTTGAACGATATATATATACATATACTCCGATTTGTATCAGGGTGTAATACGCAGATTCAACGTTATCAGGGTGTATCACGGAGGCCTGCTATGCTGCCCACATTGAACCACTGTAATGTGTAATGAATATCTACAGGAGCATTTGGGAATTTTCATTCTCCTGTTCTTCTTTTCGAGCCAAGTAGAATGATATTCTGGCCTTCAGAATTATTCAACCTCAGGCTGCTATGCTGCACACATTGTACCATTTTAATATGCAACTAATATCCCCATTTGGGAATTTTACAGTTGCATTAGTTGATAACAGCTTGGGGTCTAATGAGCTGGCGCCTCCGAACGTCCTATTATATATTTGATTTGGAGAGATTTAGCAAAAACACCGCAGGGGAACAATCGCTAGCTCAAAGCTGAATAACAGATTGCATAAGGGCAACATCGCATTATTCATTAGTTTGCTGTATATAACTGTATCTCCTGAATAAAACATTAAATTTCTTTGAAATTTTAATCATTTCTTTCTCTATACATAGGCAATACATCTACCGATTGTCGTTCATTCTAATAATTCCTGGGTGCACGGTTTTTTATTGCTACATTCCGGGTCCACGGAATGTAAAACTACTTGTAAGAGCTTTTTTTCTATCATATCTTTTTGACATTTAAGACTGAAATATTATGGTGCAGAATCCAGTGTTATCATACCATAAGACGACTGACAAACGATATCGGAATATTATATGATCATGTATAATTCAAATGACTTACGTGTTGGCTAATAAGAAACTCTCCACAGAGAAAAAAATGTTATCTTTGCCTGTGTTTTCTTATATGCGTTGAATGAACCAAAGAATGTTCAAGACAGAGCAATATCCACAGATATCATTAAAAAATACTTTTTTGTTTCAGTTTGGTGTTCATTTTATACTCAGTGAAAATATGAGTGCGAAGTTGATATTGTTCTATTTATTTTTGTGCAAGGTAGAATTTAAAAAAAATTATATTGTTTGTTGTTGGTTTCGTGAAGAACTATGTATAGCGTCGATTTAAAATTATTTTGTCTCTTAAAGAAATGTTGGTATAAAAATTTCATTCGCAACTTGATATTTTACGATGCTTTGCTGTAGTGCCCAGGTCTTATCAATGTAAATAATCTTCATTGTAAGCAGAAAAGAACTTTGATTTTTTTATATACTTAGGTTCTTAGTTTGAATTAAATTATTCAATTTATAATATGATAAAAACTCTGGATTCATTATAAACTATATCATTATAAGCAAAATAGACAGTATATGTATTGAGATGAATTTTTATAGGAATTGATATATATTTTTATATGCTGCCCACATTGAACCACTGTAATATATAATGAATATTCCCAAAAGTAGCATTTGGAATTCTCACTCACTTGTTCTTCTCTTCTAGCCGAATAGAAGGGTATTCTGGCCTTCCATTTTGTTCAGCGTTCTCAGGCTGTATGCTGCACGCAATGTACTATTTTAATAGGCAAAGAATATCCCCATTTGGGGATATTACTATCTATCCATTTATCTTACTATCTATCTACTCCATCCCAATGAATTGGGCAGCATTTGGAGTTATCACTCTCCTATTCTCCTCATGCCCAACGGAAGGAATTTCATAACTCCAGGTGTATTCAACTTTCTCAAGGGCCACCACGAAGGGCTTCTATGCTGCACACGTTGTTATATGTAACGAATATCCTCAGGGGCAGCATTCGGGGTTCTCCCTCTCCTGTTCTCCAAGAGCTCAGAGGATTGATTTTCATGTATGTCTTAACATGGAGGTCTGCTATGCTGCACACATTATTATAGGCAACGAATATCCCAGGGTAGCATTTGGGATTTCACTCTCTTGATTTCTTCGTGTCCAACGGAAAGAGTTTCATGCTTTTAAGTTTATTCAATGTTCTCAAGGTGTACGACAGAGGTTTGCTATACTGCTCACATTGCAACACTATAATAAGTAACGAATGTCCCCAGGAGTAGCATCTGGAGTTACCACCCTCCTGTTCTTTTCTCGAACTCAATGGAAGGATTTCCTGCCTTCAGATTTATCGTTCACATTTCTGTTGTAGATGCTGAACTTTCTACTAGACCACCAATTTTTTCTGGTCCTACAATGAACTTTTTAAGAATGGCTTAGATTGGATTTTGCTTATCAGGTTTCGAAATAAGTTCTCTTAGAACCAATAACTCTACGCTATCACCTAGTTTTCCCTAACATAAAAGAATGTCGTTGATTGAGGTGAAAAATAACTCTAAAAAGATAGCGTTTTTATACTATTTTATATTCAATCGTTTTCTTCTTATTATAGATTAAGCTCCAGATGAATATATTGTGGTATCATATTACAAGAAAACTAAATATTAGAGAGGGAATTCTATTTTATTATACAATTTGCTGAGTATTTTAAATAGCGCATGCTTTTCGTCCTTTTGATATAGGGTAAATTTTATGTTAATTATTGTATTTGTAAATTATATAACAAAATAAAAGTATATTTAAATTAACATTTTCAATTATAATATTTAAGAAGTAAATTTATTTGAAATTTTTCTAAAATGTAGCGAAAATTGAAAATTCTACTTTACAACTGCTGTTCGTCGTCCTTGTTTAAAATCCTAATTAGTGATGATAATAAAAACAGATTATTTTATTCCGTGAACCTTTCTTTTGATGTACATATTTTTTCTAGAGGGTTAAAATAACTGATTAATTATTTCCAATTTTTATTCAACTGATATTCATTTCTCGAATCATTATTTAATTACATTGTATTTTGTAAATGGCGCTTCTACTTCATTTATGCTAGATTTTTATCAGTTCGTAACTAATTGACTCATTATTAATTTGATAAGATTAATGAATCATGGCAAAGAGCAACAGATTGAAGTTTATAAACCAAATATTTTGAAATGATTCATTAATAATCATTATCAGAAAACAAATCAAATGAGTTCTAGTTGTTCGTTTCTGATCGAGGTAATAATTTGATTATGGTTGCAATCTTTTTTTATGTAACGGGAAAAAAATATAAATAAAAAAGACCGAATTAAAAAATTTGCAGCAAAATAAAAATAAGAAATTTAATTATCGTAGTTGTGAATGAAACAACTTAAATGAAAGTTTCTAATTTCATCCTTTATCATCGAAAATGACAAAAATTAATGACTTATCGAATTCTAAATATTCTATTTTTTATGCGCCCGAGAGAACGAAACTAATCACCGAAAATAAACACCAATATAAAAATAAGAATACCAAAATAAAAATTAGAGTTGTTCTTCTGAATGAAACAACTTAAATTAAAGTTTCTAACTTCATCCTTTATCATCGAAAATGACAAAAACCGAGGAGTTACAGAATTCTTTTTTTTTATGTAAAGAAGAAAAAAAAAACTCAAACTAAATTCACAACAAAATACAAATAATAATTATATAAAATTATATAAATTAATAATTATATAATAATATGATAATCATATATATAATAGTTATATAATAATATAATAATTATACATATAATTATTATAGCTCTGAAAGAAACAACTTAAATGAAAGTTTCTAATTTCATCCTTTATCATCGAAAATGACAAAAATAAACAATTTATCGAATTCTAAATATTCTGTTTTTTATGCACCCGAGAGTAAGAAACTAATCACCGAAAATAGACACAAAAATAAAAATCAGAAGTTTAATTGTTATAGTTGTGAGTGAAATAACGTAAATGAAAGTTTCTAATTTCATCCTTTATCATCAAAAATGACAAAAGCTGACGAGTTATGAAATTCTTATTGTTTTTTTTTATGTAATGGAGAGTAAAAAGGTAATCACCGAATAAAGAAATTAACAACAAAATAAAAATCAGGAGTTTAATTGTTATAGTTCTGAGTGAAACAACTTAAAGGAAAGTTTCTAATTTCATCCTTTATCATCGCAAATGACAACAATCGACGACTCCACTGTGGTGTGCTTTTTGCTGTTTTCCATGTTTGCGCGAGAACGCATTAACCCTGAAGTTCCGTTTAAGTACCACTTGCTTTAATATCCTATAAAACGACTTTTTTGGAGCAATACGGTCGGGACTTTTAGTGTGATGAATGCTTTATTCTCCCTTATCCTCCCCAAAGGACCACGACAGCCATAATAAGCCAAATACTCATTTCAGCCTTGCAGTGAGTCATTCTGCTGTCGCCTTCATCTTGTTGCAGACGAACTCGAAAAATACTTAAGAATAACTGATGATTTCTGTTAAGTTTAAGATTTATCTCGGAATAGCCAGTTTTCATTTTGAATTCTTAATATTTCATTTCTCACATAAATGTATAGTCTATTGTTTTATAGTTTTTACGTTCTATTTGCAAATATTTCTATATTAACTTAAAAAGCAGTAATGTTTCACTTTTCGTTAAATACTACTGCAACTATACAACATCAAGTTCGTCATGCATCGTACATCATATATCGATGTATCTTTTTAGATATATTTATTCGTGTTCTGTACATGTGTTTGTCACTGAATTCTTCCTGAATGGCTGGACCGATTTTGATGAAATTTTTTGTGTGTGTTTGAGTGGGTCCCTGGATGGTTTAGATTCAAAATTAGACCCGGTACGTGGCGATGCAATCGATATATCTTTACCTATATAATTCTTCTGTACATGTGTTTGTCACTGAACTCCTCTTCAACGGTTTTACCGATTTTGATAAAATTTTGTGTGTATTTGAGTGGGTCCCTGGATGGTTTAGATTCATAGTTGGACCTGCAATAGATATAATTTAAAGGTGGAGCTGCAATCGATATAATTCTTCTGTACGTGTGTTTGTCACTTAACTCCTCCTAAACGGCTAGGCCAATTTTGATGAAATTTTTTGTGTATGTTTGAGGGGGTCTCTGGATGGTTTAGATTCGCAATTAGACCTGTAGGTGGCGCTGCAATCGGGTTCTTCTATGCGTGTGTTTGTCACCGAACTCTTTTCTCCTAAACGGCTTGACCGATTTTGATGAAATTTATCGTTCATACGATATCCATTAAAATTAATATGCACACAAATTGGAACATGAAGAATATATTCGCGATATGTAATTTTCTACAATGCATTCTTTTGGGCAGGACAACGTATGTCGGGTTCTGCTAGTGTATATATCTTTATGTTTTTGTCTATTTTTAATACATTTGCTGTCATGTTTATTGACTTATACGTGTATTTAAAAACAAAAACACAGCAAATGTAAAAACGCTAAAAAAGCAGAGAGTGTACAAAGAACTTTTCAAAGACACTATATAACAAACTGTATAAGTCTGTATAACAAAGAATAAAATATCTCAACAACATTCTGTATACATAAACTTTTACGTTTCTGTCTGTACAGCGACAGAAAGTCCACAACGGAGTTAATGGACGTTATAACTCTCATTTTTTAAAAATCTATTTAACTTTTTTTTTTATGAAAACATTTTTTAATGCTCGTTTTTACCATTCCAAAACATAAAACCAATTTAAATGATTCAAATTTAAATTCAAAACAAAAGAATGTTGACAAATTTTTATTGCGAAACAAAATAATCATTATTTTGATTATCCTTTGTTTTAAAAATTCTCTTTTGGAGTGAAATTATTCTTTATTTTGAAGGGATAGTTAATGAAAGTTATTATAATTTATTTGTAATGTATAACGGTTAAACATCGTATATTTTAAAACAATAACAATCGAAAGTGAAAAGCCAGAAAAGAGATTGTTATCACATTTGCCTTTTTTGGAATTCGGTTTATTGATTTCGATTTCTTTTTTTGCTTCAGACTGGCTGGCGTCCCTTCACGTTATATTGTTTTAGTTATGCTTGTATTCATATCTCAGTTAAGTAAAATATAATTATGAATACGTTTACAAAATGTATTCATAATTTTACAAAACAATTTTTTTGTTTACGTTTTACAAAAGGCTTTTGTTTATTATTTCTGACAGATGACCTCCATTGCAATGTAATCTTAAAATACGATATATCGTCAACTTAAAAAATGGAAATTGAATAACGTCCGAAGTTATATAAACACCGATACTTTGCGAAACAGTGATTAATCATCCATGCATTATTTATATATAGCAATAAATGAAATAATATTTTAAAACTTGACTTGACTTGGTAATTTCAGATGTATGCACGCTGACGCTGCTTTATTTAAATTTATCCAAATGTTGAATAAAATACTACGTATAGCAGAATTTGATAAATTAGAAAATGAAACCTTTATAAAGGAACTACTCTAAAACTCGACATTCTTGAATTCACTGCCTTTGAGGTTTACAAATTCCATTTTAAAACAAAACAATCGTTGCTCGTATTTTTTTGCAACCAAAAGGATATCGATAAGAGTAAGTATGAAAAAGAAAGAAATAGATAAAACCTTCAGATCAAATAGATCATAGTCTTTTAATAGTTTAACAATGATTAGAACATATGAAGTACTACCTAGCTGTAATTTTAAATTCTGTTATTAAATCACCTAATTGATAAGTTACAAGTTAATAAATTACTTAGTTATAAGTTACCTACCTGTTAATAAATTGATTTGTTCCTTATGAAAATCCATCAGTTTCAACACTTAATGGTGCAGAATGAGTTATAGGAGAGAGATTGTTATATTTTTTTCATTGTAATTTACAAGAAATCCGCGTGTACCACAAAGCATCACACGAGGCTTACAGAAGTAAGTAACAAACAAATCAATGATAAAATAAAAAGGTAAATTTAAAAGGACACATGTAATTAAAAAGAGAGAGAGAGAGAGGAATTAAGAAGCATTAAAGTAACAATTTACAAAAAAAATTTTAATTTTGAAATTTAAAAAGGCTTCTTATTAACAAGTTGAGAAAAGTCTGATGGTTTCTAACTTTATGGAATGTTAGTTCTTTCTTTAAAATTTTTCTATGATGTTCAAGCTTTTAACATCTAAATAGAATAATTCTGACCTTCAATTAAAAATTTTTAATCACGTTTATATATTTTGTACTCTTACATAAAAGGCTGTATGTAATATTGCAACAGAGCTGCTGCAAATGCTATAAATAAACATCAAAAATCAAAAAATATGCATATATATTTATTCAAAAATGTTTTACGGTAGATGAGAATGATATTTTTGAAAGTTATTTTTATAAAAAAAAAAGAATCATCTTTGCTATGCATAACTGGAATTCGTGAGTGTCAGTTAGACCAATTATATTCAGTAAACCTTGGAATTATTTTACAGACGTGATAGATGATAGATTAATGTTATGATTTTTTCAATGTATGTTTATAGTTAAATGTTATGATTTTTGAATGTTTTTATTAGATATGTGATTTTAAAGAACTATGTGTTTTGAAGAAAATTTACAAAAATTAATGTTTTATAGAAAAATATCTAGCTGCAATCGATTAATCAGTTAAAAATATAATAAGATTTTTAAAAAATGTTATTCGAGGTGTAAAGTCCAAGGTATAATAACATGCTTACCTTGAACAAGTTGTTATTGCTTTGAAAAAATAAATAAATGCATAAAATAAATGTTCATGAAATAGTGCATTAATAGGCAAAAGTAAAATGTATTTCTGAAAAAATTTCAAAACAATTGAGGAAATTAAATCTTACATGAACCCACACAAATATATAAATAAATAAACGAAATAAATTCAGGAAATGGTATTTATTCGTTCAAAATCGTAAAAAATTTTCATTTCTCTTAATAATTTACATCTCACTGATTCAAAATTGTGGATGCTTTATAAAGAATATTACAAAATTATTATAAAAGAATATTTTATATATTTAAAAGAATATTCTTATTCAACTTTAAAGAATATTAGAATATTATTAAAATGTAAAACTTTTTTTTATTGAATTATAAAAAAAAAAGAATCTCTTTTTCAATTAAAATAAAAGTGGTGAAAAAAATTTGATTTAAAACAGAATACTTTTTAACAATACTTAACCAATTTATCGACAAAAAAAAGTATCAATATTTTACACCAGCATACATCCCAAGTACAGACAGGGTAATTGTTTTTTTCTTTTTAACCTATCGAATTCACACATGAAGAGCCATGCGGCCTTTTTCTAAATATCCATAATTCTAGTGACTTCTATTATGGTGAAAGTTACAAAATCTACTAAAGGTTTCATGCGATCATTTTTAACATAAGGACCAAATACTTGTTTTCATTAAAGTAAAAGACACAATACATAGATTCATCCCTGAAAAGCAATTTATTCCAGTCTTCTTGACACCAAAGCAAATTTCCATTCATAATTTTTACTTGAATCTCTTACAAGGCTGTTAAATTTAATGTTTCAATTCAATTCTGTTGAATAGTCTAATTATCTTATATTGATGTCGGAGGTTTTGTAAAAACGTGGGATAGTTTAAAATGACTTTGTTTATCAATCATTACTAACGGCGTCTGACTTCTTTGAGAAACAGTTTACAGATTATAATCAGAAGTGGGAAGTCGGAAGTTGAACATGTTTCAAGAAGTGAGAGTCAGGAGACAGATTAAAAATCCGACTCTCGAACTCTTTTAGAAAAATAATTTTTATTTTTCCAAGTTACTAGGAATTAATTTTAATACATCAACATATACACAGGTAAAAGACGTTCTATATGAAATATATTAAATGAAATATTTTCCACATGACATGCCCCCTAGAAAATAACTTCTGAAAAGCATTTCTTCTCCAATCAGGACCCAAATAGGGTACTTATTAATTTGAGAAATATTTTTTTATTTCAGCCAACAAACTGATTTTATATTTTATGAACATGTTGAAAATTAGCTTCTTTATATAAATTTATGATTTTCACGGATAATAGTTTTCATATATGTTTATTAAAAAATTTTCTTATGTGTGATTTTTCTGTATCAGTTTGAAATTCATTCTAATTCACGCTAAAATTAATTATTGAAAGTTATCATTAATATTAATTTATAATAATAGGATTTAACATTTAAGATTTCTGAAGTATTACTTTTCTACTGTGCGTTTGCTTTTATTAATTATTCTTATAGTAATAAATTTTTTCCTCATTAAATTTAAGTAGTAATAAGTAAAGAAATTAGCATACAAGAAAGCAGCAAAATAAATAAAAAAATTAATAAATATCAATAAACAAAATAAATAAAGAACTTAATAAGCAGAAAAATGAACAAAGAAACTAATAAGTAGAAATAAATCGGATCAGCAATACATAAAGAAATATGCCAAATAGTCTAGACTTACCCAAGGGTATTTGTCTTGTCAATCCTTCACTGTATGTTAACTACTGCGATGCCAGTTTCAAACAAAGCATATAAACCAGCAATTACAATCTCTTTGTTTTTTAAAAAAATAAAATTACAGTAAAGGTACGAATACTCTAAGACATCAGAAAAAATTTCAGAAATTTTAAATTAAAAACTTATGGGATTTTTCTTAATAACTCTAGAATTAATTAAAATTTTGACAATCAATGTTAGTTTTATTAACCTATAAAATTGTGCCAATTACATTTTCCTTCATTTATTATTTACTCAAAATACGATATATTATAAAAAGTTACAAATTTTTATTCTAACGTTTTTCCTTTCCCTCAAAAGAATTTTTAACGCTTTCCTTGATTGAAAATTGTAGAGATTTTATTTGTATTCGTTTTTTCATGATTGTTGTTTTAATATATTAATTTACCCTATTATTTAAATTAGCAATTAAATAGCTGTTTATTCTATTAATCAAATTAGAAATGGCCGTAAAACATTTGTTCGTAAACACTCATATAAATAAATAACATCCATATTAATAAAAACCACATATTATTTAAATTAGCAATTAAAACAGTTTATTCTATTAATTAAATTAGAAATGTTCGTAATCGTTTGTTCGTAAACACTCGTATAAATAATGCTTTATTGCTCCTTAATATTCTAAATTCTAAAAATTAGACTGCGATTTGTAATAGAATTGTACGTGATAGAATTTATATATAATTATTTTCCCCTTAATAAATAAATATATATATATATATAAAATCTTATTTCAAGGATAATTTTTTCATGGTTGATCTGTGTAATCATTTTATGATTTGATAATATATAATTTATTAAAAAATTTAAAACCATTTGAAATTTTTCAATTTGAAGTTCCTTCGCAGTTAATTTCATTGTATTAAAATAGTTCCACAGAATTCGTAAGCGCGAAAATATTCCTTATTATTCATTTCTTAGAATAGACGTTTCTGATGTTTCCTTTTTCGACTTTTCTGGGCAAAAAAAGAAAGTGATTTCTTCCGAGAATAATCCGCCGTTCTTCAATCTGTCACTCGCACGTGAGGCTGTGAAGTGACCCTTCGACAGTCGGCATTCTTTTGAGGTTTACCAAATACCATATTTGATTTTCATTCATAAACAGACAATTTTTTTTTCCTTTTCATGATGTCACAAATATAACTGTCACGCTTAGAATTGAACGACTGGACATTTTATAAACATATTAAGTATTTGTTGGGTTGGTAAGGATGAAATTTGTAGTTAATAATATGGCCAATTTTAACAGCTTATTAGTTGACATTGAATTAATATTTTTTCTTTTTGTTGGAAAGTTACATATCTTGCCTGTTTAAAGAAATCATTGTAAGCTCTGAAAAATATTAAAAACTTTTTTTAAAATTTCATTTTGTTGAAAATATAACGGTCGGAAATTCGCACTATTATGAAGTATGAATTCTTACTTGGTACAAAATAAATTAATTATAACATCCTCAGCATAGCGTTTATCAAGGAATACATCTCTTTGTACTTCCATACGTACTCCATACACTTTTATAGCAGGAATAACATGGCAGAATTTAAGTAAAATAACTCTTATATATATATATGCATTTAAAATTTACAATAAAACAATAATATTTATAATAAACTCTTCTCATGTTTGCAAAGTTATCTGACAGTCTTAAAAAGGAAACCTCTGCCGTTTAAGATTGCCAACTTAAAAAGCTTATTATTTGACATTGGCTTAATATTTTACCGGTCTTTTTTTGGTTGGAAAGTTACACATCTCGTTTGTTTAAAGAAATATTGTAAGCTCTAAATATATTAAAAACCTTTTAAAAATTAATTTTGTTGAAAATGAAATGGTCGGAAATTCACACTATTATGAAGTGTGAGTTCTTACGTTGTACTACGACATCGTGAAACATTAATAGTGTATTTGCTCTAGTGTTATTACGTAGCAGACAGTATCAAATTGGTTCGCCGAATTTTGTACAGGTTAACTTTGCCTCACAAATGAGCCACGCGGTCGACTAGCATCAGAGGTGAATAATGATGAACTAAAGGTCACCATTAAGTCTGACCCATCTCAGAGTATCTATGAATTATCGTTGAAGTTTGGTGTCAGCAAACAAACAATATTAACTCATTTAGCTCAAATCGGAGAAGTGAAAAAGTTGGATAAATGGGTTCCACATAAACTGAATAAAAAACAGAAACAAAAGCGTTTGGAAGCTTTTTCATGTTGCTTTCTCGTCACAAATCTAATCCCTTTTTGAATCGAATTGTCACTTGTGATAGGAAATGGATCCAATATGGCAATCGCAACTGTTCAGCTCAGTGGTTGGATAACGATGAATCACCAAAACACCTGCAAAGCGTAATATTCACCAAAGAAGCTGATGGTGAGGGTTCAGTGGTCTATCGCAGGTGTGATCGTTTTTAATAATTATGATTTTCTGAAACTTGGCTCACCGACCACAGTAGAAATATACTGCAACCAAATGCACGAAATGATGCAAAACCTTAAAGAAAAACAACCTATATTGGTCAACAGATCTATTATTGCATGAGAACTCTAGACCACACACTGCACAAATGACGACAGGAGTTGGAACTTCTTCATTATCCTCCATACTTAGCTACCACTGACTGCCACTTATTCCACAATTTGGACAACTTTTTAATATTAAAACAATTTAATTCCTACCATGCTGTAAAACTGGCCTTTCAGGAATTCATTGACTCTCGTACGCCAGGGTTTTATTCTCCCTTAAATGACAAAAGTGTATAGACAAGGTGGGTTCATATTTTGATGAATAAAATAATTCCTTATATTATTAACTAATTTTCCTACAAATTTTATTCTTGACGACCTTATAATCAATACACAGCTTACAGAAAATATTTTTTACGTATATTTCGATGACCGATTGTGTGGAACAGGAAGCAGGCGAACCGATTTCTTGTTTGAGATGCAAGTCAAACATACGCCGCGCAAAGAAATTTTGAAAGATAAGAAATTAGACAATTATTATGAAATTTTTCATCTAATTTTTCTTTTGATAATATGTAATTTAAAATTTTAATTATTAAAAACTAAAGTTATTTTTATTAGGATTAAACTCCTCCGAAAATACCTGTCTCTTCTGTTACTCCCTTCTATTTGAATTCGTCCAATTTGGCCGCTTGGTAATTTTCCACACAATCGACGGTCTAACTATTAAAGTTCTGTAAAATACTCTTAATAGATATACTCACTCAGTGAATCACTTTTAATATTTAAAAGCAACGAAATTAAATTCGTCGGAGAGAGAGAGAGAGAGGGTTGTCTTTTTCTAGCAAATAACTCAAATTTCTCTTGAACCAAAATAGTGAGAGAGGCTGTACTTTATTTGATTGTTTTTTTATTACAATCAATAGTAAAACCGATTTAATATTTTTAATCAGCCCAATGCATTAAAATATTGATTTAATATTTAGTCAATACTTTTAAAGTAATATTTATAACACACTTGTTGACATAATGTTACCATATAATAATTTTTAACATGTTTTAGAAACATTTACTTCCCATATCTATCACATGCGAAGCATCAGATAATTTTACATCTACCCTTTAATGACATAGTAGATCATAGTTTTAATTTGAAAAAATATTTTTCAATAACATTGCTTATTTATTTCCCAGTATTAAAAGTACTAAAAAATTTAAAACTAACTGTATATTCTCTAGATTTTACCTTTTTTAAATCTTTAATTATTTTTATTCATACATTTATACAACAGCACTATATTTTGAAATTACAACTTCATCTTAAGTAACAAATCTTTATATTAAAATAAATTTTAGTACATTTTTAATTAAGATACAGGAATTAATTTAATTAAGATTCAGGAATAACAATCTTGAAACTGGACAAGAAAAAAATTTGTTGGAAAATTTTTCAGAAAAGATTACAAATGTCCAGATATTTTTGTATAAAAAAACTCACTATTTGCTTAAAATTTAAAAATTTGTAATAGTGCTAATTTTTATAACAAAATTTTTTTAATACTAACTTTTACTTTTTGTCCCAAACTCACAATTTATTGCGCTTATAAGGCTCATATAGCAATTTTACTTCGAATCCAATAATTTTTGCAGAAAATCAAATACAATTGTTGAGTGAAGTTTCTTGCGGGATTGTTATAAATTTCTTTGAGATTCTTGTTCATGTGATGAGATAAAGCAATTAAAAATATCTGATAGAATCTTATTTTCAATTAATCTTATTTTTAATCTTTCTTAATATGCCAATTATAATATATACGATGCATCAGAGAATTTTGTTGCCATCATTTAAGACATAGCAGACCATTGCTTTAATTAAAATAATTAATAACATAGTTTCTTATTATTTTCTGACTGAACAAGAATAATATTCGTTGAAAATTCTTCAAAAAATATTACAAATGTCCATATACTTTTTGTATAAGACGATGAAAAAGTCCAAAACTCACAACTTATTGCTTTTCTAAGACTCTTATAGCAATTTTACTTTGGATCCAATAATTATAAAAATCTGAATTTATATAGTTTAAATCTGAATAATATAGCTGAAAATCTAATATAATTGTTGAATGAAGTTTCTTGCGTGATTCTTATAAATTTCTTTGAGATTCTTTTTCAAGTGATGAGATAAGACGTTTAAAAATATCTGATAGAATCTTATTTTCAATTAATCTTATTTTTAATCTTTCTTATTTTCCTATTTATAATATATGCAAAATATCAGAGTTTTGTAGCCACCATTTAATGATCGATTTTTGTACGTAATTAATTACATACAAAATTAATTTAGTTAAATTAATTTTGTATTTTATATAAAATACAAAATTAATTTAACTAAATTAATAGTTTAACCGTTATTAATAGTAACCGTTTCATTTTTTAAAATTAATAGTGTAAAATTGTAATATTAATCTAATAAGTGCTATACATTATTGTTTATTATTTCTCAGCATTAAAATACATTATAAAACTAATGGTATGTTTGTTAGATTTTACCTTATTTTTTTTAATCTTCATAACCCCAAAACAGTAATATATATATAACTTCATCTTAAGTAAGTTATTTATATTCCATTAAATTTCAAGGTGAAATAGTATTTCTAAAATACCGTTCCTTTTAAAGCTCTAAAGCGTCTGCGTTCTTTCGATTTCATGATTGTAACTCTATTGACACCTTTTTTTGCCTTGTGCATTTGCTAGTTTATTAACGTTTCACCTGCCACTGTGTACTCCTGAAGTCAAACAGCGAGGGAAAAAAAAGTGTTCTAATTGCTAAAAAAAGAAAGAAAGAAAGCAAATGAAAAAGAAAAGAAGAAAATAAAGAGAGATGGGGAGGGGAAAGATTCTTCTTTCTTCGTGAGAGGTGACGCCCAGAAGTGCCTCTTCTGAAATTGATTCGGTGGCAAAACACTCGAGAAGGAAAGAATAACTCTTTGCTGGACAGTGGAATGGAAGAAAGATGTGTGGAAAAGATAAGATAAATGTATACATTAATGGGACTTCATTTCTCTTCATTGGACACTTTCTAGAATTTAGCCGAGAATGGAATCTTACATGAATGGGATGCATTTCACCGAACATTCTGAGGTGGTTGCATCACTTCTGCATTGTTAAGAAAGCTTTATTTGGTACAGGAACAAACTTAGAAGTTGAACTGAAAACGAGATTCTGTCAGACATTTCTCGTCGTGTGAACTTCATATTTATAAGAAATTTTGTAGACAAATTTTGTGAGACAATCGCACAAGAAACTTCGGCAAAAATTATTGGACCCAAAGTAAAATTGCAATGGGAGTCTTAAAAGCACGATAAATTAAGAATTTGGGATCATAATCATGTCCATTCCATCGTTTTCAGAAATATGTTTTAATGTTTCCTGAAGAATTTTCAACGAGTGTTACTGCAATATAAGGGAGTAATAAAATTGCAATATAAGTTTTATAAGTGCAATACATTATGAGTGTTGGATTTTTTCATCGTGTTATACAAAAATATGTGGACTTTTGTAATGATTTTTGAAGTTTTATCAACGACTGTTATTACAAAAGGAATGAGTAATAAAATTGCAAAATTATAAGTCTTCAAAATTATTTGTCATTTTCTTATAAGCACAATAAAATATGAGTGTTGAATTATTTCATTGCATTATACAAATATATGTGAACATTTTTGATATTCCCTGAAAAATTTTCAACGAGTGTTACTACAATATGAGGGAGTAAAAAATTTCAATATGAGTTTTATAAGCACAATGAGATATGTGTTTGGGATTTTTTCATCATATTACACAAAAATATACGGTCATTTGTAATGATTTTTGAAGATTTTTCAACGATTATTACTGCAATATGCGTGAATAATAAAATTGCAGTATTAGTCTAATAAGACTATACTGCAATTAAGAATTATTAAGAATTATTTTGTTGTGCTTAAATAGCACAGCAAATTATGAGTTTTGGATTTTTGCATCGTATTATACAAAAATGTGTGGACATTTGTAATGGTTTTTAAAATTTTCAACGAGTGGTATTCTTGTCTTGTTTTCAAAGTTGTTATTCAAATACCTAATTTAAATTCTTTAGAACCTTTCCTCTTCTTCTGGATACATAAAAGAAAATAATCCTCATTTGCAATTGTGAACCCGGATACTTGAGTTACGTTATAATCTGAATGAGAACATGTACCGCTGTCATCTGAAACATGTTCATTCGCCTTGAAGAGGTTGTTGGGCTCAAAGAAAATCATACTGAATGCATGTTGAAGTCAAGTGACTTTTCAAGGACGCTTTGTTTAATATGCAAGATCGCAATCATCGGAAAAATAAAACAGAGTTTAAATTAAAATATATGGGCAGATTGGCAACAGTCATTACCTTAATTTTATCAACAATGTATCTTTGATGTGGGTCAGTGAAATATGTATGGTTATTCTAAAGGAATAATATATTCTTTATTTATTATAATCTATACTTCCTTTTTATTGATTGAACTTTTAAAATATATTTAAAGCATTTCAGGGTAAAATCGTTCATGATGTGCGTTACTTCTTTCTTTCTAAGCAACTCCCATATTAAATTCCCATATTAAGCAACTCCCATATTAAATTCCCATATTAAGCAACTCCCAATTTAAAACGAACATATGGATACGAAGCTCCCATATGTTCATTTTAAATTTTCATGGCACAATGTTAAATTAAATATACAGAGCGCATATTCTAATTAAGAAGGTTATTAATTAATTTTTAAAATCCGAATAAAATTGCCGAAGTAAAGAAGAAAACGACAAGGAATCAAAAGAAAATGACGAGTGAAAAACGTACAAAACTAATCATTATTGTAATATTCAAAGCAAATTTTTGTCAAATGGAACCATTGAAAAATTATTTAATGACCCTCATTATTAGAATATGTACTCTATATACATATGTTAATAAAGAGGATTATTAATTAATGTTTGAAATTCGAATGAAATTGTCGAACTCATGATTCAAGAAGAAAATGACGAGAAATAGAAAAATGAACAAATCCATTAATTTTTGTGATAACCAAAGCAAATTTTTGTCAAATAAACCATTCAAAAATTAGTTAATGACCTTCGTTATTAAAATCTGTATACCTATCCTAATAAAGAGAATTATTAATTAATTTTTGAAATCCGAATAAAGCTGCAGAAGTCATAATTCAGGGGCCTGATGGCCGAGTGGCTAGCGCTCGGTACCACAGGTATCGGGTTCAAATCCCGGCGTTGCCATGGGTGTTTGTAGTGGTTCGGAATCCACTTTAAACCGTAGGTCCCGGTCCTAATAGGATCGTAGAGCGTTGCGGGGGCATTGTTACTCCGCGTCCGTGGCTTACCATCAAGTTACACGCGCCCCCTGGGTAGTGCAAAGTGAGTAACGTCGGGGCAGCCCTTATGGCATAAAAAAATCACGGTCTATTTGCCAGCTGCATTAGGGGAAAAAAAGTCATAATTCAAGAGGAAAATGACGAGGGAAAGAAACGGAAAAAAACAATTTATTTTTGTGATAATCAAGGCAAATTTTTGTCAAGTAAAAACCATTTAAAAATTTATTAACAGTTTAAGACTGGCGATGTGAACTCCCGTCTTTTATTTTTCAACTGATGGCGACGGATGATGGAAATTCACGTCATTTGCAGAGATACCACCCATTACAAAATATATTAAGCACTTAAAAAAATAATATAAATTACACTTATTTACAAAAAATATGCTGGTATTCAGACTATCTACTTCTTACTGCATACCGTCTTCAATGTCCTAATGAATCTCATTATTAGAATATATACTCTGTATAAATATTCCAATAAAAAGGATCATTAATTAATTTTTGAAATCCGAATAAAATTGACGAACTTCTTGATTCAAAAGGAAAATGATAAGAAAAAACTGACAAAGTTAATTAGTTATATGATAAACAAAGCACAATTTTGCCAAGAAAAACCACTTAATATTTTGTACAGATATAATCTTAGCAAGTATGCTTAAGATGGTATATAAATTATTCATGTAACCTTATAATTTATCTCTAAGCAGTGTGTAACAATGTGACATTTATTCATATTAACATCTTTACCAATAGATGAATAATTGGAATAACACTTAAATGATTAATTTTAAAGAATGTTAATAATAACTCAAAAAATTAATAACAATGAATCATTAATAATAAAGCAAAGCAAAACATTTATACAATTTATTAAAGGAATAGACATCATGCCGTTAAAAAATGAGCTTAGGAGTTAATTCACTGTTTTCTAAGGAGTAAAGCAGGGCTGGCAAACCCGCGGCCCATTTCTGGCCCTTGAGATGTATCACACTATTACAAAATATTTTTATTTTATAATGGCCAAAGTAGTGAAAACAGCTGCTTTTGAAAGATGATTCATTAATTTTAAGTTAGAAAAATACAACAAAATTTTTGAAATATATTCTTCTCCCTTTCATGATGAAATCGAGTCGGCCCCAGAATATTTCCAAATGGAACTGGTTGATTTACAATGCAATGCTGAATAAAAAAAATATTTTTGAAACATCTTTTATAATAATTTTTTATAATAATTACGCCACAAAAGTGAAATTTTTCAATTTGAGAAATCTGGCACAAAAAGTTGTTAGCGCTTTCGGTTAAACATACACTTGCGAATCGTTTTTTTCGAAAATGAAATTGACCCAACGCAAAACATGATCAAACATAACGGGCGCTCATCTGCAACACCCATTACGATGTGCAAATACCCAATCGTTCGATTTGCAAATCTAAGTGAAAGAGTGGAAAAACAAATATCGCTCTAGTAAAATAAATATTTTTTAATGATTTCTTTTTTTTTATTTCATTTATATTTATATTTCATTTTTAGTGTTATATATTACTTTACAGTGTGCGTTTAGTATCATTATTATTATATTATCTATGTTTACATGTAAGATTAATAGTAAACACAATAATAATAACTGATTCTGTTTCAATTTTTCACTCCAAAAAATGTCTATAGTGGGTCTAAATCTAATATGGGGATATATAATTTTATATGCGGCCCGCGGAGTTATGATGCATTTCCAATGTGGCCCGTAAGATCATTTGGGTTGGCCACCCCTGCAATATTTCAGTTGAAAATTCTTTTTTAAAAAAAATGAATACAGCAAAGAGAAAAACAAAAGTGCTCAAAATGAAATTTATAATTTCCTTTTCCATATAAAGCTTCCCGAAAGACTTTGATATATGATGAGAAAAGACAGTTGGGAAATGTCATTCTAAAATGTATAAATCCTTCAGAACATTCAAATAAGAAAAATAGAGGAAAAGATTTTGATGAAGCTTCAAACTGGTAAACATCGCAATTTATTTTAAATGTCAGTTGCTTGCGTTTGTAAGTAACTTCAGTCTGCTTGTGATCTAATGTCATTTAACAGTTAGAAAGTAATTTTAAAGTCTTGTATAAAAGAACATCAGATAAAAACTAAAGTATTTTTTGTATTATTCGAAAAGTATTACAATCTATATTATTTCGCAAGTTTAATTCGACCGCCGATGATGTGGAAATATAAACATTCGATTTAAAAGCGGAAACGGACGAATCGATTATCTGTTAGGGTCGTTAGTCAGACATAAACGAAAGGTTGCAAAACCATTTTGGAAGAAAAAAGTTCAATAGTTATTACGAAATTCTTTTATCTATTTTTCTTTAATATTATGTAACTTGAAATTTTAATAGTTAAAAATTAAAATTATTTTTATTGTAATTAATTACCTTTCCCTGCTATTACGCCGCTATGCCTGAATCCGTTCGACTTGGCCGTTTGCCAGTTTTCCACACAATCGGTAATCGAACTATAGTACAATTTTCTGCGAAATTAAAGATGATTATATAAAAATAATGATTATTCACTCCAAATCTCTAATCCTGGCTGTGGCATGGATGTTTGTGAGTGGTTTGGAATCCACGTTAAACTGTAGATCCCTGTGTTATCAGACTAAAATGTGCTAAAAAGACCGTGGAGCGACATACCAAACCAAACCAAATCTGTATTCCAATATCAAGAAACGATTAAATGTAATTACTTCTGATAAGAGAAATTCTAAGGGAGAGTAATAGTCTTTTCAATTTTTAACTGAAGTCGAAACATCAATCAAAAATTAATTACTTCCTGAAAATTTTAATATAATTTGTCTGTCCATGTTGTTTCAATGCGTTACCTCATTTAATTACTTGCAATTTTTGATCAGTGGATTCGTTAACAGAATTGCCTTTTTAGAATTAATATTAAGAAGAACTTAAAAGAAAATCAATCAAACTATCTGAACTTTTTATCGAATTCATCGCATTAATTTATTCATTTGGATATGATGGATCGGGACTTCCTGATGGATTCGCGCTGGATGTGACTCATCACTCTCAGCTGTCGCTGGCTTAAAGAAAAGCAACATACTATCCTCTACACAACGCTCGAAGAAACTATTTATAAAAATTGATACCAGATGGGAAAAAATGTTTTAATATCTTACTTTTTTTTCTCATAAAAAATGTAGTATTCACCGTTTGTGATTAAAAGAAGAAAAATATGAATGAATTCAATGAAGACTTTGAATATTAAAAACCATTATAAAGACATTGTAAGCAATAAAAACATTGTAAACATTAAAAACATTGTAAATATTGCAAACATTAAAAACATTGTAAATATTGCAAACGTTAAAAACATTGTGAATATTGTAAGCATTAAAAAACATTATAAATATTGCAAACATTAAAAACATTGTAAATATTGCAAATATTAAAAAAAAACATTGTAAATACTGTAACAATATTGTAAACATTAAAAACATTGTAAATACTGTAACAATATTGTAAACATTAAAAACATTGTAAAGATTATGTCAGGATATAATCTTTACAATACGAGAATATAGTTATTTCGGAGTTTTTAATTACAATAAAGATAATTTTATTTTTATAATTAAAATTTTAAATGACATAGTGTTGAAAGAAAAAATAGATAAAAAAATTCACAATAACTATTGAATTTTTTCTTTCAAAAATGTTTTGCTCCATGTATATCTGGCTAGCACACCTCACAAATAATAGATTTGTCCGTTTTCGCCGTTAAACCGGATTTTACTTTCCACACAATCGGTGGTCAAATTACAAATTTGCAACTGGATTAAGGCAAGTATTTCCAGATTAAGTCGAGGACTTGTTTCAATTCTTGATTGATGTAAGTTTTGCTTTTAAAATATTTAACTTCCGTTTATTTTAAGGTATTTAAATGTAGAAATTTACGTAAATATTTATAAGCTATTTGTTACTACATATAAAATTAACGGTATAAATGCAAAATTCAAAAAACAATTATTTCATTTATTTCTCTGGTAACCTCTAAATCTACTCGAATGTGGTGAAGTGATTAGTGTCTTAATCTATTTTTGAATAAGTTAACTTTTCGATATCATTTCATCAAATATTTTTCTCTTCCTCACTGTAACAACTCTTTTATTTTCGAAATGACCGTATTTTTCGTCGTAAAAACGCCCATTATCATTATTATATTTTGTCCTCATATTACCTTACTTTTCGTCATATTAGACGCCCATTCTCATTATTATAATTTTTCGCCATGTTAGACAATCTTTTTTAGATTCTTTTTCAAAGACAAAATGTCTTTGACAAAGAGTGCTATGTGCTTTATACCACAGTGCCATTTATTTTTTATGACTTTAATTTCTTGAAGTTTTCTGTTTAAGGTTACATTTTTTTCTTTGCGATGTGTGAAAACATTCTTGTTTTGTATACTATAAATTAATTGTAAAAAATATTGTATAAATACTGTAAAACTATAAATTAATACTATACTATAAATACTGCAAACTGTGTTATAAATATTTTAAACTGCACTATAGATACTGTAAATTAATTGTAATATTTAAGTTATTATTATTTCTCTATTTAAGTTTATAAATTACTGTTTTGTTCATAAAAACTAAGAACAAAAGAGGTGCCTTTTATCCGGGCAAATGCAGTAATCAAGCCTTGGTTGATTCGTGCTATAAATAATTTATGTATTATAATGTATTTATAAATTATGTTATGATGTATAAATAATTTATTATTATTATTATTTATTTTTTTTTTTTTGAAATTTCAGCTATTTTTGCGCTAATTTTAATTTTTTTAATTGCCAACTAATGAATTTTTTAATTCTTGTTCTTCTGAGATGGAAGTGATCATTAGTATGTAATATCATATTATATGTATTAATTACGTATACCTATATGTATTAATTGAGGTATATTATTTTCAGCGTATTATTTTTAAAAAAAGAATATATTGAAATGTAATTTAATTTTACAAAAATTTCATTTGCCGGAATTTGCAATTTTTCATTTTTTTCCTCTCTAAAATGAATGAAAAATTCCAATAGATATATTAAGCATATATCTGTTAGAATGATTCCATTCAATATTGCTAACATACATTTATTGTTTGTTTGGCAGTCTTTTTAAGGTAGAGCAGGAATTACCTTTCATCAATTTTTAATGTATTTCAATTTGTAATGCAATCAGTCAGAGTGTCTGATGAGAGTTTTCCAGAATTTTTCCCATACGACATTTAGATGTGGTGCAATTACCCCTGAAATCTAGAAGTTCCTCCGGAAGTCAATAAACCCTCTTCTATTAGTGGTATCAGTTGCTGTTTGAAATATCTACTCCGTAAATGTCGTTTTCAGATACTTTTATTCCTATGTTTTCGGAAATAGTTTTACCCTATACAATAAAAAAATCTGTGACCAATTTATATTTTCTAAACAAGCAATTTTACGAACATTAAAATAAATCTTTGCATTTAATAGAATTATGATAAGATCGAAGGTAAGTAGGACACTCTAGTCTCATATCAGAAGAAGAAGTGAGAAATAAATATCTGAGTTAATTTCAAAGATAACACTCGAATTTATGATTTGAATGGTTTATTAATACGCCGGAATGTAGAGTAGTAATTAATTAACGCATCAATTTTATTATGTACTGATTAGTTAAATTATTATAATTTTAATTTGATGCTCATATTCATAATATCTACTGTTTAGGATAATTGCAAATTATGAGTGAATTATCAGAAAAGGGTGAAATTTATTCCACATATATCTGTGACATAAATTATCTATTAAAATAAAATACCAATGCGACATGTATTACCGGTACAAAAATATTATTTTGTGGCAAGAAGGGTAAAAAGTCTCTTAAAGTCGTAGCTTTGAAGGAAACATGTTCTATTTGAATTGCTAGGATTATTGGCTTCCAGACTGCTTCTGTTTGGGTCTACGAGTCATTAGCTGTAGTTGCTGAAGAACATCATTTTATCCGAGGTTTTTCGGATAAAATGAGTTTCCATAAGGTTAAAGGTTTACTTAAACCGAAAGTAATGTCACACACCTATGAGGTAAGGAATCAATATGGTTATCAATGCAGGATTGGGATATTCTCTTCCACTTTTTTCGAAGTGAGTTATCCAGCTGATGATTTATTTCTGGAGATGATAAGCGTCCAGCAACCCTTCTCCAGAAAACATCTCCAACATACACATTGAAATTAATGCCTGGGGAATATGTTGGCTTATCCATTCAAAACATTTCTTCTTCGAAAAGGAAAAATAAGCATTAGTCTAGTTCGATATGGTTTGATGCAACCATCTATGAGAAGCAATTATTCCCCAATTGCTACGTAAGAAACCGCAATAGGTCTGAATATCACTCATCTCGTCATCATTTCGCTGAACTGTCAATGATCAATTTGTAATGCTGTGTAGGCGAGTGCGGCTATTAATAGAGATTACAGCTCTATTACTTTGTCACATTCTAATCGCACACTTTTATGCACTGATGCATGAATTACTATTGATAAGCCGGTTGTACACTAATACTTGAAACGTCCATGAAGAGAACGTTACTCCACTCATCTCTTTCCCAAATGAAATGCTTTTATGCCCACTTTCTGTGCACATTACGACGGCTTTCTGTTAACAAAACACAAACCATTGGTCAGGATACAATTCAACATGATGGAGTAAACTTAGAACAGCTTGAATTGAAACTTCACTTGCCCTCTGAAGGGCTTTTGCAGTGAAATGGTTTACAAACTGCGGTTTGCTTTCGTCATTTCTGTTAAATATCAATTTTTATAATGTATTGTTACGTTCCTACGATGTCCTGTTCTTCAGCTAATAATTACACTTTCCAAATATTGATTCCAGAGTTTCGTACTGATACTTTATGTCACTCGATCTGCCTTTTTACCCTCTTTGTTATTTTTCTATGGTTGTAAATCGTCAATAATATGGTGGAAAGTAAAATTTTCTTTTTACCCATTTTACTATTATTGTATGGTTTAAGACGTCAGGTATATGTATTTTTCATACCGGACCCTCCTGTATTTATTTTTTTTTGAACTCTTACTTTTGATAATTTAATGTTACTAGTTTATTAGTGTTTTGAACAGTGTATTTTCATAAATTTGATTTCAGTTCCATTTTAAAAAGGTTAAAGTATAGAAATTTACGTCTATAATTTATTTATCAACTTATGGAAATATTAATTATATAAATAAAAATTAACAAAAAAAATGTAAAGATATATAAAATTTTCCCATATTTCAATTTTAAATTATTTTAAATATTTATTAGAACCAAAATAAATAAAAATGAATTAAGATTGCTTTTAATTATACTGCTGTGTAATTGGTACTCAATTAATTATCACATCACTCGATTCTACAGTTTTCTTTGTATTTTTATTCATTTTCTTACTATTCTTTTATTTTAGAAATGTCTTGACCCAAAAGTTTACTTTTATATGAGCTGATAACTTTTATAAATCAGTAATATTAGGTTAATTATGAAACCGAGCCTTCTTGTAGTTATAATTGTTTTCTAGCAACCTTAATGTCATTGTAAGTCGAGGACTTCTGAATTTTACTATTATTTTTTTAAAGTTAAAACCATTTAGTGTTTTCTCTTTTCCTGTGAATGTACTAAATTTTAAAATGTAAATAATACGATTACTGATAGAAATATTTAGCATAATCTGAAATTTGCAAATAAGGAATATTTAATTTTAGCTGGATTTTTTGCTTAATAAAAGATTATATTTTCTTCTTAAGTCAAGAAATTTTGTAATTTTTTTTATCATAACGGAAAATTCGTTTGGAAACTTATAAAGAAATGGAAAATTCGTTAAAGAAACTTATATACCAATACATATATAAATCGAAAATTCGTCAGGAAACTTATATACCAATACATATAGAAAGGGAAAATTAGCTAGGAAACTTATATACCAATACATATATAAATGGAAAATTCGTTAGGAAACTTATATACCAATACATATAGAAATGAAAAATTCGCTAGGAAACTTATATACCAATACATACAGAAATCGGAAATTCGCTGGGAAACATATAAAAATGGAAAATTCGTTGGGAAACATGTAGGAATGGAAAATTCGATGAGAAATTTAATTAGAAATGCAAAATTCGTTTAAAAACATACAGAAATGGAAAATTCGATGAGAAATATATAGAAATGGAAAATTTGTTTGAAAACTTATTTAGAAATGGAAAAGTCATTGGGAAACTCATTTAGAAATGGAAAATTATTTGAAACAATGTTGGAAAGACACCAGAAAGAAGAGATGATAGGCGTGGAAGCTAATGTATAAATGATTACCTACCGGATCTAACTGGAAGTTTTGAAGTATATTTTTTAGTATTTTTATTTATAAAGGGCTTCTCGGTCCTTGGCCAGGGTTAACAGAGAGAAGGATCTGGATGTAGGTCCAAATGGGGCTTTGAAGGTGTTGCATTTGTACCTTCCTTCACACCTGCTTATCGCACAATGCATTTGCCAGACGCTTTTTTGCTCGTTTCTTATGTCACTACAATACAAGCTTTTTTTACATCTAGAATGAGATGTAATTAGTTAAGAATCTGCCAAAACACAGACTCACTTAAGAAAATTCTGTTGTATAATTATAGAAGGGGAACGGGGCTGCACAGACTAGCGAAGGCCGCATGTACTCATTGTAATTTGGCCGCAGGCCGCATAAAAAAATTCCTCGAAAATCGTCTAGCATAATAAATGTTTCATTTCTTCTTATATAATAAAAATATAATATAACATAATTAAAAAGAGACTAATGAAATTGATGCGTGACATTGCATTAATTTAATAGCGTTTCAATATTTGATTCGATTTTTGTAGTAGCCAAGTGTAAAAGGGATTAGTCCTATGATTTTCAGTTATGAATGTTTTCATATTCATGCCTAAAAATATTTATTCAACAATATGTGTTTATTCTAACAGGTTTTTGCATTTTAATGTATTATTAAGCAATAATCACATCTACCTTTCTTTTTTTACCTAAGAGATAAAAGAAAATTACATTAATATAGTCCAACTACGGATAACGTAGAATGGTAAACACCTGGTTTCATGGCGGAAACGGGCAAATTGACTACTTGTTAGAAGAGCTATTCAGATCTATTCTACGCAAAACTGCTTTGAGAGAAAAAAAGTATAATAGTTAGAGTGGAATTTTTTTATTTATTTTTTATGTATTTTTATATCATTTATTATAAACTTTTAATTATTTAAAATTAAAATTCTTTTTATTGTAATTAAAGTACCTTTTAAAGGACATTGCCTCCTCTATTTTGAATCCACCTTTCCACGCGATCGGTGGTCAGACTACAAGAACACCAAATGAGGAATATTTAAATCAAATGTCTTTTGATTTAAATATTCCTCATTTTAATATAATGAGGAATATTTATATATTTGAATATTTAAATTGTTTATAAAATTCATTCATTGTTTATATAATGAGGAATATAAATATTTAAATATTCCTCATTATATAAACATAAATATTATAATATCTTATTTTAAAATATCTGTATGTATATTTTAAAATCAATTAAACTCAAAATTATTAAGGCATTTCAAATTGCAAATCGAATTTATTAAATAATTTTAAAAAGTAATTTTTTTATTATAATTTGTATCGATTCAATTAAAATCTCATTTCAAAATTTAACTATTTTTACCCTTGATTTTAAAAGTATCCCGAAGATACAGTTAATTCATTTAAATTGGTTTCATGATGCTATTAGGTTGTGGCAAAAATCTGAGTTTATTGATTTACACACCAGATTGAAGAATGTGCTTGTGGCCATAAGACAGCAATTCATAATGTTTCCGTAATTATTTTTAAGTCCAAAAATTTGAAATTAATTATTTAGCTTTCAATCACTAAGATTAAATTGGAACAAAATAACGTATTCAATTCTTTGAACTGGATTTATGGGTTTAATTTCAGTTAATCCCATAAGAATTGTAATTTCTCTTTCTCTCTGTCTCTCTTTGCCATGGATGTATTTATGTTCTAACACCGTTTAAATACTGTAATACTTAGCGTTGTAATTTTCTTCAATGAATTCATTATTCTTTAACCGGGCATGTAGTCGAAAATCTCAAAAAATTATCACTATTTTTTTTTAGTTAAACTAAAACTTGAAGTTTAGTTTGTGCCTCGTGTTAACTGATCGACTTTTCAATATTTTTTTATTTTGTCTATAGAAATTTTCTTGAAATTTAATGGTAATTTTTTTATTTGTCTTTAGAAATTTTCTTGAAATTTAATGGTAATTTTTTTATTTGTCTTTAGAAATTTTCTTGAAATTTAATGGTAATTTTTTGTTGTATATTTGTGTTCTGTTTTAACATAGTTTTTGTTTGTTTCAAATGTTCTATTACATAAGTTTATTTATATTTTATTTTCTAAATTATTTTTATTTATAAATTGTTATTAAGAATAATTTTTCCTCTACAATTTGTCAAAAGATAATTTACACTTATTGTTTATATTTTTTTCCTAGTAAAATTTACCTAAGCTACAAATGCTTCATTTTATGTAGCGGGACAAAGACGGGTTATATCTGTTATTGGCTTAATAAATAATAATAAATGTTAGGAGGTTTTTTTTTCATATTTTTGTACCACATTAAGCAAGCTGGCCATTTAAGTTTAAAGTTAAACGTATGTATATATTTTAAAAGTCCATATATTTAATCTTTCGTTTTTATTTATATGAAGATTACAAAATATTTGTTTAATTGATTTTATTATAATACGATAAAATGTGCCTGTAAAGGAAAAAATAAAAATAAATATAAATTAGAACTTCTGTATTGTGTTGTTAAAAGAAATTCATTATGAATAAGCACTTGCTATATATTATCATTAAAATAAAATCATATAGGTTGAATCCCTCGTCCCTATCGGAAACAAGGTACTACATCATGATGTTTACAAAGTGCAGTGATTAATATAGCAGAACTTTTCTCACCATTTATAGATATAGATGAATCACGATCGATACCTCTAATTATATTAAATGTTTACCATAGAGGTTATATCGTTATCATCCATCCATTACAAATAAATTATTCTTAAAAAAAATATAATATTTTTCTCATTCGCTATAGATATTTTTTTTCTGATTCACAAGTCTATTCGTTGTTTAGTTTCTAAATGGCCAAGATAGATTATTGTCAAAGAATAAATAAAAAAATATATATATGCATATTTTGATTATTTTAATGTGATAGATAGATCAAGTTTTTGCAAGTTTAGTGACTTGGAAGTGACACGTTAACTAATTACACTGTTTGATAAGGAAAATGAATTATGTAAGAGTAATGGTAATTATCGGTAGGCTGATCTGAAGGTTTCTTCAAGATTCGATGTCAGTGTATGTGTATGTTTGCGGTTTTCGGTGGTGGAAATTAAGGTGGATGCTCCAGACTTCATCATACAGAATGAATTCTCGTCACGTTACCCTTCGTTGAATCGGCGATTGAAAGAGGTATCCAGTTGCCTTTTTTCACCCCTGGAAGATGGAAAGCCTCCAAGTAATTAAAAGTTGAAACTGGGGCACATTGAAATTCATATGGAGTCATTAAAACTCACAGCGTTTCACTAACTTTTAGAATGGATTCATGGATTATAAGTAGCGCCTACTTTTTAAACAGCATCACTTAATTAACTCTGGGCTTTGCTTTGATTAATGAGTTGGGCAATATTGTTCAATTCAAGAAAAAAGAATCAGCTTAAAAAATTAATTTATGACAAATGTCTGAAGATAAAAAATATGGGAGTAGCCAATGAAATGAAGTAATCTTATTAACATCATATTAATAATCGTAAGAAGTCTTTAATAACAATCTCATCTTAATTTTTTAAATGTTGAAGATCTCGTGCTAAGAATTGTCTTAATTTTTATTTTAATTTGCTACATTAATTTTATTTAATATATTGTTAAAACCTTTGTTACAAACTAATGCAAAATTTAGGTTTCTTTATAGAATTTTTAAAAAAATATCTTCGTAAGATGTTTTTAATTAAAAACTATTACATAATCAGCATACATAGTTTTTTCTGAAGGTTTTATTTCATATAAGTCAGCTATTAGTTGTCTCTAAAATCCACAGATCTGTTCAAGATTGTCATTTGTTTTTTGAAACTGGATTTTTATAAAGTAATATGTCTGATTTAACATGAGCATTCCTGTACAAAATAACATCGGATCAAGTCCATAAATTTTCAGTCGAATTAGCTACTTAATTGCTTTAAGAAAAGGAACTTTATCGTACATTTTATAAAATCAATAGAAGTCTTTAAAATCATTAGATCAACTCAGAATGTAATTTTTTCTTTTGAAAACATAATTTTTAAAGAAGTACTTCCATTTAACCTGAGCATTCCTGTAGAAATTAACATCAGATCAATTCCATAAACTTTCAGTCAAGTTAGCTACATGATTGCTTTAAGGAAATAAAGTTTATCGTACTTTAACTAAAATGTAATAAGCATTATGGACCCCTGTATTAAATACAGAAATTTTGCAAGTAGTGATGGTTTATGCATGTAGGAATTTCATAAAACATTCATCATTTACAGGGGCTTGAAAGCTCAGAACCATTGTGACAATTTTAGACTGATTGCTTTGAATAACAAGGGACAAATACAAGTTCATTTTCGAATACTCCTCTAACACATTTTTTTCTAGAAATATTAATGTCAGGAAATACATAAGATATTTCTTTCTAAATTTCTAAAAATATTTGCTTAGAGGATCAAGTTTATATCAATCAGCAAGTTATATATAGAACAGGATGGATCGGATATGTGAAGTTTTGCATGAATGGATTTTAATTTAACTGCTATTTTTGAGGCACTTATTACTCCGAACAGTTATTAGATTCAAAGAAACAGAAAAAGCGATGACTGACTGAATCCACTGCACATGCTAAAAGTTACATTTTTACGAAATTTAACAATATATATATATATATATATATATACTCTTTGTACAATAAGCTTCCATTATTTGATTGAAAATATCAGAAAAATGCTTTTTAAATGCAAATATTACTTCTGTAATTTAGATTTAAGGCATCTGTGCAATGCATCATTTAAGGCAAGGTTATACAATACATTCTTCACCTTTTGGCTTTTATAACTTATGAAACATGGAATACATACTTCCAGCATTTTGCACAATAGCCTTTGTTACATTGTATTCAAACAACTTTAATAACTAGTATTAAAATGCTTTATAATTATATATCTTAAGAAATTAAAAGATCTACAGCGAGAAACATTAGCATAGTACACATTTTCCTTTGATTATTAATATCACGTAGATATGACTTAAAATGGGAAAACCCGTTTTACATGTCAAAGTTGCTACTATAGTTTTCTCTAACTTTGATAGAATATGATGCATAATGCGAATTAGTATATTTAGTCATGTGATCCATCAGTGTCATGCCAGAATTTCCAAAGTATATTTATTCCAGGCTTTTTTTTTCTTTTTTACATACACACAATAGAGATTATTCACTGCGTTACTCGAGTTAATACAGATTGCAGGAAGAATAGAAAATGAGATTACACTGAAGAATTTTAAATAAATAGAGATTAGAGAGTCAAGGTTTTACAACTTTTAAATTTTTTTCACTCAATCACTATTATTTGTGCATTTATTTAGATACATATAACTTCATGGACCTGATGCAGTATAATGTTTTATTGTTTTTGTTGTAGAAAAAGAATCTAAGAATTACACCCATCTTTTTACCAAAGAAAATTTCTTACTTTTAAAGTATTAAAAATTATTTTGATGGTATTGCAAAACTACAAATTATTGCTATTATTTTACTTATAATTATATTTGAAACATTCTGATTTAAAAATTTCTACGCGTAATCATCTGCTAGTCATCTAGTTATATGTATCATAATATCATGCTCTAGGTATATGCATCATAATATCATGCTCTAGGTATATGCATCATAATATCATGCTCTAGTTATATGCATCATAATATCATGCTCTAGTTATATGCATCATAATATCATGCTCTACTTATATGCATCATAATATCATGCTCTAGTTATATGCATCGTAATATCATGCTCTAGTTATATGCATCGTAATATCATGCTCTAGTTATATGCATCGTAATATCATGCTATACCATGCTATCATCATTTAGTTATACGCATCATATTATAATCATCATCTAGTTATATGCATCATATTATAATCATCATCTAGTTATATGCATCATATTATAATCATCATCTAGTTATATACATCATATTATGATCATCATCTAGTTATATGCATCATATTATAATCATTATCTAGTTATATACATCATCTGCACAGTCATCTAATTTTCTATGCATCATAAAGGATTCTATCATTTTATTACTAAAATTCTCAAATAACAGTTCACATTTGAAGAAAACGCTTTAAAGTTTCTGGTTTAATTTTTAACTGTCCTGTTTATATGGACACTCTCGGAAATTATACTATAATTGAGGACTTAATTACGGCTGAAGTCTGAAACATTTCCTTCGTCTAAATGTTTTAAATTGTGGATAAAATGTGCCGATTTGATTCCTTCGATACGAGGGAAAAAAATCGTTTCAAGCAAAGGTATTTCCGATTTGAACATATGTTGTTACACCGAACCTGTTTCAATAGATTAGTGATAACAGCAATCCGTAAGACACGAATCTTACTTATTGGAGTGTGCAGGCTCTTTTTTTGAGAAAACTCGACTTTCATTTTCTTTTAATGCAGATGGATTCAATTTTATTTGGTCACTTTGAACTCTCTCATATTTATAGCTTTGTTGATAGGATTCTCTGCTTAATTTATTGAAATTTTTTAAGGAATTTAACATCAATAAATTATTTATAAAATTAAAAATGATACATTATATAGCATTCTTACACATTTGAATATCTGATGTCAAGAATCAGATGAACTTTATAAAATTACGATATTCATTTTACTATAATTAGTTTTATCTCAAGAGTTCTCAATGGATCTTTGTAGATTTAATATAGCGTTCTACTTTTGTTTCAGTTTTATTGTTGTTGACGATTTTTTTTAAACAATGTTTTGGTCCTTCAATTTATTAATTATTATGGAGACAATGATACGTTAATGGGAATTTGTAAGCAATTATTTACCTTAAATAAACCGTAAACAATGATTTTCTTTAAACGTTAGACCATAAGTAATAATTTTTTAAAACAATGTCCTGATTTGTTTTGGTTTTTTAGTTTATCAACTATTAAGGAGACAACAATGCGTAACTGGGGATCCTTGAGGAATGATAGTCTATCGATACATTTTTTTTTTACGAATATTGTCATAAAAATGCTGTATAAAGTTTCAACTGGTGTAATCACTCTGTTTTTTAATGGAACATGCACTTAATACGTCGAACAAAAAAATTCATTTTTTATAAAAGAATGGAATATATCAGGAATAGTTTCAAAAGTTAAGATGTTTTCTGTGATGTTAGAAAATGAAATATATAGTTGAATAATAACTACTTCATTTATAAAAACTTGCCTAAAAATTTTGAAAAGCAAATAACCAACTATGCTTTTGCAAAAAAAGTGCTATTTTTGATTTTTCAATTACATTTCAATCGAAAATTATTGTATTCGCAGTGTCAGAAATTTTATTTTCATATAATTTTGATATCTTTTGCTTGCAGTACTAAAAATAGCATTAGAGTTTGATTCATTTGGTAATGTGGAACATGCATATTTAGATATCTCTAACTTTCTATCATTCAAAACTTCATTTATCATAAATTGTATTCATTAGAATGAATAGTGAAATTGTATTTAAATAGTACGTGACATTAAGGATGTAATTAATAAACAACTCATTTAATCATTTTATTCTTATCTGATTCACCACCCACATAGGACTGGGGAAGTACTTTTAACTTCTACTAAGAAGCAATTCTTCTTTCAACACATACTAAACGAGATCACACATCCCAGAGGATAGCTAGTTTCCTGCTAACAGATTGATAAACATTAAAGAAAAACTAATAGTCTTCGCTCTCTCTTCAATTCAGTAAATCTCATAAAAAGTAGACGAGTTTTTTCCAGTAAACTAATGAGCCTTACATGATGCATCTGAAGGATTCTGCACCAATTCAATGGTTTATGTAATTTTGTTTTGCGGCATCTTTTCTTCTATACATTTTTGTTTTTATTACATGCTATTTCTATCAACAAATAATTAGCTTTTATTGGACTGAATTTATATTATATTTCACAAAGTTATTCAATTGAAAAAATATCAATTGAAAGGATATTATTTTGAAATAAGGGTGAAAGTTTTATTGAAAGAAGAGAGGAAACTAATAAACGACTGCTGTAATAAACGTCTCTACTAGGTGTGGCTTTAATGAAGCTAAACATCCCTTCCACCTGTCACGATCACTGTACCCAATAGGGTGGTTTCCATCTGTCACAGTAGTGAAATTCTTCGAGAACAAAGGTTGATCGAATATTGTCCAGATAGCATCCCTAGCTCTGTGAAATGAATCCATATTTCCCATTCAAAATGTAAATTCTCTCTTTTAAAAATGTAAATAAAATGTGTTTAAAATTATCCCTGTTCAAAAAACCTCCTTATTGCAATCGAATATTATACTGAAAATTGAAAGATCGAGGTTTAAAAATGGGTTAATTTGAAAAAGAGTTTATTGTACTCTTTGTAAAAGAGAAAATCCTTTCATGGAAATTTTCGCGTAATATCTATATCACGAGTTAAAGGGAAATGAACTAATAATATGGTTATTTATCTGAATAAAGCAAACAATTCGTATATTTGTGTTCGGCTTTAATGGTTTTTTTCAGAACTATCAAACTTATTATACAGAGGTAGTTCGTGTGCACCGCAATATGTTTTTAAAAAATAAATTGCATTTCTTTTTAAATTTAAGAAATCATTCGAACATAACAGTTAGATCATTTTGCCATCAAACAAGAAAAAAAATTGTCTTTGTAATAAAGCTTGTTGCGAAACTTTAGTATAATTTATGATATTTGTTAATATTTTGAATACATTTTTTAAATATTATCGCCGTTGTAATAAGTAACAAGTTTCTGTAATAATTTTGTTTATCTTTTCTGTTAAGAAAGCGAGATCAGTACAACTTTTCTTTGATTTATTGGATTGCTCCTTACGAAATAACTTTTGAGTGCAGATAAAAATAAGATACATTTACTATTTAAAAATTCACAAATTCAAACTATTTCAACATATTTAATCAAAATACACTCCATCAACCTAAATGCACTTTTGACATAGATTACAAAACATTTTTATGCCAGTCTCCAAGAACACCTTTGATATGTCAATAAATTCAGTAAAGGCTGCTTTGACAGCTTCGTGATTGACAAAGCTTTTATTCGTTAAAAACGATTCTAAATGTTTAAGGAAGTGACAGTCAGTGGGAGACAAGTATGGTGAAAATGGTGGATGAGGTAGAGCCTCAAATTTCAGCTTGTTCAGTTTTTTGGACTGCAACTTGTGAAACGTGAGATCCTAAGTTATCATAGAGAAGAATAACTCTTTTTCGATTCACCAACGGTGGTTCAAATGATAACAATTTCTGATTCACAATATCAATTTGTTGACAGTAATATTGTCCATTAATTGTTTTACCTAATGAATACCCCTGAGTCCACCAGAACGTCAACATTGTCTTCTTTGGGTGTATTCTTGGTCTGGGTGTTTAAGCTATTAATCTGCATCCTACTTTGCTACGCGTATACGATTATCATACAGTGTCCAATTTTTATCGCAAGTAATGATACTGTCCAAAAAGGTCGAATACTAACTGATGTTCACATCTGGAAGCGTTGAAATTTCTGCCTCTCTGTCAACTCGTGTATAATACATTTGTCGAATTTTTTTAGCATTTCCAAGTACTGCAAAGTGTTTCGAAACTATTTCTATACTTACTCCAAGATCAACAGCATGCTCTTTATTAGTTATTGTAGAGCTAGCTTTAATTTTTGCCTTCAAAACATCATCAGCTTTAGGTATTCCACGGAGTCCATTTTCTAAGTTCATATTTTCTGATTTAAACTTCTAAAGCTATCCTCTCACCGTGGATTCAGCAGCTATATCATTCCCAAATGCATTATTAATGTTTTGTGTTGCTTGTGATGCAGAATGTCCGAGTTTATATTCATGCAGAAAAGTGATCCGACCAGAGGGCCCTTCGTCTTCAGCGCGTTCTCTGCCTTCTTTGTACTGTTTATATCACTTCTAAACATTTCTTTCCGATATAGGAATGCTCACCGAATGCCTTCTGCAACATTCTGTACGTTTCCGCAAACAAAATTTAATGCAAGCTCTTTGCTCAATTAATTCAAACATTTCAAAAATCGCCGGAATCAGTTTTAACGTCTCATGAAGCCAAGCGTAACTCAAACACTAATGAATATTTTGACGTCAAAGTTCACACAGATGTCAAGGACAGTGCCAGCAATCTAAAAAGACAAAAAAAAAAAAAAAAAAAAATGAAGTTCCATAAACCCCGGGAATTTTAAATTGAAAAGTGGTCTTACTTTTTGGACACAGTAGTAGGAATTTTATTAAAGGATCGATTGAATTCGGCGTATTTTTTCCAATTAATGTGGTTTTTCAAAGAAAAAGTCATGATTTCGATTTACATGGCCTTCTGAGGAATCCCCCGTGTAAATCAGCGGAAGGAGGGGCATAGGTGTATTCGATTTTGTACTTAAAACAATTTCATTTCTTTTATTTTTCACAACAAATCAGAAGCAAATGCGAAAACATAGCTGATTGCCTGACTCAGCAAAAAGCATATTTATTGCAACCTTTGAAAATCAAAATGTACTTGGTGTTCACAAGGCATGACTTCATTAAGCTGTAGGAGTGACGTCGTTGAAAATGAATAGTTAAAATGACTAAGCTAGAGAAAAATGACAGTGAGGGAAAAAAGTTGCTTCTTAACTGTTCCAATGCGGGGACACGCTCGCGTTGTACTTTGGTGGTGGAATGATTGATTACGTGTATATTTTGGCGGGCGATTGATTGATCATTAAGCAAATAAAAAAAATACAGGGACACTTGTTTTACTATCATTTGTTCCCTATAATCTGTCTACAACATCTTTATAAGGACCATATGTTGATGTGTCAAGTAGTGCCTTCTCGTAGGATTCTCAGGGATAAAGGCCCACATTTTAATATTTGAAAAAAAAAAAAAAAAAACACAGGAACACTTGCTTTACCATCATTTGCTCCCTGTAATCTGTTAACAACTTCTTTATAAGGACCATATGTCGATGTGTGAAGTAATGCCTTCTAGTAGAACTCTCAGGGGTCAAGTCCCACATTTGAATATTTTTTGCGAAAAAACCCATAAAACTCGATGAAAGAAACTTTGGAAAAGTCTCAATTGAGTTGGAGAACATTTCAATACAGAGCCTGTGAAGTTCACCAAAAGTGTGAAACGAATTTTTTTGCTACTTGTACACCACCTTGCATACACGACTACTAGGCCACAAATAAAGTTATCAATATAAAATTATATACTTTGGTGATGAGACTGATTTATAGTTCAATAAATGAAAAAACAGGAACACTTTCTTTATCATTATTTGCTCTATGTAATCTGTTAACAACTTCTTTATAAGGACCACAAATCATGTGTTAAGTAGTGTCTTCTGGTAGGACTCTCAAGGATAGATATATAGAAATGTCTGAATGTATATAATCAGTGTATAAATGTGTATAAAAGTTCTGCAACAGTAAGTTACTGCAAGTAACTAGTACTTGCATTATAATATACTAATTGGAGATCAAGCTTGTCCTTTTATTGTCTTGCTAAGTTGCATGTTTAAATATCTATATTCGCATTAAAGAAATATTTTTTATTAATTTTTATCCCTTTTCTTCAGTAGAATTAAAAAAAAAATTTCAAAATATTTGTTAATAAATTTTATTTTGCGAAGGGCAATCTTTAAAATTGACCTTAAGAAAATTAGATATTTTCATGAGTTTCTGTATAAAATATTTTATTGAAAATTATACTGAAAAATTGAATTTATTTTGAACGAGTTGTAACATTGAATTTAAACTAGTTCCGCTCAATTCAATGAGTGTAATTTAAACTAACATTTAACTACATACATAAACAAATGTTTCAATACATCTGTTATTATCACTCAAGTTGAGCAATGGACAATGACAACTTTCTGTGTTTACAAACTTGATATGCTATCGTAACTTTTATAAGCTTTAATGTTGTTCAAGATATCGTATTATGTAAATCGACCTTTCGTACTCGAATTTCAAATGTAACTCATTCATCTTAGTTTATTCATTCTTTTTCATTTGCATTCAGGTCACACCGATCTATTCTCGCGAAAATGAAAACAAGAAAGATGAATCGAGAAGATAATTGAATCCATTATTCAATTTCAAATTAAGAGAAATATGCGGGCGATTATGTGTAAGATTTCTATCACAACGAATTCTCTCTTGACTTGCTACTTTGTACATAGGGACCTCTTGTTCCACGAGCAGTCTCTGACAAGTAGTAGTGGACGAGTTGTGTTCCTGGAGCAATAACTAGTTCAGTTATAACTATTTTGCATTTGTGTGTTATAAGAGGGAACATCCGGAAAATCCACACTAAGTAGCACGCCTTTCGATATGAAACATTCACCGAGATTTTCAAGAAGGGATTAGAACACAAGTCAATGGTTCTTAAAGTAGAACAATTAAGGGAATCGTGGAACGATTTTTGGCGGTAGCAAAAATATTTGGGGAAATTTTCTTTTTAATTTTTTGTTTTGTTTGCTCTTTAAAAATTAATCCGTTTAACTTTTTGTCATTAATATCCATCGAGTTTTTTCAAGTAGTGATAATACGCCGCACTGGTTCTTAAAGTAGGGTCACGAGAAACAAGGGGGTAGTGGAAGGAGAGGAGCGATGCCGTAATGTCATAATCGTTCTTGGAGAGGTCGCAAAAAATGTAGAAATTTGCCTCTTTAAAATTTTTTCTAACCGTTTTTTTTTATTTTTTTATACATTTTTAAAATTAGTTAATCTTTTAACTTTATGTTATTGTTATCCAACAAATTTTTTCAAGCAGTGATTGCAGCACAGGGCAATGGTTTTGAAACTGGGGTTCCTGAACTTCAAGGGTTCGAAAAATTTGGAAAATTTCTCTTTGGAAATTTTTTTTTTATTTGCACGTTAAAAGTTAACTTTTTAAACTTTTTGCTATTAATAGTCAACGAGGTGGGTTTTTTTCCCCTACAAGTAATGTTTACAGCACACGACAATGATACTTAAAGGGCCCCGCCTTCCAAGTGGATCGCAGAATAATTTTTGAGAGTCGCAAAAAAAAAAAAAAAAAAAAAAAAAACATCCCACCACCACGAATAAATAAATAAAAAAAAATAAAAAATTGCTCCCTTTAAAATAGTTAAACTTGCACGTTAAAAGTTAATCTTTTTAACTTTCGGTTGTTAATATTGTTTATTTTTATTATAATATTGTAAGAACTAAAGTCATTTTTATTCAATTTTTAATTCTTTTTGTTTATTTACACCTTCATATTTATTTTAAAAGACAGTTTATTGTAATAACATAAAGACTTCATACAATGTTGTTTTAATTTGTTTTCACATCGAAGGCGAAAAAATTGGCATTTGAAAAGGAGTCGCGAACCAAGAAAGATTAAGATACATGGTGCCAGGGGATTTGAACTTTTACCCTTCTGGCAATTTAACTCTTGTTCACTAGTTCCAGTCACTAGCTGGCTAACTATACATTTTTTGACGAAATATCCTACCATACAAAACACGCGATAATATAGAGCAAAAAAGGAACCTTTTGGTACTAGGTGATTCCTCTGATAACTAAAATATATAAGTTTAAAACTTATTCATTCCATTCTTAAGGGCCTCAGACATACCACTTTTTTAGAATTGGGGTTGATCCATAGTTGACCTTCGTTAGACAACCGGCGCCCGATTAACCGCCCTATTCTAATGAGAATCATGATGGCAGTCTCCATCTGCATTTGAATGCTTGAGCTGCGAAAATCGCTCGCGAGAACGCCCTAAAGTTATTTTTCCCGTGTTATTGATAAGAATTCCTATTTTTCCTCGGATCTGTTGATTTTGCAATGCAAGAGGAAACTTTTAATAGTTATTCATTTCTTCGCATTGTTCACTTTTCTTACAATCGAAGTGATTTGATCTGCTAAAATAACGAACAACGAATTTGATGAAATATCATTTCATACTTATTTTTTGATGAACTATTATTTCATACATGTTTTTTGACGTAAGATCATTTCATATATGCTTTTTGACGTAAGATCATTTCATATATGCTTTTTGACGGAAGATCATTTCATATATGCTTTTTGACGGAAGATCATTTAATATATGCTTTTTGACGGCAGATCATTTCATATATGCTTTTTGACGAAATATAATTTCTTACGTATTTATTTGGAAGAAATATAATTTCATACGCATTTGTTTTGAAGAAATATCATTTGATACAGAACGGAAAATAAGCATTTTTATACTTTGAATGACTAAATATGACTAAAGTAATATTTTTTTAAAAACTTATTTAAGATTCAATTCTAGGAATCTCATGCACATATTTCTTAAGAATTGTGGTTGATCTACAGCCGACATCCGATCAACAACCATATTCTATGACCTATCATAATGGCAATAGATTTAAGAGGGTAGATTGTATTTCTCTTCAGAAAGATGACTTCAGATTGGTTTTGTGTCATCTTATTTGTTTACTTTCTTTTTAACAAATTTAAGATTCAATCGTAGAAGACTCAAGCATATCAGTTCTTAAGAATTTCAGTCGATCTGCAGTTGACCTTCGTTAGACAGCCGATATCTGATAAACCACCATATTCTATGAGGAATCAGAATGGCAGTGATTTTAAAAGGCTCTATTGTATTCCTCTTAAGTTTTAAAATTTTTTAAATAAAAATTTTAATCAACGTTGCTTTGCCAACAAAATAATATGCAGATACATTAAAGAAAAAGTTATTTTTCAAATCGCATTCTTGATTATAACTCCTACTTTTCTTCGAATTTGTTATTTTTTAGAATCAATGAGGAAACTTTTAATATCATTCATTTCTTCGTATTTTTATTTTTATTTTTTTGTAAATCAAACTGATTACATATATTAAAATAATGATTACACAAAATGAATGCATGGGTTGATGTGATTGCCGAAGGTCAAATAGTGTTTATAATATTTCAAAAATAAATAATTTTTTTTACTGAACAAGAAATGTTTATAAGATGATGCAATCATCCAGCTTTCTTGTAAAAAAATGAGGCTTGAAGTTAGTCTGCATAATTATAAGAAAGAGAAAAGAAAATCATGCGTTTTTGTAATGAGACTTACTTTCGTGCTATCATTTTTTTCACTAAACTTATGAGATTGAAAATATAGATCATTAAACCGCAATGTGATTATATGTTTTTACCCGTAAGTGTGTTTTTAAAAACGTGTTTTTGGACCATTCACTAATGATTATTCCAAGGAAAGTGTAACACCTTTTTTGTGTGCCGCTTGTCAGTCAAAGTGAGTGGCGAACAATGCGGTCTCCAGGGCTCCTCCCTTTTGGAAAAGACAGGTAGACCTCATCTTTTAAGAACTGCAGCTTCCAATACAAGAAAAATAGAGCATTGAAATGTTGCAATCCAGTGGGAAAAGGAATGCTATTTCCCGGATATTGGAGAAAGTAATACAAGGAAAAAAAAAAAAAAAATGCGATGTAATTTGTTCATGTAGTGGTAGTAAAGTTTCCTTTGTTGAGACGGTGCGATTTTAAAGTGATTTCTTTAATTAAAACAGATTTAAAATCAAGCGTCAAGGAATCGTCGAATAAGAATTAAACAATGATTAACTTAAAATAGCTGCTCATATTTCAACCATAGATGCTCAACAGTTAAGTTGGTATAAAGAAAAAAATACTGAATTGAAATGTTACAGTCCAGTGGAAAAGTAATTTTCTTTAAGGTCATGAGAGAAAATTACAGAAAAGCAAATGAAAAAAGTTTGTGATGCAATTTTTTATATAAAGTTAAAAAAGTTTGTCAATCATTCATGAGACAATGCAAACGATTAACAAATTAACGACGAAAAACGACTTCTTTATATTGAAAAAGATTTAAATTCAAGATTATAGGAATCGTCGAATAAGGATTAAAGAGTGATTAACTTAAAATAGCTGTTCATATTTCAACCAAAGATTCTCAACCAAGATTCTGAATTGAAATATTACAATGCGGTGAAAAAGTAATTTTCTTTAATGACGTAGGAGAAAGTAAAAAAAAAAAAAAAAAAAAGCGATGTCCTTTGTTATGTAATGGTAAAAAAAATTGTCAATGTTTGTTTCGATGAGACAGTGCAATTTTAAAATTACTTCCATTTATTGAAAAAGATTTAAAATCAAGTGGTATAGAAATCGCCATATAAGGATTAAAGAATGATCAACTTAAAATAACTGTTAACATTAGATGCTCGGTAATTAGACACGGTAATATCTACATTTAAGGATTACTGAATATTCCATAATATTCAATAAAAAAATTTGTTCAGATTAATTTAAAAAGAAGGAAAAAGAAACAATCGACAGAAAGTAAAGGAATCGATTTTGTAATTTTGCTTCTGTATTTAAAAGTTATAAAGGCGAGAAAGAGTTTTATAAAAAAATTTTGCTACATTTTGTTATATTTATCTTAAGGTAAAAAATTAAATTTTGAACAGAATTAATCAGAAGCTATGAGGGGGACCCCCCCCCACCCCCTCCTCCTCACTATCTGTGATATAGTTTGAAGTTTGATATAATAAAAAAACACACTAAAGTCGAAGAAAACTAAAATGCTATTTAAAAATCTTACTGTTGTATGTTATATTAATAATAATTACAGTACATAGCGCATAGTTATATCACACATTTGAATATTTCACGGCCTGTTTTTCGAAAGAAAAAGAGCTACGCTATTTAAGTCGTTGACTATATCGCTTTTTCAGTATGTTGCCCTTTATCTTTATCTTCCGACATGGCGTAATACAACAAATGGCTTTCGACCTACTTAACATTTTCTTTCAATTGGTGATTCTAACGGAAGGAAAAGATTGGAATGTTTCACTAAGTTTTTCCAACTCTGCTATTCAAACAGAGAAAATAATACCAATCAATATTAAAAAAAAATACCTTGCATTTTTATTACTTTATCCCCAGGCCTTTCTGTAAAATTTTTCAGATGCTTCAACTTTAGAAACGTGTTTGTGTAACGATTTGAAAGAGAGTTGTTATCTTTATTTGTTGATGATTTTGTTATATGGTTATAATTAAATACCACTTTTGTGTCAAATTTGATTTAAAATTGAATGTCAATTACCTTTATTTCAACGAACAGCCTTTTTAAACCGAAGATTTATTTTAAAAAAAATCGCTACTTGATTTATTCATAGCATGCTTTGTTTCCACTGTTCGTCACATTCAAATTTGCAATGAAAGGATAAATGAACAGACAAATAAAATAACATAAAATAAATTGAATATTACTTCATTCATCAACACATTTGCACTCAAGGCAAAGGTCAAGCCACAGTTGTCATTGGGAGGAAATTGGTTCGACAAGTTTTATTTCCTGCATTGTTCGGTATTGAAAGTTTATGTGAAGGCAGCGCACGTCGCAATTCGAGTTGCACTTTTGTAGCCACGGAAAGTTAATCATTGGTTCAGATGTGGCGAAAAAAAGAAAAATTCAGAGAAAGTCTTCGAGCCTTTGTTCTCACGATGAGAGAGAGCAAGAATTATTTGATTGAAATTGTTTTTTAGCCGGTTTCTTTGGACTCGCATTTAATTATAGTTGCAAGAAAAACAGAGATTATTGGCAGTGCGGTCGAAGAATTTTGTGAGGTCAGCGTATAACCAGTCAGCCTGGAGGCATTGGACCTTGACCTTGGACATCCCAGAAGGAAAAATCCCTCCTCTATTGTCTGGAGGGAGCGGCACTTGGTTGCTTTCGAGTTGGATCAAAATAAAAACTCTTCGCAATATCGAATCAGGACTTTTTTTTTTTTTTTAATTTAGTCCAATATATCAGACGAGCGAGCAATACTCTTGTCTTTACTCTACAAAATAAACAAAACATCAGATTAAGTAGATAATATACGGTTGCGGTTCTTTTATAGCGCTTTGCTGTTTGAATTCAAACTTATTTGTCGGGGTGTGTTACAAAAAGTAGGTCTTTTCAACAACGTCATTAAGTTGTATGAAAGTAAAACACATTTCACTAGAGTGCGCTATTTCAATTGTACATTAATCTTTTTCTTGTAAAGTTTGCTCGCTAAGACTGTTTTTTATAACATCTTTTTATTATTATTTTTTAGACATCTGTTTTATTATTTCTATTGTAAGTTTAATTTCTATTTGTATGCGTTTATTGTAAGTTTAATGTCTATTATAGGTCGGAAGATCTTTTCTTAAATTTTTACAGTAATATTTCTCTTCACAACTTTTTGAAATGAATTGTATTACCAGGAAATATACATTTACTGAAGGCGTTAATTTACTGAAATAAATCAGCATTTGAATACATGGTTTGAAATAGAATTGAAAATCTTTATTACTTAAATGTACAAAAGATAAAACTGTAGTTTATTTGTTTAAAGTTAAAAAATGCATTTGTTTAATGTCTATTATAGATCGGAAGATCTTTTTCTTAAATTTATTCAAGAATCTTTCTCTTCACATCTTTTTGAAATGAACCTTTGTATTACCGGGAAATATACATTTACTGAAGGCGTTAATTTACTGAAATAAATCACCATTTGAATTCATGGTTTGAAATAAATTTGAAAATATTTATTGCTTAAATGTATGAAAGAAAAATCTATAATTTATTTGTTTAAAATTAAAAAAAGGTATTTGTGCATTTGTTGAAAATAACAGTTGATATAAAATTAATTTTTATAATTCGCGAAAAAAAAAAAAAAAAGTTTGCTTTGAGTTTGAGTTGTTTTATCTGAAAAGACTCGAATTTTCAGAGCGAGGGATATTTTTTAAACTTAAACCAGGGAAAAAAAAAAAAAAAAAAAAAAAAAAAAAAAACCAAGTTTAATCGTCTAAGTTTGCTTTTAAAATAGTTGGAAAAATTGTAACGAAGAATCTAATTCTTATATAAATATAAATATTTCTGAAAACAATTGAAGAGATATTTAAAAAAGGTTACAATACATTTACTTCTCATATTTAATTTAATAGTAATTGATAATATATCGATAATCAAGTGGTAATTTTTAAAAAGTACGAGAATTAAAAGAATTTAAAAGCAATTTAAAAGTAAAAACGAGTAATTGAGAATAAAAATTAAGTTAAAATTAGCTTAACGATCATTTAGTAAAATTGAACCACTGAATTTTATTCCAATAAAATTAATGTTTAGTAATTTATATATTGTTACGAAAACATTTAGATTTATGTATATTTTTCACGATTTTAAGTTTTGTCGCTGCAACTAATATGCACTTCGGATTTTATAAACTTATCAATCTTGAATTTGTATATAAATATACAAGAATCGGTGGGTAAACTGCCAAAACAAAAACTACAGGGGCAAGATCTTAAAAGAAATTATACATATATATAAAATCTGAAATAGGGGGGGAGGCTGAAGTCGCCTAGAAAATTAGAGGGGAAAAAAACAAACAAGAAATCTATTATATTATCTTGAAGATAATGTTATGAGGGAAAACCTACCCTCAGGACATTATAAACCATGTTATTTCCGCTCACTAGATGATGGATCCAAGTCAAAAAAATTCTAGCGAAGTATTCCAGTAACATAGAGGAATCATTATTTTTTTTTTCATTTAGAAGTGGCATGGTATAAGACTAACAAATTATAATTCGCAGCGCAGCTGGCTCTTATAGAAAAAATCGAGTCACGTAACGGCGGCAACCAACAAATTGGAAATATTCGGCTTATTGGTGGAAAACCCCATAACTTGTAACGGATAAAATGATAAGGCCTTTTAGAATGTAATTGAGTGACAGAGGGCAACTAGTAATTACACACACACATATATATATATATATATGTGTGTGTGTGTGTGTGTGTGTGTAATAGCGCAGATTTTGCTCATTCTGAATTTCTGACGTATAAGTAACAAATTCAATTGTTACACTGACCCCTATTCAACTCAGTTCCGCGTTTTCTGGTAACAACCACTTGTAAATCTTATACTTCTACAATTTTTCGCTACCTTGTGGGTTGTCAGCTCTCTCCCCTACCCGATATTAACCAGACCACTTTTACAGATATGTTTTTAATTTCGTTCGCTCTGACTAACTGATGCTTTTAACTTTCACGGCTACTGGATGTAGCTTTTCGTTTTCCGGGTCTGGTCGACAATTCTTTAATTATTTTAATCAGTATTAATTATATAATAAATAAAAAGACTCATGGCTTTTCAATTTTCTGAAAAATCCACTTGGATTACTGCTACATCTTTCAAAAGCTTCCGTGTTGTCAAACACACACACACACACACACACAAACACACACACACACACAAACACACACACACAAACACAAACACACAAAACACACACAAACACACATACACACATATATATATATAATTATTAGAATAACTAGATCATTAGACAAACACAAAGTCAACATCAATACGTCTACGTGTTGCAAATCTACGTGTTGCGAATACTATTGTGGTTTTGTTATGAAAACTTTGTGCTTTGTGGCTTTGTACTTTATATCTATTTATCTCTCTCTCTCTTTATATATATATATATGACTTTAATTGATCTATATAAACGCGAAAGTAATTCTAAAAGTATTTGAATTCAGTCGACAAATACAGCTTGGCAAGAATACATTTTAAAAGAAATATTGCTCAAGAAAGAAAGGAGAAAAGTTCCTGAAACAAAACTCAGACTTCCTATTTTGACACCTGACTCACTCTATATCTATATCAATAACGCTTTGTTATTTACAGTGCTCTCGTTCTTTCACTCTGTCTGTAAATCTATCTTATTTATAGGAAAGTCTTAGTTTCTTTTCATTCACTTTGACAGGTAGAAAAAAAATTAACAATTTGTAAGCGTTATTTTTTGATTTTTTTCAAAATTTAGTGGTCTGTCTTCTGAGTCACAAGGGATTTAGCAGTGCTGTCGCCATTTCGTGTCAGCATAGTTTTATGTTAATTGGAATGATTTAACTACCCCTATTTGTAAGCGGAAAATAGTATTTCTCGTCATCATTATTTATTGAACAATGAGGTGTAAACTGCCGTGAAAAATTTAAATTATAAGCAATGTCAACAAAAGGGATAGAGAAAGAAAAAAAAATTTCGAAACCAGTTAGACCTCTCATAAAATTGCGAGTATTATTTTTATCACTGAATGGTAATTTGCATACAGAGGTTATATATAGTGGTTTACGTAATTACATGGGGTTTGGATATTTAATGTCAAAGTTTTTTGGAGAACTCACTAATTTTATTTCTATAAAGCAATGAACTTCAACCGATGTACCACGGAAATTCTTGAGGGTCTTTAATTAAATTACTTCCGAACAAAAAGAAAACAAAAGTCAAACAAATTAAGTGCCCAATTAAAACTTCTTGCATCAATTATACGAATATATCGTTGGTATAATAAATGAGTTTATGATTAATGATTAATTTAATTATATATATAAATATAACGTAGATAATAATATAATTAATAACATATTAATCATGTATATTAATTATTTTTCTCTATATTATAGAGAAAAATATATTTGAATAAGAAAAAAATAACAATATTTCAAATTAATATTCGGAAAATAGATTTTCTTTTATCTTAAAAGAAATAGTATGCTTCGAAATCATAATCAAATTTTAAACTACAACAATAAAAGAAGTATACTATAAATAGTTTGAAAATTTTCAGCGTTGTCTTTTTATTGCAAATTTTAATAAACTTGTTTGTTTCAGTTAGTAAATAAATCAATAAATGTTTTTTTATTTATTCTTTATCATATTTGAAGTGAACTTAGAGAGTTTAATTATAGGTTAAAGTGTACCGTGTTAAAACAAGGGTAAAAACATTATATGAATCAAGTTTTGATATTATTAACGCTAAATTTTTTTTATATTAAATAAATATATATCTTTAAAATATGAAAACAAAACAGGAATTATAAATAAATTGTGTATTACAATATTTAATCAAAATCGTAATTTAGAAAGAATGCCAATATCTAATTAATCACTACATGTAAAATGTAAAATTTCTTTTTAAAATTTGTTTAAAAATATGTTTATAGAATTTAGGAAAAAAAGTTTTTCGTTTTTTTTTTTATCAACTTTAACATGCATAAATACATATATTTAAAAATATTTGATTTGTACAGTACAGTAGATTTTCAGTTTTTTTTATAAGAGTTTTTTTTTATTAGTTTTCAGTTTGCTAAACAAAGAAAAAGCTTATTAATGAAAATAATTTCTAAGAACATTAAACTGGGACCATTCACTGAGGTAGAATAGGTATATAGGTAGAATAGTAGAATATTTTGAATACTGTAAATCACTTTTTATTATCGTAATGAAATTTGTTTGCCTGGAAAAAAATTAGGCTGAATGATTACATTACAATTTTCATTAAAATTTATCAATTAAAATCATAATTTTCTCTTCTAAATTTTTGATGATAATGATGTTTCAGAATTATTGGGAAAGATAATAAATCGGTTAAAAAGACTTTTATTTTTTATCTTGTTTCAAAATCAAAATTAATTTTTTTAAAAGCATATATATTAATGATAACGATATTTCAGAATCATTGGGAAATATAATGAATTGGTTAAAAAGAAATTTTATTTTTATGTTGTTTCAAAATCAATATTGATTTTTAAAAAGTATATATAACAAGGGAACAGGAAACAAAATTAGAGAAATCCAGTTTAAATTTATCATATACAAAGATCTTTTTTTTTTGTATATTAAAATTATATATCCCTTACAAATTTTGTTCGGTATACATATATAATTTTTTAAAATTTAATTATAATTTTGATTTGATTTGATATGATGAACGAATTAAAAATTGATTGCTTCTTAAGTAGTACTATGTTCTACGCACTCTTTGTAAAAGAAATTTTCCCTTAACGAAATGATCCAAACAGTGATCTCTGAGCTAACAATTTTGATGTCGGTTCCCTTTTGTCGCACAATGTGAAGATGTTGAAAAACATTTTTTCGCTTTTGTTGCGCTATTTTTATATTAGAATAATGTTCCTTCTGTTACAAGAAGGATAAATCAATTTAAAAAGGATTCTTCAGCCATCAAGCCAAATTAAGTATGGTGAGAAGTTATAAGACCATTCGAGTGAACTTACACTATAAACTGTCAAATGTTGTTATCGATTGATGAGAGACGGCTCAGCTATTAAGAGCGAAAAAACACTTGAACCTTATCATAAAGATAGTTTGTCATTCAGAATTTGACGGCATTAATATGCAGAGGAGGTAATGTTTTAGATTTAGTATGGCGCCAATCAATTCAGGAAAAAGAAAGGTTCAGCGATAGAACAAGTTTTCGTTTGGCTAATTAAGAAGTTTCACTTAATTACGCTTTGAGTTCTTTTTTAGAGATGTTCAAACTGAAGTGATTTCTGAAGTTGCAATATTTATAAATTAAATGAATAAATCATTTAAACTTAAAGTCATAGAATCCAGTCAGTCATAAAATATTAAAGTCACAGAATCAAGCATGCACTAATCGTATTTTATATACTTCGTATTATTTTCTTATCATTGTATTTATTGCTATACTTATAATTTTCTAAGAAGTCACTTCTAATTTATCAGAAAGTCATTTTAATTAAATTTTTTATGTTGAAAAATAACTTAGGATTACTTCTTTATTTTATTAGTCTTTTTCGCAATTTCAATAGTTTCAAGTTGTTGATTTAACGACATAAAAAATTCTAAATCATATTATATTTGTATTAAATATAGCAAATTTATGATTTTTCAATGAGAAACGAGAAATATATAGTACTTAAATTAATCTAATTAAAATGTTTATTATTCATTAAAAAATTCGAAATAGGCGAGCCACATTACAGATATCATTTGTATTGGGCCTCGCCTATTTCGCTTAGAGCTAAAGAGTAAATTAATCAGCGTTATTTACAAGTTACTACTGATAAAAAACTTAATTATTTAAAGTGCTTATGATAAATATTCCCAATGGAGCTTACAAATATCTATCTCAGTGATCAAATCAAAATAAACGTTTATTGATGATTGTGTCTTCAGAGAATTGTTATAAGAAAAACTGTGTGTCTTCAAAAAATCATTACATCGTTAAAATCGTTTACATGCATGGCTATTAAATAAGTATTAATGGTAAAGTAGAAGTATTACTATAGTAAATAAGTATAAGTATTACTATTGTAAATAAGTATAAGTATTACTATTGTAAGTAAGTATTAACAAGTATGGTAAATAAATATTACTGCTAAGTATAAATGACATTATATATTGGTTTGAAAGTCATTTAAAATTGTTAAATCTTTAAAAATAGTTGGTCAGAATACATTGAAAATTGAATACTAATCATTGCAATTCATTTTTTTAATGATGTTTCAAATAAATATTATAGAACTAAATTTGTTGTTACTACTGGTTTCTTAATTCCGCATAAATTGTTTTTGTTTACTTTATAGCAAAATATTTAGATTGCAATTTAGTTGCATCCAGCCATTTTCGCTATCATCAGTACTTCCGGTTGAATGTTTTTTTAAACGAGTGCGTTTTGTACTGAAAAGTAAATAATTAAACTTTTGCAGAACGGAATAACCGTAATTGCAGGTGTGAAAATTTTGTCTGGCCTTGTAATATTGCTATCCTTCTTCATTATCAGGCGTGTTCACCATCGTTAACCTTCCTCATTCAAATATAATATTTATGCAGCTGAGTGAGTCTTAGTAACGCTCTATAAATTAAGATTTAGAAATCTCTATATAAATTTTTATCTGATATGTGTCATGTTTTATTCCTCTAATGTGAAGAGGAATAAACCATACTGTATTTTTAAAATGTTTTTAGAATATAAACAAAAAATAATGAATAAATGCAGAAGAATCAGCATTAATTGTAAAAGACGGTTCCTTCTTTTATACTTTTTATCTTCGATCTTATTATGTACTTAATTTTTTTATATTGAAAAAAAATTAATCTAGCTGTTTAATTAATAGAGCAAGAACTATTTTACTTAAAAGCTAGGTCCTTCATCAAGATATTTCTAACAATTTTTATATTTAAAATTCATAATATAAAAACTTTAATGTTTCTGCTTAAACAACTGAAAACTATTTAAATGTACTTAAGCTGTGATTAAAACAGATTTATTAAATTAATTTTAGGTTGATCATTTTTTATGGAAATTGTTCTCCAAAAACGAAATGAATATATGCACTAAGGATTCTTTTATTAAAATCCAAGTTTATGCTCGTAAAATTTCGAAATCTAAGCAAAACCAAGTTTGAAAAATGGCATTTTAAATTTATTTAATTAAATATTTATTTATTTTTGATAAATGTTACTCTAACAGCTCTTGTTTTAATAACCTCACGAAATTTTTATGTTTCATTGAATCGTTATGTTACGATGCCATGGATTTACCTGCATTTTTGAGAGTCATTGTATACTTACAACAATTGGAGTTCTCATATGTCTTGTTGTAGCCAATTTTTTAATTCTGTTTCAGTAAATAATTCTACTTTAGAATACAATATGCTTCATTGAATTGTTATGTTTTGATAGCATGGATTTACCTGCATTTTTGAGAACCACTATATATTTATATCAACTGGAGTTTTTATTGTTTATGTCTTGTTCTAACCAATCTTTTAATTCTATTTCATTAAGTAATTCTACTTTGAAATAAAATATATTACATTGAATTTTTATGCTTCCTTGAATATTTATGTTCCGATAGCATTGATTTACCTGCATTTTTGAGAGTCACTGTATACTTTACAGTAACTGGAGTTCTTATATGTCTTGTTCTAGCTAATCTTTTAATTCTGTTTCAGTAAGTCATTTTACTTTGAAATACTGAGCATATCATTTAGGTTTCTTTGTTGGTGTATTTTATTGGTTTATTTGAATGAAGATGTATTCATCATTTATAGCTAGTATATATAAATTTATTACCAATATTTAAAGTAAATGAACAACAAGCTAACAAGCCAACAACTAAAGCAAATGTAAATTAAAAAACTGAAGCATAGGTTTCGGAGAATGTTTAATCAAATTATTTTGTTCTAGTAAAATTATTATACAGTGAAAAGATGTATATATATCACAATATGAAAACTATTATATTCATCAATTTCCTAAATAAGATTTAAACGCAAGAGTTTATATAATTTTCGAACTAGAACCAACAACCAACAATTAAGTAAAAGGTCAAGATTTTGAGCAAAATCCAAACATTGGCAATCTTGATATACTCAGGAAAATAATTATTTTCTATATTTCTTCTGTATTTTGAGCCTTTGAAGATTTTATAGAAAGTCGACAATTTTTTTAGCGCTGACATTGTTCTGGTTAACTTTACACATATTTTGTCCTTCACATGTCAAAAAAGGAGGAGACAGATTGAATTAATTCTCACCAAAACAGTCGTCGTGGCTGATGGGTAGGGAACTCAAATGAAACCAGACAAGCATTTGTTTTCTCATCAAGTGTGATTTATTACTTGCAACATTCTTTCATTATAAATTACCAAGATGAGTTTCAGTAAAATCTAGATCATTTGGTTGCATAGTGCGTTCAAACTTAAAAGAGGTGAGAAGGATTTCAAAGATTAAATACTCAATTCAAAGCAGGTGCAGGTCGTTCGCTGAATCACTTTTTAAATTATTAAAAAGTATGCATAATAAAACCAGCAGAAAAAAATTCCCAGCCTTACAAAAAGAAACCTAATTAAAATCAGTTGAAAAGCAAATAATTTCAATTAAAACAAGTTATCTTTAAATACAGCAATAGAGAATAAAAAGACTATTATATTTGGATTGGAGCAGTTAAAACAGTTTTTAATAATAGTACATAAATAATTTCTTTTATAAAATATATAGCACTGCTACAACAATATTTTAAAATTGTTTTTTATAATTTTTATGTGTAATGTTTAAAATAAACACATAGTCTAGAGTGGTTATTTTAAGAGATACTAGTCAAATTTTAATTATTATGAGATTTCCATGATATTTTTAGAAAAAAAGGGATAAATTTCATTATACATTTAAAGCCAGAAAAAATATGTGTGCAATAAATTTTGCTTTATTTTTGTATATGTTTGTGAAAAAGTATGCGTATTTACTTTCAAAATACACACAAATATTTTATATGTGCTTGAACTTAACTATTTTGTTAAAAAAATATTTTATGTATTATTTCAACAAAGAAACTTGAGCTGCAAATTTGTTATTTTTCTAAAATTTAAAAATTTCATTGACTTTTCAAAATCATTAATCAGTTTAGTCACTGTGGTTTCAAATAGTTCATTTGAATTTAAGTAGTTTTAAAATACTTTACATTTATATTCTTTTTGTACAAAAATTAACATGACAAAAGAAAAATACACACACAAAATTTTCTATTCTAGTATTTTTTTTGTCGGATTGTTATAAAGAGAAAGCATAAAATGCACTTCTAAAAAGGAAAAAAAAAATCGATCAATATTACACTGTTTTTCTTGTTCTGTTTTTTCCGTTACCCTTTTGATTTCTTAAAAAAAATTGAATTGAATAATGATCGTTTTCTTCCGTGGTGCTTCTATTTCCTAACATATTTCTGCTACTGAACAAGTATTGGCTAAACCCACTTTTTGAGAAATTTTTTCTGAATAATATGCTAAACACAATTACTCTTCAAAGAAACACACAGTTTTTGTTATTTTGAAAATTTATTTCGACAAATGAATATTGAAATTTATCATTTCAAACTTTTATTTGAGAAAATTAAAAGTTGCATGAGATAAAAGCATTCTCATGATTTTTTTTCATGCACTCAATTTTGAATTTATTGCTATTAATTGTTAATTGTTATTAAATGTTAAATTATATTAATTGTTAATAATTTAATTCATTTATTTCTATTACTATTTGTTGGGATATTTTGAACATTATTTTATATTTTCATCCATCATGATTCTTTTTTATTAAAAAATGCCAAATTAGTTCTTATGATAGATCAAACTCTTAACGTTTTCATAATAACCACCATGTGTGATAAAAAAATGACCATGATTTTCTTAAAATGGGAGAAAATCGAGAGTTGGAACAAAATATATCGAAATAAATACAATTTGAAATTGAAAGAATCAAAATATTCATGATAATTTATCAATAAAAATATTCATAATGCAATTTTTTAAATTCAAATACGTTTGAAAGAAATTTAAGAAATATTTTTAAAAAAATGTTTGATCTTCTATTAATAAAAAAAAGAGTCCTATCGTAAAAAATTTATTATTTAAAAATGAAAACAACCTTGATTCTCTTTATTCTATTAGGATATGCAAAGTGTCAGACATCAGAATCGAATCTTCTCTAGTTATGACCTCGAACGACAAAAACAATTTGAGTAAAAGAAAATGTATAATTTAGAAAACTAATGATTTTCAAAACGTTAATTTAATCTTCTTTTGAGGAATTCCAATTACCATGGCTTCTCTCATTCTATTCCTACTGTTTTATGAGACTCCAGAAGTCTTCAGATCTCTTCAGTATTTGTCGATTTAGAGGACGTTCCCTCATTTAATCATTGATCCTTGTCAGGCTGAATGATATTTTCCCAGACTGTTTTTTGTTTTCACATTCATTTTAAAGGCGTGCCAAAATAATCAAATTCTTTACACGCATTGTAAATGATATGAAAAGAGAAACTCTATATTTATTTACTTTTCATTACTTCCTTGAGACATATTAAACTATACAGAATTACATATTCGCTTTAGGCTGCGTTTTTTCCTTATGCAACAAACATAATCAGTTTTGGTTAGCGGTTTTGATTAAATGAAATTTGTATAAGCAGTAGTGAATAGGCAATTCATAGTTTAGTTATTTTGTATTTAAATGTTTTTGAATTTTTTCTCTAACTGTATTATGATGGCAATTGTTCAATTATTTTATATTTCACAAATGTTTTAATATTGTTACAAATTGTATTATAATAATAATTTATATAAGCAAAGGCATAAAAATTGTGGAATTTTAGTTTTTAATCATTCTTTCAGGTTGTATAATTCTAGAGTTCATATAGAAGGGAACATATACAAACTTTTATAAATGCTCCTGTAATTTGGCTAAGAAATTATTTATTAAATCATCAAACATTATTTAACAAATTTATATATTACATTCTTTGTTATAAAATAAAAAATAAATAAAATAATATAATAAAAAGCAATTAAAGATTTTCACACGTTACATTGCATTAATTTAACAGCTGTTTAAGTATTTGGTTTGTTTTTTGTAACAAACTGGCGAAAAAGTGGTGATTCAAATGATTTTTATGAAAATGATTTAACTGATTGTAATACACAAATTTTTAATAAAATGATTTAAAATAATGGCTGAAAGGAAAATAATGGAGATTTGCTAATGGAAATAATGACTTTATAGTTAAATAACGATGGTGAAAATATTATAAATTTTATATTATATTGCAAGCTTTATACATATTGGTTTTCGTCGAACAACAGTCACTTTATTAGGAAAAAATTACAGAAAAAGATAATATTTTAAAAATCACTATTAAATGCCATTACGAAAATTGGTTTTATAGATTTATGTTGAACATAAAAAAAGTGGTATTATTGTTAAAAAAAAATAAAAGGCAGTTTATTCATTGTGACCTAGATTTGACTTGTGTTTTCATGATCACCTTTGTTTCGAGTCTAGTAAAACAAACAAGCCAAGAGTGCATTAGATTCTTCAGATTCTTCTCAATCAGTTCCGTTGGAAACAAACGCGTGATAAAAGACATAGCAACGCGTGGAATTTCCTCATGTCTTGAACGTTGTCCAAATAGAAGGCAAACAAGCTAACCGTTTCTTCGGATGATGCATAGCAAATGAGTAAGCGACAGCCGTTGATTCAAATAGTGCCATTCAAGAAAAACACAAACACTCATTTCTAAATTTACAGTCCCTTTATTCATAAGGAGAAATAAAACATTCAATTCCATTTCTTTAATAGTTTCTTAATCATTATCATTTCAGTTTGTTTTTTTAATATTCTTGGTCAATTTTTGTTTTCTTATTAGTAATTATTATTTTTTTTTTTATAAAAAAAGCATTTTTTGAAAATCTCAGTCAAAAAGTTCAGTTCATAATATTTGTTATTTTATTCGAAGACGCATTGCAAGCATAAATTAGGTAAATTAACTGAAGTTATAAGGATATTTTTACTTAATCATACAAAAATATTTCGCTTTTAAATTGGAACAAAAAAAAATATTTTTTAACATCATTTTTTACTCATTAAATGCACTTTTAGTTCTTAATTTTTAACACTTGATCCGTCTTAAATTATATTTTCGTTGTCAACTAAAAACCACCAAAATATTAACCTATAATTTTTAATAGCTTACTTTGCTAGAAAACGATCATTATTTAAAATATAATTTTTTTTTTATTTAGAGACTCTTTTTTAAAAGATGACTTTCCATAGAAAACTTTAGAAGATGACTTTTTTAACGTTAATGAAATATAATTTTAGAAAAAAATATATTTTTACTTATTTAATATGGGTATCATGTTATAGGGATATTGAAAAAAAATTATCTTTTTCTATAAAAATAATTATAAGTAAATATTGTATGTATTTTGAAATATTTTCTCTTGAAAAGCGAAAATTATGAGAATTTTGGTGAACAAATAATGAGTTTTGTTAACAACTAATATCAATAAATATGGCTATAATTATAAATTAAAACTTTTCAAAGATTGCAAATTTAAAGTTAAAATTGTACTTGTGATAATTTGGAGTTTTTGATCGCAAATTGAAAATTTTTACATGGATTTGATTTTGCCTTTGTTTTTATAAGTAACATTTTTTCTGGCAGAATATTTGTAGAAAAGTGATTATCATAAATAAGTAAAAATTGTTTCGAAAATGTTAACTAAAGTTCGGATTATTTCATAACAGTTTTTATTCAGAGAACCCGTTTCAGAGATTTTTAAGAGACTTTACTATAAAAATCGCTTACTAAAATTCTAAAGAAACACCAAGAATGAAATTGTATTTTTGAAATCTCAATTTAAAAATTATTTATATTGAAATATTTTTCTGTAATAAAGAAATATGTATGATATATTTCTAGCACAATTTCAGTACTTTGAAAACATGTTCAAATTATGTACTAAATTCTATAAAAATCTGCTACTAAAAGAAAGGATGACATTGCGCTATCCGGCAGGTCTTCCATGGTTAATTGTTCTACTTTTATGTGTTTTATGGGAGTAAATATGGAAAATTTTATGCACGTAAACATATAGACAGATTTAAAAAAATCTTTTTTACCAATTTAAAATACTGGAAAATAAAATTAGGATTTTGTAAAAGTGACTACGAATCTCATTTTAAAAGTGCCCCACTCGTGGTCTTGTGTCGATCGATATGAGATTCTATGTCACAATATGTGATATGTGTGTTGATTTATGTCACTGTGTCGACGTTATAGTCAACTGTCGATATGAGACACTGTATGACGATCTTCATCAAGTATACCCATTTTTCAAAGCTGTGACTAGCTCTCACCAACAACTGAATCTTGATCTATTTGCTTTTTAGCTTGTGCTGACTAGTACTGAATTACGAGTGGGTCACTTTTAAAACAGATAACATAATTTTATTGTCTAGTATTTTAAATTAGTAAAAATATTTGTTAAATTTAAAAGTTAAGCTAAATTTAATTAACTGAATATCAATTTAAAAAGTTATTCATTGCAATCCCATGCATTCACATTCAATGCAATCACAATCATTTTCATTCGTTGCAATCACATTCATTCACATTCATTGCAATCACATTCATTTTCATTCATTGAAATATTGTTTCAGTCGATGATACACATAGATCCCACTAAAGTTCAATTGTGAACATATTTGCATGCATGCCATCTCTATAAACTTTAAGAAACAATAAAATGTTAAATTAACTTTATATAAGGAGTAAACTGCTAATGAAATTATTGTTAATGCCAATTTTAGTGACATATTCAGCTTATAAAAATTTTAATTAAATACAATTCGAACTAAGCTGAAAACAAATCAACAAATAAAAATTAAATGAATGATGGTTATATTCAGAATTACAAGAAAAAACAATTTCTTACTGGTAAAATAATAAACACAAACTAAATTATGAATAGATAAAGACCAATCTTATTCCAAACTGATATTTTCATTTCAGTTGCAACGTGACTTGTTACTCAATTATCCATAAGTAAGTGAACTAATTAGCTTATTTAAAAGATGATCATAGATGCCACAGTGAAACCAGTTTTTAAATCATAAAATAAAATTTAAGCAACCAGCAGCTGTATATAAGTGAAAGCACTTAACTATTTTGATTTTGAAAATAGCAGAATTGGAATTACTTGTATAAATATGTTAAATAACCATGCATAAATAAATAATTTAAGCAGTTTATTTAGAAAGTGTATATGCATGAAAGACTGAAGTGAGTCTTTAAAATTACCCCATTAAGTAAAATTAAAACAATCCGCAGCTGCATATACAAAAGTATTTACACATTTTTGTAACGATTTTGAAATCATATATCTATAAACAAAGATCAGAATTTTATTTTCTAAAATGTTTAGTCTTACATCCCTTTTGTTGAACTATCATATCGCATCTTGAGCTATCTATTAAAGAGCTATTCTTAATATATCAAGGTTGATTTTTTTCCTTGTCATCCATCCATTGTTTTTAGATGTCTCTAATAAAGAGCTTGTTTTTAAAAGTCCAAATGTTCAGTAATTTATAGGAGACACGTCAGAGACTTGGGTGGTATTCATTTAAATGGAATAGTCACAATTCCGGTTCCGTTCCAGCTATAGATTTAGAGGTATGACTGGTAACCTTATCCTGATGGAACTTAACGCAGTGAAAATTGTTTGGGTAAAGGGATGAAATGTCTTAGTGGAAAATAGGTGTTAAACATATTTCTAATAGCAATCCGAGTTCATTTTGACATTTTTTTTTCTGCTTTCCGATTTTTAAATTTTCCGTTACTACAGAAACCAATAATAAGCATAAGAACTTTAGCAAAACTTTCCTTATTTTCTTTGAAACAACATTTTAAGTTTTTTTCTCTTCTTTTTTCGGTAGAAAATCGATGTTTTTCTATTGTAATCAGATAAATATTTCCAAACCTGATCAATTGTATATTCTATATTTTCATTGTCCTTTGTATTGTATTGTTCTCATTGTATTTTCATTGTCTTTTCATTTTAATTGTATATTTACATTTGTCACCTGTCAAATAATTTTCTTACGACAATATGCACATAGTCTTAAACTGAGAAACATGTTTTAGAGTTAGCTGATGACCACACAATTTTTTTATTGACTTTAAATCAGATTGTATACATATTTTTTACAGTTCCTATAGCATTGTTTATTCTTTGGGGGGGGGAGTTGGAGTTTTTAAAACATGAGATGCTATTTAGATATAGCAAGATGTGTATGTACCTTTGTTGGGTATGGATTTTTGAGAACTTTTGTGTTTATTTCTTTTTTTATTATTTAGGTCATTTATTTTACTTGTAGAAATATTAAAACCATGGTTTTCACATCTGTTTTTAATAATAAAATAAAAATATTTTTCTTCATATTGCTCAAAAATATAGCCTCCAATCAATTGTTTATTTTCCAGCAACATTTTAAAGCAACAAATAATTTTAATGACGTAGACCAGGGGTGGTCAACCCGCGGCCCGCCTTGAACATTTTTCCAGTGCGTGAGATTTATCACACTTTTACAAACTATATTTATATTCAAAAATTAGCTGTCGAAATTATGAGAAAAAAATAACTTTAATTTTAAAATAACATTCTTGCGAGTATATGACAGATAGTGCCTGTTTTATTTATGAGTTTACAGAATAATCAAATTATATTCTGCGTACTCATGATGAGCGGGCATCTTTGGAACATCTAATATAACAGGTTGTAATATGAATATAAAAATATCTATGGTGGGTCTAAATCTAATATGGGGATATATAATTTTATATGTGGCCCGCGGAGTTAGGATGCATTTTAAGTGGCCCGCAAGATCATTTGGGTTGGCCACCCCTGATGTAGACGATAATTAAACCCTATTCCGAATTGATGCCATTCAAGATTTTTTTTTTTCATTTATGCTGAATTCACGGAGAACATCAAAATCATTACAAAAATATCTGAACACCCTTTGTAGTTAATATTATAAGTGAAAGATTCTCGTTATTTTGATCCTGAAAATGGCTGGATAGGATTGAATATATTGTCTATGCATAACATTTGCTATCAAGCAGTTTAATGACTAGAGGCGATGATCAATGATATTGATTTACTTGAATCACCATTTAGATGTCTTTAGTTTCCGAAACATTGTATCAGAGAGCTGAAAACTGCAATAGGCGTGGTTAGGACACACGTGAAGAGCATGCTATATTAGACTCAGCACTGGAGGACTTACTGATGTGGAAGAATAAGATATCTTCTCGTTTGATCTCTTTGAATTACTTTTTCTCGAAATGATTGAGGATGGTAATGACACATTATTATCTTTCTTAATTTTTTATTTAAATTATTTCAGTTTGAATAGGTTTTTTTTTTTGAAAGTTTGAGTAACAATGAGTCATGCCTGAATTTTTATTTTCTTGCATATGCCACCACTTTACATTAACGACTTAACAACGCCATCGAAACGGATAAAAATGGATATAAATGCAGATTATTCAATAAAAGATACTTCTCTTTAGATTTTAAAGTGTATTTTGAAGTTTCTTAAAATATATCAATTGAAATTTATGTATTTTGAATTGGGTATAACTTGGATTTGTGATATGAAAGACCGAGAAGAATTGATGAAATAAATATGTTGGGTTGCAGTCTTCACATTAATAACATAACAGCGCCATCGAAATGGATATAAAAGTAGATTATTCAATGAAAGATGCATTTATTTGAGTTTTAAATTGATCTGAATGGCTCAGACACGTCAAATTTGAAGTGATAAAAAGTTATTTATTCACATTATATATGAAATAAATTTTCCTCATAGTATTCTTTCTTCAATAAATGTTCTTAAACTCGAAAATTATTAAATTAAGCTATTTAACGATAACTATTGACTATCTATAACAACTATAACTAGAGTCTTAACTTATCTTTATATAACAATAGCTTTACGATGATAATGTTTTCATAAAAGTCTGTTAAATTCTTCTCGCTTGTTAAGTATTTATTTTGTCCTTCATCTGTTCTATCAAATCGTAAAATTATATTTGAAAAAAAAAAAAATTAAATTTTCTCATTTTTATCTTTAAGTTCGCGCATTATAATTTTTTCTTTAAAATAAGTTATTAAGAATTCTGAATTATAGTAAGTTATATATTAAATATTTTATATATTAATTATATAGTATTAAGAATTTTGAAAATTTTTTTTTTTTCATGAACATTTTACGATTTACACAGCAACTGAAAGTGAAAATCAATTAAATTATCTGAAAAACCTCTGAGATATTTTAAATCAAATGCAATTTCATTTTTTTTACTTGTAGCCTTGCCTTTATTTAGTATTTGTTATTATTATTAATAATAATTAGAGATCTTCCCTCATCACCGAATTGAAATATCTCTCATTTTGATCTATAAATTTACCAAAAAAGCTTTCTTGTCTTTTTATTTTAAATTAAGTTAAGACTCGGATTTTCAAAAAGAAATATTTGCTTATAAATATTTAACGAAAGTGAAACTTATTACGTAAGTTAAATTATCAGAAAAATCTCTGAGTTCTCTGAAAAATCTCAGAAATATCTGAAAATTGCATTTGATTGAAAATCTCTTAAATATTTTCAGTCAAATGCAATTTTACTTTTTCATTACTCGTTGACTTGCCTTTATTTATTCTTTATTATTATTATTATTATTATTAAGCTATCTTCCCTCATCACCCAAATGGAATATCTCTCATTTTGATCTACAAATTGATAAATTATCTCATTTTCATCAATCAATCTTCCTTGTCTTTTTTTAAAAATTAAGTTGACTCGGATTTTCAAAAAGAAATCTTCCTTTCTAAATATTTAACGATTTGCACACAGCAACTGAAAGTGAAACTCATTATGTAAGTTAAATTATCGGAAAAAATCTCTGAAACATTTCCAATGAAATGCAATTTCTTTTTTTCCTTACTTGTATGTAACCTTGCCTTGATTTATTTTGAATTAGCGATCCTGCCCTCATCACATCTTAAGAGCATGTGATTTTATGATGCTCTAAATGTCACTTTAAAGTTAACCGCTACTATTATCCGCCCTCAGTAGACTGATATCGACAAAGCATTAGATTTACAACACCCAGTTAACTTTTAAAACAAACGTCCGTTGAGCACCATCCTGTTGGGTCGATTGTATATTAATGAGAAGGGAAAGCGAGAAAAAAGTTTTAAGTGTTGCTGATTCAATTGCTTTTTTCACTTTTCTAAACGTGATATAAAAAGTAAGAAAAAATTGCATTGTGTCTTGGAAAGTAAAAGAATTGATGACTTTTCCTTCGCACGCCTCATTCTTTGGAAATAAATCAAAGTGATTTATAAGTAGGGGCAGTAAAAAGGAATTGGATGCTTCAAGAGATTTTGAAGGCCGAAGGCCGCATTAACAACTGTAACCGCGGGAGGGGTAAGTGTTATATCACATCATTCAAGTTGCTAATTCACTTCATTTCGAATAACAGTCTCATACAACTTGTTTTCATGATATTTATTGAACTAATCAAGGAGATTATCCTGAATAAAATTCAATTCAAAAATATCATGGATAGTTACTGTTTATCGTGGCTTAATAATCGCATACGCTTAAAGTCTGTAAGTATTATTCTCGGAATTTCAATTCAGAATATTTCAATTTGTATAGTGCAACTTATTTATAAGTGTTTTGAAAAAAAATGTCTGACCGTAAAAGCGTTATTTTTTTCAAAAGAAACATATGTAATAGGAACCTTCTGAAAAACAACTATGAAGAAAAAAATATTACACCCGCGTTATAGACTAACCCCATTATATCAAAAGGACAGATGATAAACAAAAAAGAAGAAAAAATGCCCATTGAATTAATATTGCAATATTAAGTCACTTCGTACCATACTTCTTCCACCTTGTTTACATATGATTCATTGAACTAATTAAGCAGAATATTGTGAATAAAATTCAATTCAAATACATCATGGATAACAAGGGTTTATCATGGCTTAATAATATTATTATTACATACATTTAAAAGCTAGTCTGGCACGGTTGTCGGATCAAAATAAAATAGTCGTCTTGCAATGGACCCCAGTCCACTGCGGAATAGAGGAAGACGAGACCACTGATTTCCTATCAAAAAAGGGGGCCTCTGTTTTTCAGCTAAATAACCAGGAGTTGGCCTGTCATTCCGTTAAGACGATAATTAAAAAGACTTAGGTGCTCCTTCTTTGAAGATGTTGCCGCTAGAAACTGTCACAAGCTCTGGTACGATTATATTCATGATATCCGTTAATGACCAGGAGAAAAATCTGTAGTTTTACTATGGCTATTCTCTGGTCAAGATTGTCTCCGCAAGCACCTTCACAGAATTAAACTGGCTCCTGACCTCCTCTGTCACCTGTGTGATAACCAGGAAGAAATATATACTAAGGAAGGATATGTCTCACCCTGCTTCCTGTTCTGCAATGCCGACTGTTTCTTTATGGAGGCGTTATTGGATTGCCAGACTTAAGTTGATGGATTAACTGATGTTATTTGTTTCTATCTTGTTCTTTGTATTTTTTTATATCAGCTGTCCTGTAAACTTGCCATTGGCAAAAAAAAATATTGAAGAGAAAAGCATATTTTATAGCAATTATTGCTTCAATCATTTTGCGCAAAAAATTTTTTTTTCACTCATATCATTTTATTGATACAGCTCTGCATTTTATGGCGCTAAAGCAAAGTGTGTGATAACATTATATTTATCTTGTTTCAGTACTAATATTTTACATTTTGACATTTATTTTACCATCTTTTGTAATTTGAAGTCACAAACAAAAGTAGCAATTTTTCCCATTCATGACGATTAATTAATATTTTTTTCTATTAACATTTTCCCAAAACATTTCCCTTATTTATTTTTTCTTAATAATTTATTTAATAGATAAGCACGCCTGTTATTGATTACATTGTTCTACAATGAGGGGAAATGCAATGAATAGTTTGAGAATTACAGTCGTACGGAAAGTTTATATTACATTGTCGCATAGTTTCATGATCATGTTTCATGTTTTGTTCTTTTTACTAATTTTTAGCATTCATGATCATGTTTCAATTCTGTGAAACTCCTGTATTGTGTACTAAACTAATTATATAAGTATTCTTTGAAAGAAAATCCGATTTTAATATCTGATCAATTTTAAAAAATGTTGCGAAATACGTGAAAACAGAATACAAATTATGCTGTTTACCATTCCCCTTTTATTTTATTCAGAACTAAAATTTTTTTATAGTATTAGGAAAAAATTATTTGGAACAAAAGTATTGATTTGGATAAAAGTATTATTAAACAATTTGGAACAAAAAAGTATTGGGACCCAGTGCAGTTCTATAAGGTTTCATTGTAATATGCGACTGATATGTACAAATGAAGTAAATTGAAAACTGTATACCACGGTTTGATAAATTAAATTAAAGATAATTCAAATATAATACATTTTACAGTATATATATTTTTTAAAATTTAAAACCTAAACTCCAAAGATGTTCAATGGGATTGTGGCCTGGATTCTAACCTGAAGTTTTAATCACATCAAGACAGTAATAGAGGCAACATAACTTTTAAATATCAGCAGTATGTTTTGGATCGTTATCTTGATACAATTTAAAAATGTCTTGAAATTGCCAAATTGCTTTCACTTGGATTTAAATTTCCCTTAAGGTAGAAATATTTGTCCACTATACAGTCAATAAGTTCTAAATTACCCACACCAGAACTTACCATGCAACCCTAAACAATTTGGTTGTATCTTCCGTACTTTACAGTAAGTCGTAAATTGTTGGTTAGCAAGATGGTATTTGGTATGCGCCATAGTCTTTGCTAATCCAAAGGCAAAACCACATCATCACTTACTTTTGTTTACTTAAAAACTTACAATTTCTTTCATTCTTTAAAATTCCCTTTTCCCTATTTTAAATAAGCTTTAACAAATGTAAGTTTAGCAGATCAGTTCGTAATGCTGATACATGACTTTCTCCTATGTATTCCGAAATGGAAATTATGTTTCTTTAAAATATTTCAAATTATTCAAGATTTGCTGATTTCCAGAATCTTCTTTTACTTTCCAGAATTAATTTAACTGTTCTAATTCTTGTATTAATGTGAATTTGTCTCGAAATCTACCTCTTTAATTTCTTGAAGCAAGAAATAATATTGAAGACGGTAGACTTAACCATCTTCAATATTCCTCCTATAATAAGGAGGAATATTGAAGTCCTATAACATAATACCTCCACCACCTCCACCTCCAACCACCTCCTATAACATAACATGAACTGACATCCCATGCCATTCTTCCAGTTACTTATTACTAGAATTCGCACATCTATAGAAGCTTCTTTACTTCCGCCATTGTTATATGTATCACACAACTATTGTCTATGTTAGATTATAATGTTTAAATTTACTGTTTAAATATAATGGTAGTTAATTAAATTTTATTAACGTGATTGATATATTCTTAATTTCTCATTTCAAAAGTTTCTCGATATTTGTTTGATATTTCTTTGGTTAAAAATATTTAAAGATCAGAACAAACTGGGATAAGGAAATAGTAAAGATTTTTCCTTTATATTTTGTTTATCAGATGCTAATTTATATTTTAGATATCTTAACTTATGATACATTCCAAGTGTCTCAATACTTTTTTGGGTCGCTGTATATAATCTATTCTTATCTCTATTATTAATTTTTTTACTGAGAGATAATTTTTAAATTGTTTGGCGAACATAAAGAGCAGAGGGCTTTTTGTCCATTTTTTCACGATATGTCATTGATTTCCAGATTGTTTTCCGTACCTTGCTGCTCTAGCTTATTCCAGGTCTTAACAAGCTCTCTCCCTCCAATGTCAAATTCTACTTAGCTTGTTATACAAAATAGCGAATAATAATTGTAATTAAACGGTTAGATAAAATAAATAAAACACATATTTAAGATCACCAAAAACTTAATATAATCAATTTAACTAAGTCTTCATTATGTAATTCACGAAACAATTGAATTCTAATTAATGGAATTGATGAGCCTGTTAATCATTGCCTGATTTTTTAAATCGTAAGAATCCAATTAGACACATCTATCCTTATTTCTATCTCCGTATTGATTTTTACTCGATTCTTCATTTGATATCTGCCCAAACACCAGATTTCACACCAATAAGAAGTTGCAAATGGAATTCAGTTTATCTGAAAGCTATATTCAACATTTATTAACATACAAAATTCCATGCACCTATATTCTGTTTCGTACTGGCGCACAACTTAAAAATGGTTCGTTTTTTTTCAGCAGTAAATTTATTGACATGCTAATATTTTATACATGCTACAGAATCTGAATTTATATAAATTTATCCGAAAAGTTTCTCAAACCAGTTGATAAGATGCGTTTATGTTTGTCAAAAAGAGATTTCTTGACTCAAGAGAAATCAAGCTTAAATGGAACCAAAAATATGTTGCTACACAGGAAAATAGCCTTTATCTCCATTTTCCTTTTCCATAACTTTATGAAAACTGAATTTTCCTCAAACAACTTTGAAAGTTCCATGTTGTTTCACTGTAGAAAAAAATTCAGAGCATTCATCATTTCAAAAATATCATAAGTATGCAGTTTAAACAAAACTTAATTTACACAATTTGCGGCGCACTTGTAGCTTCCTCATCAAGAAAAGTAATGGATATCCCAGAATTCAAACCTCGCGTGAATTTTGTGATACACTCTATATATCTTTTGTTGTAGTTCAACTGTACGAGACAAAAACAATACCAGAGCTTTGATAAGTGTAGTATTGCAAAATATATGCACGGATCCACAGTTAGCTATTTAATCAATACTAACATTAATTACGAGTAAGCTGAAATAACTACAAAACAATCGAGAAACCTAGAGCAGCGCCACGTAGTGAACAATTAAAGGGGCTTCTGAAAATTATGATTGCTAAGTGAGTTATTGGTTTCCACCATGCCTGTTAAATATCTCATTAAATTTAAAATGGAAATAAAATTGAGAGTCAGCCGTTAGTTTGACTATGATGATGTGGGTAACTTTCAGCAGTTCAATTCAGAAATTGTGCATATCTTTCGTTAAAACTATCATTCAAAATAGTTACAGGATAAAGTATCATGAATATAAAATATAATGAATTCGATGTCTTTTTTTATCCCTTTGAAAATCATTATTGAAACGCTTTTCAAGAAAATTCCATTTGTAATAGGACAGCTATTTCATTTAATTATCATGAAATATCAATTTAGTGCAATTATTCCTCAACTTTGATAATTAAGGGCCTTCCTGTTTAGAACATTCTTAATTCCAACTACGAATGTTTCAAATGACACTGTAATAACCATAAATAATTTTTAATAGCTTTATTAAATACTTATTGCAGTTGCTACGTTTAGCAAAAACCGTCATTGGCTTTTTTTTGCAGAGCGTTTATTTTAACTATAAACTTCTAATACTGTTGATAAATTCAGTCATATCTTTGTATTCTGATGTATTGCTGGTTAGGTATGCATTTTTATAACATTATGTGAATATACAGAACTCATAAATATTGAATAGAAAGTTTCTTTTTCATTATGACCTAATTTTTTTCTAACATTATATTGCATGACGCATTATTTTTATTCACTTAAAGTTGTGTACTATTGTATGTAAGTAAGTCAATATTTTTTTATATATTTTCTTTATTTTATAATTTATGGTGAAGTCTATATTTAAATTTATACAGGGGATCCTGTTATATTTTTGACTAGCGGGTCCGTCAATGCTTCTCTATTGCTAAATCTGAGTACATGCATGATTTCAATAAATATAATTTATTTATTCAATAAAAATGACATCAATCGAATTGTGTGTGATAATAATTTTTTTTTCTATTTCATAGATGTTTCATTTTTGAAATTTTTTCCCCTTCTTCTTGTTAAATTATTTGATTACACATGGGAATCCAATTTTGTAGTATTTCGTTCATTAACTTTTTGTATTCAATGTCTCTGTGAAAAATGCTTTTTTCTTGAACAGTAGTCGAATTGTAAAAAAATCCAATCTACAATTAATGTTGTAAAAACAGCAAGGCTACCTATCGAATTTCGTTCAAACTATTCTCTAAACATTTCCAGTACAAATAAGAACAAACTGTGAATTTTTCAGAAAAATCGGTGGAGTAATTTTTGAGTTTATAGAGGACACACAACACACGTTCGGGAATCTTAATATTTAATTTTGTACAATATTTTTATGGCATCTACAACTGTTCCTTAATTGTACCGAATTTTTAATTTAAATTTTTAAAATTTTTATTTTAACGTTTTATTTTTTACCTTACTTTTATTTATTTTTAGTATTTTTTAATTTTTAGAGTACCCTTTTTAAATTTTTAGAAATTTTATTTTTCACCAAATACTACTTAACATTAAGCAGCCTGTTAATAATCGTAAATTTTATATATGATTAAGATGAGGAGATTAAGGGCTCTATCCCCATTGATACTCCGTAATCAGTTGCCAATTGGCAGTAGATGTACACATACGGACATTGCCTTTTACTTATATAGATTGGTTTCTTCATACTTTTGTTTTAATTAAAAAGAATAATAACAATTTTCAGACACAAATAATTTGAGATTTGACTTTTTTTGTTGAGGATCTAGTTAAAAAGGGCCAAAAAGAAAGTTTCAGGTCCACATACAAAACTCCATTAGAGTTTCATTCATCAGGCTGCTGGTGAAAAGCGTGATCAGCAGCATTGTCCCTTCATTGGAAATGGCAATTAATATCACCCGCAGACCTGTCTAAGAGCGCTATCATTTCCAATTCTTCTGACAGCGTAACATTTATCTCGTGTATTAAGTAAACGAAAATGATAGATATTTAATAGTTGAGACTTGAATGATGATTTGTTTGCTCTCCACGGTGCTTTTTCGCACGGGGAAGGAAGAACCATTTGTTACATTCAGACCACTCGTCTGGTCCCTCCCACCACACCAGTTGAATGGAAACAGTTCTCTGCTCTTGAAAACCCCTGGAATATTAAAAAGAATGATCTCCATTCAGACGAACAGTTTACAGACGCTTCTTATGAGATCCAATGTTTTTTTTAAAAATAGAATTGCGTTATTTAATTGCAAAGCACATTTACAAGAAAATAAGCCAAATTGGAATACAGTTTTGTGCATCAGCGCATTACTTTCATTACCACTAGAATATTAAGTACAATTATCTTGATTCAGAAAGATAGCTTATAGTTACTTCTCATTAGATCAAATATATTTTTTTTAAGTAGTACAGCGTTTTCCAGTTGTAGAACACATTTACAAGAAAATGAGGCAAATTTGAAAGCAATTTTGAATATCAGTGTATTTTAGATTGTAAGTATCAGTGCATTGTGGATTGTATCAGTGTATTGTGGATTATGAATATCAGGAGATTGTGGATTGTGAGTATCAGGGCATTGTGGATTGTATCAATGTATTGTGGATGAGTATCAGTGTATTGTGGATTGTGAGTATCAGTGTATTGTGGATTGTGAGTATCAGTGAGTTATGCACCAATCCATTATTTTCATTGTAGAATGACTGGTAGAATGAAGTACTAGTGCAGCCTACCATATTAGCCATTAGGAAGGATATTTAAAAATGATAGCTATAAACAAAATATTTTTTCTGTTTAATAAAATTATGAAAACATCTTTTCCCAATGCTAATCCTCATTTTGAATAAGTTATTTCAATACATTGTTTCAAAAATAAAACACGATATATTCATGTTGAAAATTCTGATTGGTTAGGAATAACATTTATTAGATTCTTTTTCCGATTTTATTCTTGAATAATATTTTTTGAAGCAATCATGATTATAATTTTTAAATGAATAAATTTTCTTTAACTAATAAATATATGCCTGCACGATTCCATGTTTTTTTTAACAAATGTGATAAGGTTTATAAAAGATACGAATTGAAACTTTTTTCATTCCTTATCATAAGACTAAATTATGTATACTGTATGTAATTTCTTTTATAGGATAACTAACACATTTTCAAAAAAAATTTAATAAGAAATGTTTTAAAAATTCTTGAAAAAGCTGATTTGAATATATATTTTTTTCTTCAACTTATTAAATTTCTTTTTAAAAAAAGAATGAATGAGGGTTTTTTTTTTTGTTTTTCTTATCACAATGATTTAGTGCGTTTCCTATTTTCATTTGACCCAAAATAGTAGTATGATTTATCCAATGGCATTAATTGAAGAAATTCCGGAAGTTGCCTTTGTTTTGCTCGTCCATCCGACTCATCGGCCACAATGTCCAAAGAGGAATTATTCAATTATGGTCAACGAAAAGGGACATCCCTACTCGAATGCGTAGAGAGTAATGGATTTATGCCCTGCAATCTGAAAAACATCGAACTAACTCATTCGGATGTGCTGGATAATTCAAAATTAAATAATGGGGAAACTTTTGCTGCACTTCGCCTAAATCAATTAAGAAGGTTAAGTTAGTATTGCTCCAACCAGGACATTTCCTCATTCCTCTACATTAACGAATAAAATAAAACAACAAGTCAAATGGTTAGATGCGATTATCTTACAAACTGAAAGAAATGTTATTGAGACATAGTGTAATAACTGTTAATAAATAAATTGGTAGATTTTTAGATTAAAATTGATGCAATCATTTGAAAAATTATCTATTTAAATTCTTGTAGTTGTTTCTTATCCCACTTGGACAACAGCAGCATCTAGACCAGTGGTGGCCAACCCAAATGATCTTGCGAGTCACTTTGAAAACTTATCATAACTCAGCGGGCCGCATATAAAATTACATATTCCCATATTAGATTTAGACCCACTATAGACATTTTTTGGAGTGAAAAATTGAAGCATATTGAATTATTATTATTGTATTTGCTATTATTCTTACATGTAAACATACATAATGTAATAATAATGATACTAAGCTCACATTGTAAAGAAATATATAACACTAAAAATGAAATATAAAATATATATAAATATAAACGAAATAAAAAAAATGAAATCATTAAAAAATATTTATTTTACTAGTGCGACATTTGTTGCTCCATTCTATCACTTAGCTTTTGCAAATAGATCTTAATTTGGGTATTTGCACATCGTAATGTGTGCTGCAGGTTAGCGTCCGTTATGTTTGAGCACGTTTTGTGTTTGGTCAATTTAATTTTCGAAAAAAACGATTCGCAGGTGTATTTTGAACGAAAAGCGTAAAACCTTTTTGTGCCAGATTTCTCAAATTAGATCATATGGATGCACAAATAATGTATTTTTTTAATACATTCGTTTTGACTACTTTGGCCATTATAAAATAAACATATTTTGTAAAAGTGTGATAAATCTCACTGGCCGGAAAAATGTTCAAGGCGGGCCGCGGGGTTGGCCACCCCTGATCTAGACCAAGTCCAGGAACCCATGTGGTCCCATGGAAAGAGGGAGAGGAATGCAGCTTCTGTTGTGATGGAGCATCCGTAGATAGAAGTGTGACTACGCTCCGTGATGCTGACTTTTTTACGGGCTAGGGTTGTGAACCCTACGCCCAGCTGTCATATTAGAGAGGAACCTACTGTTTAAAGTGGATTCCGAACCATTACAAACATCCATGGCAGCGAGCGCCAAAGCACTAGTCACTCGGCTATTCAGACCCCATTTAAATTCTTAGAAAACAGGGATGATTAAAAATAACAAAACGAAATTTAAACTGAAAATGCTATTTTAAATAGCATCTTTTGTTTTATTGAAATTGTTTTGCAAAAAATCTAAAATATAATTTTGAATAAATAACTAGCTAGCGATGTGATTATGAATACAATTCCAAAGTCATTTAAAATTCACAAAGTTAGTCTATTTAAAACTAGATGCAAGGTTTGATTCATTAAATTTTAATTATATTTGTCTCATCAATATTATATTTTTTCCTCAGTGAAGATAAATTTCATATAATTATAACGCAACTGAAAAACTGTAAAATCATCATCATCATCATTGGCGCAACAGCCCCATGGTAGGACAAGGTCTCCTGCCTACTAACAGATTTCGAGACGAGAGATGTTTTCAGACTGTAAAGAGCTATTTTAAAATTCACCATTTTTAATTGAAATAGACAATATGAAATCTTTTAAATACGTTTATTATTTTATTTATATAAACCATGTCCTTAAACTAGAATAATTACTAAGTCCAATTTTTATTTATTTTATTTTTGACAAAAGCTGATTTTCTTTGAACTCATGTTGCTGTTGTGGAAAAACATTTATGGATTTTTGAAAATAAATTGCAATCAAATCTTTCTACTGAAAAATATTTAATTCTGTATAAGTATAGTTTGTGAATTTATTATTCAGACAGAAAATAATAAATATTATTAGAAGGTTTCGAAGAAGATTAAAGGGGAAGCTTTCTCTTCGAGACAACAAAATATCGTCATCATCATCATCAAAGTCCCCATGGTGGGCAAAAGCCGTCTGCCTACTGGCAGATTTCGAAACAGGATATGTTATCTTTTTACGGGGTAGGAATTTCTGCTCTACGATCATATTAGACCGGGACCTACAGTTTAAAGTGGATTCCGACCCATTACAAATATCCATGGCACAGCCGGAACTTGAACAAAATATTATACCAAAGGAAATTTAACAAAAATATTTGGGAAGGTAAGTGGGAAAGGTAAACATTCTTTTTAAAAGTATAAAAGGATGAATCGATTATTTGTTAGGGGTGCAAGTCAGATATACACGGTTCAAAGTAATTTTGAAAGAAAAGAGGTTAAAAGATATTGTGGAATTTTATTATCTAATTTTTCGTTTGATATTATGTAATTTAAAAATTTGGTTAATTACAATTAAAATTATTTTTATTGTTATTAAAATCCTTACGAAATTACCTTTCTCTTCTATTACGCCTCTCTATTTGATTCCATCTGTGTTGGCTGCTGCTTGCCAATTTTTACCATAATCGGTGGTCGAACTATGAGTGTGTGGAAATGTAAACATCCGTTTTATAAGCGGAAACAGATGTATCGATTATTTGTTATGGGCGTTAGTCAGATATACGAGAAGTTTAAATTTGCGGACTCAGTTTTTAAAAAAAATATTTTAATAGTTTGTGTAGATTTTTTTCATCTAATTTTTCTCATATTACGTAATTTAAAATTTTGGTTATCTACAATGTTTTTCCTGAGTTACTCTTCTACCCTCTAAAACCTCTATGTTTGAATCGTTCCGACTTGGCTATTTGCTAATTTTTCACTCAATCGGTCGTTAAATTAAAGTGTATAAACATTTCAGTTAATCCGAACCGATTAACTTTAAATGAAAACCAGGATAATTCATACAACTATTTCAAAGCAGTTTAACAATTACTCACGTTTCAAAATTCCACGATTCTATTTTTCAATTACTTCGTAAACTAATCCTTTAAATACATGCTTGAATCATTATTTTGGTAGTGAAATAACGTTACGTTATTAATCACCCATAAAAGCTATAACCTTTTAGTTGTGAAAAACAATTAAGGTGACATTTATTTGTCTGTTCTGTTGCTGATTTAGTAATCGTGTAACCTGATACAGAAGCCCAACAACATTTTATATTGGTTATAGAATCTATTTGTATCATTTATCACGCTTTTGTCTTAGTAAATGAGTCATCATTTCAAATAACTATCTGTTTAAGAAAGCCACGAATGTCAGATGCCACATCATTAATTAATAACTAAGCCTTTAAATACATACGTGAATCATCATTTTGGAAGTCGAAATAACGTTACGTTATTAATCACCCACAGAAGCTATAACCTTTTTGTTGTGAAAACAATTAAAGTGACATTCTTTCGTTTGATCTGTTGTTGATTTGGTAATCGTGTAACCTGATATAGAAGCCCAACAATATTTTATATTGATTATAGATTTTTTTTATCATTTATCATGCTTTTGTCTTAATAAATGAGCCGATAATGACTCATCATTTCATATAACCTTCTGTTTAAGAAAGCCACAAGTGTCAGATGCCACATCATTAATTGTTTTCTCACGTTCAACTTTTTTTCTCCATGTTAATTCAATCTGGATAGTCTTCTCTAAATTCATGAAAAGTGTGTCTCCCTTCATTAATGTTCGTTTCATCAAAACATCATCCGCCTCACGAAGGCTTAGTTCCTTCCTCACGACGAGATCTCTCAATTATCCGATCAATCAAAGGTCAACTTCGATGCTCGGCCTTCATTATCAAACATCGGCCACACAAAACACTAACACAATTCAAGTATTTAATATATCTATTAAAAATTATTTATGGCTGCTACTGCGTCTTGTAAACCATTCGTAGTTGGAATTAAGATCGTTTTAAACAGGGAGGTCCTCAATTATCGAAACGAAACGATAATTGCTATAAATGGATATTTAATGATAATTATGTGGAATAGCTGCCCTGTTCCAAATGCATGTTTTCTGTGGAACTCATTATAAGTAGGAATTTCAAAGGGATAAAAAAAAAATAGAATTCGTTATATTTATATTAAAACTACTTTAAACTGATATTATTTTGAATGATAGAATTAATGAAACATTTTCATTTATGAATGGAACTGTTTTTTGAAATATTTTAGTGTTTTCATAAAGGAACTTAATATAGGACTCATATCCATAATCCTCAAAATTTTTTATAAGTTTGTTAACAATTTTGGTTTACATTACAAATATTTACTTCGAATCAAACGAATCAAATGTTTAATGAATTTTCAAAATAATTAAAGCGTGTTTTAAATTATTTTTGAAGAAATCATTTTTAGAATGAATAATTCTTTGAGACTGAATTCCTACCAGACTAAATGAAAAAGCTTAATAAAGAGGTTATAAAAACAACTATTTAAGTATATTTCTGGTAAGATATGCTTACACGACTTTGAAGTAATTAGTACAAACTTGTTTCAATAATTTTAATCTGATTTCGTCATATCGTTATATGATTGTTCTTATATGAAACTTCACATTCCAAGAAATATGCATTATTTGAAAAAATTTATATTTTATACATTATTTTTTACTATAATTTTCGTAATCTTTACAATTCTACAATGTTATAAATGAAAATAAGGACCTTATATTTTTTAATAATAAATTCTTAGAAAATAAGGTAATTAGAAAATTTGTTTGAGCAAGTTTAATCTTATTTTGTCCTATTTTTATATAATTGTACGGTCCTTATCATATGAAACTTATCATTCGAATAAAATGCATAGTTTTAAAAATATGTATTTAATATTGATTATATTTTAATGAAATTTTTATAATCTATATAATAATTTATTATTGATAAATAAATAAATAAAAGTCCAGTGTATTATTCAAGTGAATAAAATTTTTGTTTATTTTCTAAGAAATTTTTTTATTCCACTAGACTTTATTGTATCTTTATTGTTCTCTCATATTTCTCTTTGCCAGAGACATGCCGTATGTAAAGTCTAGTGCACTATTTAAGTGAATCCTTAATTTTTGTCTAGCATTTTATATGGAAAATCTTTGTCCCACTACACTTTATCGGATCTTCATTGTTATCTAATATTTCTCTTGGCAGAGACATGCCAAGTGTAAAATCCAACGTACTATTTAAATGAATCCAATTTATGTATTTTCTATGAAAAATCTTTGTCTTAGGTCATAGATCTTCATTATCCTCTAATATTTTTCTTTGCCAGAGACACGTCTAGTGAAAATGTGTTGAAAATGGATTTTGTGATTTTGGTTTCTTCAGTTGACAAAACCGATATTGCTTTTGATTTTCAATTCATGTTTTTATTCAAAATATTATAGACATTTACGATGATATTTAATTCAGGAGACAGTAGTGGCCATTTGAAAATATCTTTTAAAACTAACATATTTTTCTAATGTTCTTATTAATATTAATTCTCAAAGTACAAAACGCATTAACGCCCATGAAGACAAAAATATAATTATGTTACAAAGAGAAACGGAATTTATGTCAAGTATTATTGACTTTTATGGTGAAAACTTTGTGGTACATCACATGCCATTGATATGATTAAGCATAAAGGACGAAATAAAATGTGTCGAGATTTAATAATAATTGTTAAAACATTACATAATTATGAGGATTACCAAAAAACTCTTTGCTTTTAAATAATGTTTGTAAATTTCAAGGTTATTTTCGATTCATTAACACAATAAACTAAGCAAACTTTTAAATTAGATACATTTTTATTTGTTTATTAGAATCATTTAGTCGTTTCCGTTTCTTTAATTTAATCAAGATTGTATTCAAATTACATGTTAAAACAACAATTTGATTGAATTCAACTGATATATCACAGAACGCTTCAAGCTCATTAAATGCTGACAACATTTGTTGCTGGATCACAACGCATCACAAATGAAATTTTCTTAGAATTCGTACCATGAAATTAATCACTGGTAAAATTAGTTATATTTTTTTAAAATGTTCATTTTTTAAAAAGCATTAAAAGTTAAAGATGAATTTGTTTTTATTTGTGAAATTTTAATTGTGGAAAAATTCGAAAAAGTTATTTAAGTCAGTTATTAAATAATTCATCATATTTTATTTTATTTTTAATTACTACAATTATTTTTATGATTCAACTATATCTTTAAAATAGATTTAAAATTAGTTGTGCATTAATAATTGTTCTTGTGTGTTGTAAAATTGTACGTATTACTAGTTGCAAAATAATGTTTCATTTGATAAATTCTTTAAATTAGTATGGAGAGCCATATGTGTGTTACTAAGTTATATATTACAAAATAAAGCTTCATTTAATAAATTAACAAAATTGTATTGAAAATTGTATGTGTGCATTTAATAAAAATTATAGTTTTGTCCTCTTATAGAAATTGTAAAGTTTTAAGACATTTGTTTTCGTAGAAAAGATAATTTTAAGTTCTGTGTTTCGAAGTAAACATTTTATGGCCAGTAGTTGCAAAATATAAGTCCAAAATCAACAAAGGTTCAAGTTCTTCAAAAAGAAAAAAAATTAGATGAACTGCTTCAGAGAAATTGATTCAGATTAAAAATCTCTATCAACAGCTAAAGAAATCCCACTGGAAAAATAAATATGTCAGTTGAATTATTTAATTATTATTTTAGAAATCCACTTTAAAATTAATCTAAAACGATGTTGATAATTTTACTATTTATGATTCCGAGATATTTTTTAAAATTCCCTTCAAATCATTAAGTAGGTTCCATTTATTTTCTTATTTACGGAACAAGTGGGTTGAATTGAAAATTCATAATTTAAAATTCGATATTTTTGGAAAAATTTCTGAAGGCTAATAATTACTATAGTAAGATTTATTCGTACTTAATTTTTATCACAAAAATAAATTTCGGAGCATGAAAAAATAATCTTATCTAGTCTATCTTAGCATAAATGATCTTTAATATACCTTTATTATATCGTTAAATAATTTTAAAATGTGAAATTAAACATTATTAATAAATATAACCAAGACTAACAATCTAAACAGTCTAATCCAAATATTGATGCTTTTAAATTGCTTTATTTAAAAAACATGTATAACTTTTTTTTTTCTCATCTTTTGATATAAATGATTCTGTTGGCTACTCACATGAATTAAAAATGGTTCGTAAGATAAATTATGTATATCCCTATAATCTTAATTTATAGTTATCAATGCTTTAGATAAAAAGGATCATTTATTTAAAAAAATATGTAGTCTATTCTTTGACTGTGACCTTTCTCAGCCTGTCAGTGACCTTGCCGTCTTGTTTTTGTGGTTTTTATGATAGTGTTCGAAAAGTACTTGATGTTGATGTTATCATTGTTCGAAATAGTGATGCACAAACCCGATAGGAATAGCATTTTCTCCAAGCTTATTATCCAGTGGTCTGAATGCCTAAGGCTCGAATAATCAGGCTTGTGACTTAAGACGGTGATCGGAAATTAAAGGTCGTTTACTGTCTGTCACAAAGCAAATTTGTTTGGTTTTCTTAAATAATTCCTTGTTGAGTAAAATGTTACCTATCATGACATGTAGAAAGTCAAATTATTTTCTCTTTCAAATCCAAATAATTTTTTATCCAAAATAAATTTTTTTTATCAAATCCAAATTATTTTCTCTTTCAAATCCAAATCATTTTATATCCAAAATAAAAATTTTATATGAAATCCAAATTATTTTCTCTTTCAAATCAAAATCATTTTTTACAGTAGGTCTTCTAAAATCATTCAGAGTTTAAAGCACAGCGTTTGAGATTGAAGGTTACCTTTGAAAAAATTTTTAAGGCCATACTTTAGTTAAGATACAAAAATTATCTTTCTATATTTTCTAATGCGCATGGAGTTGAAAACAAAATCATAATTAATATACAGACAAGTGTTTACATTTTTGTATAATCGTAATTTTTATATTTAAAAAGATATAAAGAATTCTATATGGTAACGAGAAACAATATTATATGTTTCTTGTCAAGTTGTAAAGAGTAACAATTGCAGAAACGTATTTCAAAATTTTGACTGATTTAATTGCGAGGGTCTTGATGGCCCAGTGACTAGCGCTCGGTGCCACAGGTTTCGGGTTCGAGTCGCGGCAGTACCATGGATGTTTGTAGTGGTTTGGAATCCCCTTCAAACCGTAGGTCCGGGTCTAATATGGCTGCTGCCAATAGGCAGATGGCCTTTTGTTGAGCCAATGAAGAAGAAGATTTAATTGTGAAACCTAATTAAAATCATTTCATTAAAATTACACCCTTATCCAGAAAACCCTATTATGAATGCATTTTTACATTTAATAGATATTCTGAATACTATATTTCACAAATATATTAATTAAATGAAACTGAACCTTGATTGTCAAGGCTCATTTGACCATAGGAAAGCAACCTATTTGGAATTTTTTGAACTATTTAGAATATTATGGTAGCTTATTGGCATTTTAACCAGATTAAAAACTTTTTACTTAAAAATCTAAAGAATATTTACATGTTTGATTTCCATTTTCTTTAATTAAAAACATAGCCTGTTACAGCAAGATAGTTTTAGCACAATAATTGAATCATTTAAGCCTTTTCAAATTCAGCATTGAAACACACGACTGTAAGAGCGAAGAGGATTTCAACGGATTGATTCATTCATAAATTAGTACCTCGTTATAACAACATGTATCTTATGATTTCAATGAAGTGATTCATTTATACATTAGTACCACATTTTAATAGCAAGTATCTCATGATTTATATGAATTGATTCATTCATACATTAGAACGCATTATGATAAGTCTCTCATGATATGAATTGATTCATACATTAGTACGCATTATAATGATAAGTCTCTCATGATTTCAGTAAATTCATTCGTATGACCATAGCTTTTTATCGTGGAATAGAATAACCAATCCTCTAGCAATCCACAGTACTAAGATATTCTTAGCGCGCAAGTTTGAAAAATTGTTACAATTTGCTAAAAGATTATCGCTGTGGTATGTAGTTTTTAAAAACACATCAATTGTAACTTCCGAAATGTATAAAAGGGGCGTTTTGGAACCTTGGGTTTACTACCAGTCTGAATGGGCACTAATGAATAAATGAAGAAATGAGGACGCTTGAGAAATTAAGCTATTCCACTTAGTTAACACAGTCATTATGCTATAATGAGAGCTTCCACCAACTGCTCTATTAACACAAGACCGCCTAAACAAAAAAATACTTTGTATAGATGCCGCCTTTCTTAGATAATGAACTGATGTCTTAAATAAAGATATAATTAAAATTTTGCTTTTCGTATAGTACTTACATTGTTTCAAAACATCCAATAGTCATTAATTCAATTTATTTTGATGTATAGTCTGATTTCATATGCGTAATATTCATTTCTAAAAAAATTGTACATTTAATTACTAACAAGATGACTTGATAGTAACATGACCTCATGCATTTTAATTCTAATAATATCATGTAATTTTATAATCCTTTTTTGTAGAACGTTTTAAAAATATTTTTATGAAATTTCAAACACAATTAACGTTTTTTTTTTTTTTAACCTACTTATAAACTTTTTTGGAACATTGGGAATGTGTTATTATTACAAGCATTGCAATAATAACACATCCCCAAAAATGGTTCTTTAAAAATATTTTTTTCACAAAAATGATTCTGTATTTGCTTTTTAATTTCTGATTTTTTAAAATTATTATTTGCTTTTTAATTTCTGATTTTTTTATTATTATTTGCTTTTTAATTTAAAGCTTTTGGCGCACATTTATAGTTTTTGATCTGAACGACAATTGTTTCACTTTATTATATTTATTAGCATTGTACAAACTGATTCTAATTATAATACCATAAAAAGATAAAAAAAAACTTATTCTAATTATAATACCATACCATATACCATAAAAAGACTGTGTAATCATGTCAGCCAAAATTTTGACTGCTTAACTTTGAACTATGTTTTGAAAATTGGGGCATGTTCCATTCAAAATCATGTTCAACTAATAATCAAACAAACACTTTCAAGTGGAAATCTTCATTTCTTGCTGTTTCTTCCACTGCCAAAGTTGAACATAACACACTGACTTAAAGAGACAAAAAAGTCCTTTTATAACCACTGCCTAATCTATTCGAGAAATTTTTGATAGCTACCATAAAGGGTCCACTTGAAAAGATTTTGCCATGGAAAACTATTGTCTCAACGAATAGGATTATTTATTGCTACACTTTGAAATCCATTATCCCTCTCCAACTAGCTTCCGACAACAACAAAAAGATCCCCAAAAAATGAAAAATAAAAAAACTCCTCTTCCGCGACATTCATATGGGGTTTGTTCCAAAATTACCATTAACTCTCTGTTTTTTCGGCAAATCTTTAGCGACATTCACTAAACTGCGTATTTTGACAACCACTTTAAAAGTTATTCCCCTACGCATCTGGGCAATGTTGGCACCCAAAAGTGACTCACAAAAGTAACCAATTGCCGTGTGAAATTTTTTTTTGAAGCCTTGTAAGAGATTGACCTTGTTTTTAACTACTTCATCTAAATTTCCACCATATTTATCAGTCAAGCGCTTTTTATAGATAATTTCAATTTACTAGTTGAGAACTGCTATTGCATACAGTTAATAATTAGTCTTACTATCTTAATAATGATAACGAATTTTTTTGTGGTGCAAGCATTAAAAATTAAATATTTGACTTTCCCCACTTCTTTTTTGAAGTCTTCGTGTAGTTAGTTAAGTAGTCTTACTATCTTAATAATACTAACGAACTTTTTTGTGCTGCAAGCATTAAAAGTAAAATATTTGCCATTCCTCACCTTTTTTGAAGTGTTAACGTACTTAGTTAATTAGACTTACTATCTTAATAATACTAACAAACTTTTTTGGGGTGCAGGCATTAACAATAAAATCTTTGACTTTCCCCACCTTTTTTTTGAAGTCTTAGCTTACTAAGTTAATTAGTACTTAGTTATTAGAGTGAAGAAATTTTATTTAGCTGGATATTCCTTGTATAAATGGGATTCGAATAGCTGAATCCATTCATATTTTTATGGAATAACTTTTATTTTACTTTCAAATTTTTTTATTGATATTTATTTGTGTATTGTACCTTATTGAACATTGTAATAGAAAGAATTGAGTATTAGAATATTAGAATTATTGATGTTTGTATTCAATTAGTATTAGTATTATATTATTGATATCATATTTAGATTAGAATAATTGCATTAGAATGTCGGAATTATTGATGTTGAGTATTTTGGTCAATTGCACCAATTTGATGGATATTAGAAGATTTGCTTTTTGCAGAAATGCCTGCCTTAAATTAGACTATTCAGAAAATTTTCAGTAGTTTACGATACTTGCCAGCAATAAAGGGAAGGGGAACATATAATTGTCAAAGTCATACTATTAACTGTCAAGGGCAATGGTCGTTCCAGTTACGGAGCACATATATAAAATTAATTACAAAAAAGTACTCATCTGTATTAACGTATAAAATTAATGTGACTGCAGAATTTTAAGTTAGCAATCTGAAATAAGGAGTAACAGCTACTCTAGAAGAATAAAAAGATTGAGCGTATATCATTCCTAATAATAGAGGAAAGAACGACTCTCAAATCTGATTGGCTGGGGCAGGGAAACACCAATATCTTCCAATGAAATAGCCACCTACATTCATCATGAAAATCGACGTCAATTGAACTGTAGCTACAATTCATAACATTACCAAGTAATGCAGCGATTTAAAAAAAATAAGAAGATCGTTAAAATCGGGTTATTTTAAAAATAATCTAAAGTTACTAACAAGTGGGCTGAAATTATTTGTAACAAATTAGATTAAATAAAGAAAAAAATTCAAAGTGTTTCAAATATATAATGCTGCAGAACAATTTAAAAGGGAAATATAAACTTCTTAAGTGCAAAAAAATTAAAGAACATTTATTACAAAAAGGTTATATATGACTTCAACCACCGATTGCGTGGAAGTATATCCCTTTTAAAAACTGAAACAGACGAATCGATTACTTGATAGGGGTGCTAGTCAGATGTACACGGCACAAAGAAGTTTTGAAAGAAAGTTTTTTTAATACTTACTGCTGAATTTTTTCATTTATATTTTCTTTTGGTACTATACAATTTAGCATTTTAATTATTAATTAATTCATTCATTTTTTAAATTAATAAATTCATTATTATTTTAATTAAAACCCCTTCGAAAATACGTTTCTCTCCTATTGCGCCTTTCTGTTTGAACCCGTCCAAAATTGTTCCTTGCGAATTTTCCACACAATCGGTTGTCGTACTATACCAATACTATACTTATTTATTAAGCTACATACCAACATACTTATTTAGAAAACATACTAAATAACCTAATACTAATACCTTACTAAATATTAATTAACTTTACTAAATAACCAACATATTAACAAGTATAACAGTATAACTGTTATAACAGTAACAACATTTATTAAACAGTATAACTGTGTACCTCTAAATACAGACCTTAGGGACTAACAGTCCTAGAGCGAAGTAAAAATATAACAAAGGGAATTTATTTATTTGCGCACTTTATTATTTAAGATTAAATGTTAATTTTTTGAATGTTAAAAAAATACACAAAATTTTCCATTTTTTTGCGAAAGCTTGCCATATTTTTTGCGAAAGCTTGCGATATTTTTGCCGAAATCGATAATTTTTTTTAATTGCGCAAAAGGGAAAAAGTAATATTCGAAAATAGCTTTTTTTACATTTGCGTAGAAGTATTATTTTTTCCCGTTTTGCCCAGTTCAAATTTTTTGTTATTATCCACAGCAGTTATGGAAACCGTAGTTACTACATCCCTAATTATTATGTGATTGAATTTTACTTTCTTAAATGTTAAAAAATTAAAAAAAGAAAAGAAGTTGCATAAAATTTCTATTTTGCGCTGCAGTTACCGTTACTTTTGTCAAAATCGATTAAAGTTTTTTTTTTTTTTTTAATTTCGCAAAAAAAGGAAAAATTATATTCAAAAATTGCATCTTTTTACAATTCCTTAAAATTATTATTTTTTCGCATTTTGTCCAGTTCAAATCTTTTATTTTCCCCAATAATTATGGAAACCGTAGGTTACTACTTCCGTAGTTATTATGCGATTGAATGTTACTTTCTTAAATATAAGAAATAATAAAAAAGAAAAATTTTCTATTTTTCTCCAAAGTTTACGTTATTTTTGTCGAAACCGATGAAAGTTTTTTTTTTCTTTTTTATTGTGCAAAAGGGCAGAAATTATATTCAAAAATGGCTTTTTTTACATTTCTGAAGAAGTATTATTTTTTTTCTGAGTCAGTTCAAAACTTTCTTTATTTTTATCAATAACTATAGATAAGCCGTATATCTCTATCGGGCTCATATTTGTGCTTCTTTAATTAAACCATCAAATTTAAACTAAAGTCATTGTCATACGCATCATATTTGAAGTAGAAATTATGATATTTAACGATTTAACAATGCATACAAGTTCCCATTGTAAATAAAATTTAGAATATTTTTCCGTAAAAAATAATGTTTTTTTTTTATATAAATAAATGCGAATAAATCACTGTCACTGTCTTTATACATTTATAAATTAATTCTTATCTAGATTTAAAGACTTTTCATTTTAAAAGTTAAACTATTTTCCTGACACTTTAAAATGGTAATGAATCCAACAATATGAATTCATGGCGATAGATATATGATCATAGTAAATATAAAACGGAAGATCTGTAAACCATTTTATTGATAGGCTTCTAATTCTACCACTGTTAATTTCAAAATTCATCGTATATACGGACGCCCTACTTTTTTATACTGAAAGTTATTTCCAGGATTGGCAAGTCGACCAAAAATTTCCGACTCCTGACTCTTCGACTTTGAGTCGGATTTTTATACCGACTTCTAACTCCCAATCTCTTTTCCGATATTTTATGTAACAATGGATTTAGAAGAATTTGTTAAATAAATTTAGTGATTTTTATCGAACTCATATATTAATAAAAACACTTTTCAGAAAAAATAAAGTACTTTTTGCAAATTTAAAAGTGTATTTCTTACACTTACGTAGAAGACATTCTTGTATTTGAAATTTGCTTTCAAAAAATACATATATCCTATAAAAAATGGCTGGTACCAAATTAACATGTACCAAAGTATTACAGAATAGCTTAAGGCAAGTACAAACATATATTTATAATGCATTAAATCTTATTTGTTCTTACTAATAGAATAGCTTCTGTAAGATCTTCTGTCATTATTTATCCAAGAAAACTTTTCATAAGCGTGAATGTTGAAAAATATCTCTCACCACTTACTTTGTTTGCTGCTAAAACAGTCACTGTCTTTGCTACTTTTTGAATTATTGAAGGATAGAATTGAATGACCTCCTTAAAATTTAATTTTAACAATAATTTCTATAAGTTTGGGAAAATAACAATTATTTTTTAATAGAGTCGAGAGTCGGATTTTTAAACCGACTCCTGACTCCGATTCTCTTAAAAGAAGCTCCTTCTTTCAAAATCCTCCACTCCTTTAAAAATGCTCGATTTCTGACTCTATCACTCCTAACCCCCCAAACACCACCTATTTCGCTGATTTGTAAAGATTAAATGATTGCAGATTAAATGTTAAATCAGAATATTAAAAATGTACAATTTTTTTTACACTAAAAATTATCATTCCAATAATATGAACATATGGCGGCAGATATATTATAATAGTAGATTTAAAACGAGGAATCTGCAAACCATTCTATTTATAGACGTTTAGTATTGTAGTTTCAAAATTCATCGAGCAGATGAGCGACATACTTCTTACTGAAAGTTGTTTTTTTCTGAAGAAAAAAATCATTTCATTTTTCTCATGGACCGTTCCCATAACCGCGAGTGTGACATGTCACATGCATGAATCAGACATCGAAGGTCTGTCCCACTCGAAAAGAAATAGACCAGAAAACAGCTGACGTCAGGGTGATCATCACTTGATGAAAATGCAGATTCTGCTAAGAGTCTCTGAATGCAACCGGTTGACAGAAGGTCATTCTTCCGCCTGTGGATTAGGGTAGGATTAGAATTTTTCCAAACACAAACATGCATTATTTCCTGTTTGGAATCCTTTTTTTTATTCAATAAGTGCATTTTTTTAATCTTTTCCTTGCAGATAAGGAAGGAAAGTACAAAAAACAAAATAGATGCTTGACAAAAATGAAATATCATCCGAAGTAAACACTTATATAAGAGTCAAAATTTGTCCCAGTAAGAATATTGTATTTGGAATGATTGCGAAAGATAAAGTTTTAATGTTTATTGGTTTACTTTAAATTGCTGTTTCGTTTTAAAACTTTCAATAGTTAAGTTTTTATATTATTTAACCAAACGAAATGCACTTTGTTTGGGAAATAAAAGATATATAGATTGTATAAAAATAGTATAAAAATAGATCTTTTTTAAATGATTTTTTCATAAATATTTATGGATTTAGTCCATTGCGAACTTTGACACAAATTCAACTTTCGAATTTTTTCGCATCAGGAAATGTTTTAAAACTCTTGTAAAATACATTCGTTTATTGATTAGGAGTCAATTACAGGTCTGTCCAGTTAATGGCAATCGTGCATTTCCATGCAGAATATATTCCTACTTAATTTTTAGTTCATATCTGATTTGTTTGTTTAGATACAATTGCCGATTATGGATATAGTAACGCACATTCTTTCACACATTAGTACTTGTCACTTTTTATTACTCTCATGCCCCTCTCCAGCATTAATTTCGTTGAAATTCTTTGATGATTATCTTTAAAGTCTGTAAACATTATCTATTAGAGCCTGAAAAAATATTATTCACAAATGTCAGACACTTTGATTTGACATCATTTGTCATTCTAAAGGTAGAGATTTAGGAGATTACCCAGACTGCATCATGGAGGTCTTGCTACAATACACCTACATATTGTCACCTCAGTTGGGAATGAATGCTCCGTGGGATGCCATCTAGGATGTCCTGCTATTCTCCTTAAATCTAATAATTTTATCGTGCCTATCCTAGCGTAAGCATAGAGAGTTTCGGGAGAGATTCGGCTTTTCTTGTCGAGTTTCGAACAAGGCTTTTCTTATATTGGAAATCCAAAATGCTATACACCTGGCCACTTCGAGGGAGTGGGGCGGAAATAGATTTTTGCATTCTTGTTTACTGCAGGCAATATATAGCCTTTATAGTGTCGGTAAATATAGGTCTACTAATGGAATTTTTTAAATCAAAACTCAAAGTTAGGCAAGCAAAATTCCCAAGATTTAAAGTAGAAAACATAAGATCGAAAAATAGTATATAACAGTTATTACTTTAAACATTTACTCACTTTCAGTAAATGTTAATGTGATAACTTCTAGTTTTGACAACCTCAAATTTTATTTTGTGCTTCATAAAATCATTATATTTTCATGGCGTGGACTTGCAGTTTTGAGACCCACTTTACAACTTTTATAGTAAATGGAGTTCTTATCCTTTTCGTCCTATTTTAGCCAATCCTTTGATTCTATTTCAATAAAGAATTTCCCAATTTGAAACACTGAGCAAAATGTCAAACTGTTTTAAATCCAATAAAAATCTAACATAACCTAAATGTATTTTTTCCTCGTTATAATAAATATTATATCTATATATTTCTTTAATAACACTAAAAACCTACGAATTTCTGTAATTTTCGAAAAAACCATAAAAAAACCATGACTTCAAACAAAAATTCTAGATCTTGGCAAACTCAGGCTTTGGCAGCTGAGGGTTATTCAGTTATAAAGCAATGACTTATACGTAACAATTTATTTTTATTATGTAAATGTAATTATATATAATAAATGTGTTATATATATGTAATTTTTGATCATGGATTTTATTTGGATCATGATATTATAGTCTGAGAAAGAAACGGAGTAAAATGTGAAGATTGTGGGGAAAATTGGCAAGCGGCCAAATCGGATACTACTGTGTCCAAAAAGTAAGAGCAGTTTTCAATTTAAATTTCCCGGGCATATAGTATTTCAATTTTTTTTCTTTTTTAGGTTGTTGGCACTGTCCTTGACATCTGTGGGAAATTTTAAGTCACAATATTCATTAGTGCTTGAGTTACGCTTGGTTTTGTGAGATGCTAAAATTGATTCCGACGATTTTTGAAATGTCTCCTCCATGTCACTCAAAACGGTGTTCCCGGAGTGGTACTTTGAGTTTACGGAATAGCCATAAGTAGCACAATGCTAAATTAGGTGAATACGGTGATTGTGGAACGATATGGGTTTCATTTTTGGCGAAAAAGTCACGAAGAAAGAAGAGCTGGCGCATTCAGTGTTTTCGGTATCAATCAAGATTTGACGCTTTTGAGGCCCAAAACATCTTTTAAAATGGAATTTTGAACTTCCAACATCAGCAGCAAGGTATCTAATTGTAAATGGACGATTTACAAGCACCAAATCTTTAATTTTTTGGAAGTGAGCTTCGTCGGTTGAGGTTGGTGGTCGACCAGAGGGCTTTTCGTCTTCAACGCTTTCTCTGCCTTCTTTGAACTGTTACTTGAACTTTATCCCTTCTAAACATTTCTTTCCGATATAGAAATGCTCACCGAATGCCTTCTGCAACATTCTATACGTTTCCGCAAACAAAATTTAACGCAAGTTCTTGCTCAATTAATTCAGACATTTCAAAAATCGCCGGAATCAGTTTTAGCATCTCACAAAACCAAGCGTAACTCAAACACTAATGAATATTTTGACGTAAAGTTTCACACAGATGTCAAGGACAGTGTCAACAATCTAAAAAAAGGGGGGAGGGAAATGAAATACCATATGCCCGGGAAATTTAAATTGAAAACTGGTCTTACTTTTTGGACACAGTTTTAAAGTGTGCTTTGTATTTACGCTTTTACGATCGTAGATTTGGTTTGTCGCACTACGATCATTTTTATTTTTGCATACTTTAGGGTAATTAGATCGAGATCACAGTTTAACATAAATTCCGCACCACTAACACCACCGCCAGGATTAGAAACTCCTGTGGTACCAAAACCCAGAGTGCTAGCCAATTGGCCATCAGGCCTCTTTGTGCTCGTCGGAAATTTATTATTTCTTTTTTTGCACTTCTTATCATCACACTTCAAGGCATAAGTTTTAACGCATCCTATTGTGGATCTTAGATAATAAATGTGTCTAAATGCTATAATTATGAATTGACATCGCTGTCAGAATTTGTTTCAAATGAATAGATTCATCTTTTATATTATTTTATAAATACTTCTAGATATCATAAATTAGATATTAGAGACGAAGATAACGTTGAAATCTTATAAAATGATACATAAAAAAAACGTGCTAATGTACTTCGAAATAAATAGATGAACAAAACGATAATAAGTAATTCATTGAATTTCCTCCGCGCTGCATCGCAGCTGTTATAACAGCTGTAGAAGAAATCAACACTGGGTTATTATTTCTCTTTTTTTAAATGCAAGAATATTCTTTCCTTCTGAAATATTAACTTTCTTTTCCTTTAGACACAACAAACACAAAGATGTATTCGTAATCAGGTACTTGTGATTTTGAAGTTTTTTTCTCCTTTTTTTTAGCGAGGAATTTTATATAGTTTAAGTTGAATTTAAAAACTTTTTTTTAATGAGTTAGTAATAACTTAAGCAATTCTATTTCTATTAATCATACATTAGTATAGAGCTGTGGTTTTCAAAGGCTGCACCCTATTAAATTTCTGGGGATTTTCCATACGGAATATGTGCCCAGATATAAAAATATATATAGTTACTCTTTTTCTTGTTAGTTTTCTCGTTGAAAGGCAGCTTTCATCATAAGCAACTAACCTTAAAAATTATCATAAGCCTTAAGATTAAATTCACATAAAAATTCCAAACAATGATAATGCGCCAAAGGATATAACTAAGAACGTAACTTCCATGATTGGCTACTAGAAGCTTTAGCGTTTATGTGATTTTCGATGTCAAAAAAATTTCATTTGCATCTTATGAGACTCCGTCTTCTGTAAGTAGTACTCTGTAGACATTAACTGAAGAAGAAGACTAATATATATTCACTAATCGTGTATTGAGGATTAAACATAAGGATTTATCACTTGAAACTTTTTGGATCCCTATAAAAGAAGAACGCGTGTCAGTATCTAAAAAAGCTTGGAACATTTTATTACAATTTACAATGACACATTTATGTGAATTAAGATTTTCTATCTTCACCACAATTAATTGTAAAAAGAATGTAAATCTGCAACTTATTGACGTTGAAATTTACACGCGAGAGTTTGCGAGTCGAGACGGGAGTCAAATATGTCTAAATAATGAAGAAATCGTAGGACACTTCCAGCTCATATTTCTCATAAATACAAGAATAAATAAACTTAAGGTGCGTTTTATATTATTTTTTAATTTTTTTTATACTTGATTTAACTATTTTAACTGAAATATTAACTTTCAGTTAAAATAGTTAAATAGTATTTCTCATAAATTTGTATATAGTGCGCTCATAATTATTTTTAGGATTTTAAATGTGCCCCAACTTCAAAATGTTTGAGAACAAGGCATATATATATATATATATATTCTCCAATCATCTAGAGGAAGATAACATGGTTTATAATATTCAGATATTACAGATTTCTTGATAAAGCTATCTTCAGGGTGTTATAATCTCTTTTAGGGTTTGAGTTTATAAGTATTTCTTTTTGGTTTTACTTATTTGTTTTGGGTTTTATAAACATTTATTTTGCTTTTGCTGATTTTGGGGGGTTTTTACTGATTTCATCGGCAGCTTGTTTCATATCCTCTTACTGTATATTTTGAATAATTTTTTTTTCTTGTTCTGTGTTTGTCTAATGATTTTCAGTTATGTTGTTGCCCCGATTTTGAACAATTTCTTTCTTTCTTTTTTTTCTTGAGGGGTTTGAATATGAGGCTCTTCAGGATTTTTGTACATCGAATGATTGAGGGTTTTGGTATACAGTTCGAATGTGTTTCTATGAAGCACATGATAATTAACGTAAAACGAATACTGCCATGGATTTTGTTAAGCAAAATGGTGGTGCTTCTAGTTCAATCCTCATCAATTATCTTTCGATTTTTGTATTTAATTATTGTGATCTTTATACAGATATATATTACATGTACTAGAGTGAGACTAAAATAATAAGTTAAATGTTTTAATTATTAATGAATTAAATAAGAATTTGTAATGTGAATAAATTCAATTTTAAATTTGTCTGCATGTGTAAAATTTTTGTTCTAAATGAACTTGTACAACCTTGATCAATACCATTGTATCAGATGATAATATAAAATAGTACTATTTTGTGAATCAAAATTATTCCTTATGTTTTTTTGTGGTTTATACTCTACTCTGGCAAATGAACTTCACTTCTAACAGCAATAAAATTTTACGGTATTTTTATGTAGTATGTTAATACGAACTTAAAATTTACTGTTGTATATGACAATAGAATCTAAAAATTAAGTATTCAAAACATCGCTTTGAAAGTTGCCGTGACAAGTAGCAATAGAAGAGTCATGTCGTTTACTATACTTGACTACTCGCCGCTTATTGCTAATGTAATAAAAATATATTTCCAGAAAATATTTGTTTGATTAACGATAATGATGCATACTACGCTTAATTTTGCTTTCATTTGGGATACCTCGAATTGAAAATGAGGACATTAAATTCATTTTTCAGATAAATAATCGTAAATTGACGACTGCTTGGCACAAGCTAGAAATTCTATTCTTCGCAAAATATTGTCATTAAATAAGTTATTTTTCATCAGCTTATACTGTTGTATATTTTATTTTCAATCATTGTCTTTACATTTAAATGGTATTCATTTCTGCTGTATTTCTTTTTCTTTAATGATTGCTCAGACAAGCATTTGCAACTTATTTTTGACAATGAATAGGCAAAGTGAATAAATGAATGTTGCTGTTAGAAATTATTTTATTTGACAGAATTTTTTGATAATGATGATTCATAATGAAAAATAAATGCGGCATACTCCATGTTGGTGTTAGAAATTGTTTTGTTGACCGAAGTTTTTGATAATGACGATTCATAATGAAAAATAAATCTGGTATACTTACTCCATGTTGGTGTTAGGAATTATTTTGTTGACCGAAGTTTTTGATAATGACGATTCAAATTGAAAAATAAATCTGGTATACTTAAATATAATGACATTTTATTGTAAATTTCAATTTAACATTTTATTAAAAATGACAATCTCCATTTCTTTATGGCTACATAGTAATGAGCTGCATTTGACATTAATACTGTCGAAATGAAAAGTAATAAGAAGAACATTTTTGTGATATATAATTAATTTACCATATTCTTTGATAAAATTTGAATTACTCCTATTTTTTCCATTCTAATTTAATATGTCTTTTTTGTGAATATTATAACTCACAAATAACGCAATTTAAAAATAAAAGTTTCCATATAAGTTAAATAGTATGTGCTATTCAGTTATTGAAGAATTAAAGAAACGTAAGAATTTCGTGTAATTTAAGTAATTTATTTTTTATTTATGATATATATTATTTAAAATTTACTTTCTTTTTCAGATTCAAACCAGCTGTGCTCCGCCTCTTAATTGGTTACTTCATCTCTTCATTATTTTTGCCCGAGACGTTTTCACGTGAGTACAATTCCAAAATACTTAGATCTCAATCAGTAGAACAAATTGAAGTAGTAATATTGATGGTTTCACATATTAGGATTTTAACACATTTCTATCATAACCAATTATATACACATGCTTAAGAATACTAAAAAAAAACTGTTACAAATTATACCACTAACTTTGATATAGATAACCACACCTTGAAAAAATGGGGAAACATCCAGATAAGTCCAGCAATTTTCTTCGATTATGGCAACTCCACGGCTGCAATTAGGACTGGAAACTAAGCAAGATAAAATTTCGCGTGAAACTGTTAAATGGAATGGATGCTCACTTAGAAATATTCCTGTGTTAAATTGTTTCGTAAGAATGGGAAAGAACCATCAATAAAAAGTAGAAGTTCACACATCTAAAAAGGAATTATTATTTTTTTTTTGTTTTGTTTCTTTATTTTTATGTTTTTTTTTTTTTTATCGTTTGATTCTTGGCATAGCGGTAACGCGGGGCTATCAAAAAAATGGCAAAGGCACGATTCCCCAGTGATGGCATTCATTATATTCACTATTTACAGAAATTAGAAGACTGGATTACGATTGTGACAGAGTGGATATCGACAGCTACATTTTCAAAAAAAGAAAAAAAACATCCAGATAAATCTAGCAATTTTCTTCAATTATGGCAATTTCGAGGCATGAATAGAATCTAACACCGACAACCAGACTACTTATGTTCTCCATACAACATGCAATTGGCAATAACCTCCCTTATCTTGTCTGACAGTTACTGTCTGTACCACGTGGAACACGAGGTTGTAGATGTAAAACATCTTTCTTGAAATGTTAATTTTTATTTAATAAAGATAAAGGACAATATTACAGCCTTATTACATTAATTTTTAGAATTATACTGCTTGCTTCATTAATTATAGTTAAATTAATGAAAGCTAACATTTTGCAAAAATTGTATAGGGCCAACCTCTCATCTTGTGTTGTCTCATTTTTTGGAGAGAAGTTTCAGTTTTTATTTCGACAAAGTAAAATCAAATAAAGTGTTATTTGAGATGCAAAGAAACTACGAAAATAATTTTAAAAATTGTACGGAATCGTGAAAACCTGCGCTATCTTGTCTATCAGGCACTATCCGTACCACGTGGAACACGATGTTTTAGATATAAAACATCTTTCTTGAAATAATAACTTTTGTGTAATAAAGATAACAATTTAACAACCGTATTCCATTTTTGAATTATACTGTTTCATCATATATAGTTAAATTAATGAAAGTTGGCATGTTGCAAAAATTGTAATAGGGCCAACCTCTCAACTTGCGGTATCTTATTTTTTTTGCAGCGAAGTTTCAGTTCTGACAAAGTAACATCAAATAAATTATTGTTTGAGATAGAAAGAAATCACGAAAATAATTTTTAAAAATTTAGGAAATCTTGGAAAAAATGTTTTTAGAAAATATATCGTTTCTTCTCAAATTACCGATACTATTCAAAATACCAAAAAATATTGTTTAAGAAGTCTCTTTATATCCAATAAATACCTTTACAAAGAAATACATGCAATAAATAAATAAATAAAATAAAATAAAATAAAAATAATAAATTTATAACGTATGAAAAACAATTACGATACGTTCCAAAATTTTCTAAAATTGCATAAAACCAAATCAATGAGTTAAAAATAAAGTGATTAGAAAACGCTTTTTATTTAATTATAATGAAAAGGTAAAGTGATTTTTAACTTTTGGCCATCTTAATTTTCATTGTTGTTTGCTAATATTGGGCAACGTTTATCCCTGGGTGATTTTTATTACTGTATAACAAATAAGTCGGATTTGTATCACAAAATAGGTATAGGTTTAATATCTATAATGATCTGATTTATTCTCTGTCTGTCAATAATCATCAGTATTTCAACCTTGTTTTGATGCTTTTAGTGAACTTTAAACACGTTTACAACTCTGGAAAAAAAATCAGGATGTATCAATAATGCCATTTTAGAATATTATCCATAGAGTCCCTCCATTTCATTGTGGCACTTGAATATTTTAAGCCAAACTGTTGGATCGATTAGGTATTGAAAATTTCTTTGACATCAGATGTCCATTTAATTGATCTTTTAGTTCATAGTTTCCCTTTATTATCTCAACCCGTTTTACGTCCTCGTCAAGTTTGTATTGACATTCCGTAGAAGATATGTCAGGATCATTTTCAATTCAGTTCAAAGTCTTTTCTTGAGGTACAGAGCTCAAAACAAATCGATAGCTGTGAAATGATTTAGGTATATAGACCTTTTCATGGTTTGATTTTGTTTGTCACTCTACAGTCATTTTGTGCACACGAGGATTAAACAGACCGAGACCTACAGTTTAAAGTGGATTCCGAACCACTCACAAACATCCATGCCACAGCCAGGAATCTTTTCATGGAAAAACAATTTTCGAGTAATATATTTTGCAAGATAGCATATTTAATAGCGTATTAAAGTTGGTAGTTGCTTATTACATTATTTTCAACCGAGAACTATAACCTTGTACAATGCGGTCAACATTAACAAGATTATAATTGCTACTTGAGGTAAAATAGTGTATTTAAAACAATCGCCAGGCTTAAGTTCCATTGAAGACCGCATATTTTGTATATGCAAATGAACAAAATAAAATGACAAATAAATCGATCGACTGAAATGGATCCAAAATCAATCGAGCAATTTCTTTATGAGGAATAAATAAATATAAAATAGAAATTATTAAACAACTTACAGAATAAATTATAGATAATTATAAGCAGTAATTGAAGCAAAATTAATGCATACCTTCAAAAATAGTAATTTGCAATTTCGAATGTTTCTTATTCTTTATTTTCTGTTAGCTTTCCAATACTTCTTTGCGTGTTAATTTTTTTACTTTACATATTTTGTACATAGATATCATGTACAATTTTAATTATACTTATTTGTTTTTTGCAGCTATGTTACAGTCTGTAGAATCGTTTTGTAGATATTTATATTTTGTTTTATTTTATATATACTTATATTCTTGATTTATAATTATTCTTGTTAATTTTTATGTAACACAAGAAAGCAACTAAGCGAGTTGATATATTATATAAATAAATAAATAAATGTATATTTACATTACATATATTTACATGCATGATGTATTGTACAATGTAAATAACTTGCAGTAGAAGCAGAGCAAAATTTCGAGCAGAAAAATATTTTTAGCCAAAGTAATTTTCCTATTTCGTAAAGAAATTTGTTTATTAACTAAAGTATCCAATTCTAAATAAGCAAGTTTAAATTGATTAATAATTATTTTCCACAATTTTCCATACTTCCAATACTATTATTTGTTCAAAAAATATTTTGTCTTATATTGTAGAGACTTCTCTCTATTTAGCATCGATGTTTCAAAGAATAATTTTGTAAAGCATCTGAATTTTTTAATAATATTCTCATAATAAAATTAATCTTTCTCTTTGACAATTTTTCCTTCAATTTTGGCATGATGATTATAAAAAATTTTTTAACAGATATTAAAGTTTTAAATATTTTTCAAGTTTATCTGTATCTGTCCAACTGAAAATGTAATACATAACAGTTAAATTACTCAGTCTGCACTATCCATATTTATTAAAATTATATTAGCGTGTTCTGTAATTCTGTGTAAATTAGAATTGTAAAACTGAGAATCATATTAGCGTACATTAGCGTATCACTTTGCGTTACTGATTTATTAACCTACGAAATTGTATCAGGGAATCTAAGAACCAAAGAAATGACACTTTTTTCCCTTAGTTCTCAGGCAAAGGTAAAAACAAAACTTAATAAATATGATCATAAATATCATAATTATATGATGTTTTATTTGAGTTCATATTTATTAGTTTTAATTTTAGATTTGAAGTTCCTCAAAGATTATTATTTGTCAAATTTCTGAATTATTGTCATTTTCCCCTTCTGCTATTTATGGGGGTATGCATTAGTTTTGCTTCAATTAATGCTTATAATGATATATAATTTATTCTATAAATTGTTTAATAATTTCTACTTTATATTTAATTGTTCTTAATAAAGGGCTTACTGGTTTGATTTTGGATAAATTTCAATCGATCGATTTGTTTATCAAAAATATTCATGGCAGTGAAGAACGGTGTTAGAAATATAGCATTAGCACTGACGTGCAAAAATAAAACTTCTAATTTATTTATTTTTTGTGGTTGTTTTTCGAATGACGGACATATTGATTTGAGTTCCATTCGTCAGTCGAAATGCGTAACAGTAGCAGATTCAATGTTACTCCAAGTGCACTACGTAAGACTTGCTATACGGCACCCACATTATGCTGCCCTAATTTGGAATTAATACCTTGTGATAGAAGCTGGAGTTTCGGAGTTTTCTCTTCCTCCTTTGATTTGATGAATGAAGTGGTATATGGGGATGGGAAGCAACAAGGACTATAATCCCCTAATCACTATATATATTAACAGTTAGTTTTTTCCTTATTTTTAATATGTCACTCTCCACAACGCTCTACGATCGTGTTACACCGGGACCTACGGTTTAAAGTGGATTCCGAACCACTACAAACATCCATGGCACCGCCGGGACTCGAACCCGAAACCTGTGGTACCGATCGCCAGAGCGCTAGCCACTCTGCCATTCAGGCCCCCTCTTCCTCCTTAAACCCAACGAAAGGGCATTCGAACCCAAAGATTTATCGTATATATCCCTGGAAACTTTTGGTTTGGCATCACTTGTAGAGTTTCGAACTACTTCGGAAACCCAACATGCTGAGCAACAGACTGTTTTCTATTTAGAAAATAATTTTTGGTTCCATATCACTTGTAGAGTTTTGAACTCGTCACCTCTCAGTTCGGAAACCCAATGTTTTGTGCAACAGATCGCTTTTTATTTAGAATAGAATTTTCGGCTTGACGTCACTTGTAGAGTTTCGAACTAAGTTCCTTCAGTTCGGACACCCAGCTTATACTACTGCTGGCCGCTTTCGATATAGAGTATAATTTTTGGTTAGGCATCACTTGCAGAGTTTCGAACTAAACTTCTTCAGTTATTAAGCTGCCTGATGGCCAATTGGCTAGCGTTCTGGCCTTTAGGTACCACACGCGTCAGGTTCGAATCCTGGCGGGGGCATGGATGTTTGTGAGTGGTTCGGAATCCACGTTAAACTGTAGGTCTCGATCTAATTAGCCTAAAGTGTGCACACAATGACCGTAGAGCGACAAACCAAACCAAATCTTCAGTTATTAAAACAGCACCTGTTCAACAAGCCGTCCTGTATTGAGAGTAGAATTTTTGGTGAACATCACTAGCAGAGTTTCGAACTAGCTCTTTCAGTTCGGAAATTCAGCGCGTTATGTAACAGGCTGCTTTCTATTTAGAGTAGAAACTAAAACTAATAACTTGTAATACTTCGAATTAGGCTGCTTCACTTCTTAAACCCAACATGCTTTGTAGTAGGTCACTCCAGCTCTTCTAGTTAAAGTAAAAGAAATATTAAAAAATATTCTGATACCAGAAAATTTTTTAGCAATAATTTGATGCATATTTAAACTAATTCTAAAATTGAAGGAAGAAATAATCCACTAATAATTGAAGAAACTGAACGATTAAACTAAAATACCTTGTGAGACCTCATTTATGAAAAGCACATCTAATGTAATGGACCGTGAACAAATGCCTTGTATTAACCAGTCTGTTGAACTTGTGCTTAGTCGCTAAAAAGATCAATGTGGATGAACTTGACGGCTGTCTCATTAATGGCACGAACTGAGGAAGACGTTGGGCCACAAGGTCATTTAGCGATGATGTGGAGGAGCTCCAATGGAGCATCAAATCTTGTTTTTGTGTGTCAAAAATTACATGCTATCGTGATCCAAAGCCTGCTGAAATCTTCTTCTGGATGATGATCGCTTGGCGTAACAGACAGTTTAGAATTTCAGCTTGGCACTCCATTTCACGATTTTTAGAATGTTTCAGTCATTGTTTGGATTTAAATGTCAGACGAAGTTTAAAGGTCATTGAATATTTTAGAATTTTTAAAACGTTACGATTTTTAAAATGTTTTAATCTTTGTTTGAATTTAAATGTCGCAAAGTTCAATGACCATTGAATATTTTACGTTACAAAGCTTTCATTCAATAGAGTAAAAAGAAATATATATTCAAAGTTTCGATTTTATTTCCGCATGCGAAGGCCTTTATACTTCAAATGTCGATTTTAAAGCCCTCGCGTCTTGATAACCTTACTATGGAGCTGATATTTAGGTAGGTCTAAGTTGGTACTTGTACCATCTACAATGTGGAGCGAACACCCGCAATTGTGCTCACGTGCTTTTCCTAAAAAAGCAGAAATATTATAATGCTCCATTCATGACTAAGTAATGTTAATTGGATTCAGATTCGATCCCCCTTATTGCGTCCGCTGCAGTGTCACTTCTTTCAGCACAAGAAGACCTTATGGTGATTGCGACATTATTATAAGCGCTCGACTGGAGGGCCTAGTGGCAAGGTGCGCAGTTAGCGTGCAAGAAGGCTGAGGTTCGAATCCTCTGGCAGCATTACTATAGTCATAGTCACTGCTTTGAGAAACGTGGAGACATTGTTACTATGGTTTTCGAAGCATCGTTTGTCCGGTTGCCTGTTTGGAGTTTTCCGAGGTTTCTTCCATACGATACGCAAATAAGGAATTGTTACCCCTAAAAGTCCTATCTGAAGGTACTGTTCTCCCCTCAACATCCTTCGGTGGTTTGTTAGGGATATTCATGAGGACCACCGATGTGCGACCCTCACCTTTCTAACTGGTAGGACGCTACAAAGCGGGCGAGGTGTGGAGAAAAGAAAGTGCGAGGAGACTCAATGACGGATGTGTATGAGAGTCTCGCATCGACAGTTAAGCTGTTTGGTGGGAGTTTCCCATACACCCATATGACATGCAAATATGAGTCAAATATCTTTAAAAAAAGATCTCTCAGAAGGGAATGCTCTCTCTTCTGCAAATATCAATGCACAGTTACTCCTAAAAGTCATCCCCTTAACATCCGTCGGTGGGCTGTTCGTGTGATAAGCCCACCGACATAAGGACCATCGATGTTCAACCCTCACCCTTGCAACTAATAGGGGTCTACATAGCTGGTGAGGCGTGGAGAAAAAGTGCGCGGAGACTCAATGACTAATGTGTATATGCATACCCATATCGATAGTCAAGCTGTCTGGTGTCCATGCTTTTTTTTCATATATGAAAATATGGGTTAAGTAACTTAAAAAGAAATTTCTCGGAAAGCAATGCTCTCTCTTCGTCATGCATCGGTGCGCTGTTCGTGATATAAGTAATTTTGAAGCAAGGTCCACCGATGTACGGAAAAAAAATCTGAATGTGCTATAAAACTAGAAGATATTGTGTTTCGCCAGACGATGGACATTTTTTATATTACTCCTTTCAACTAGTTGAAATGTCATGTGAGAGTCTTCTTAATAACCTGCAGCTGCAGATGAAGCTAGTTTTTAAGTATTAATTTTGAACTATTGGTGTTCTGAAAAGTCTTGTTTAAACTCGTTTTCATTTTATGAATGATAGATTTGGCGCATGGATCTTTTTTAAGGATTTAAATTTATTATTTATTCATCAAGTAATTAATATTATTGAAAGAATAGATAATTCATCTGAAGAAATAATATTTCTAACAGAAAGTGGTCATCTTTTATTTCCTTTGCTTAGAAAGAAAGGCTAAATTTCGTTCTCATTTTTTAAATAACAATATTCTTTATCTACTTATTTGTAACAAAAATTAAATTCTTTACTTAATTTAACAGAATTCTTTCTAAATTTCTTTCCAAATATCATTCATTCTATTATTTATAATTACAGAATTCTTTCCAGATTTCTTTCCAAATATTATTCATTCTATTATTTTTAATTCCAGATTTCTTTCCAAATATTATCGTTTCCAATCTTTCCAATGTTTATCGTCTCATATATTTCTCTGATTTTTGAATTTTTACTATTTATTCTATGTACATGTCTTTATTGTATTTATTGATTCTATTATAAATAATTTTGTGTACCGAGTATTTTTAAAAAAAATTTGTAGGAAATCTTTCTGTTAGCGATAATAGATTTTTCCTATTTACTGTACATATGAAATTGTTTTTGTACGTATTGGTTATTGGTGAAATTATTTCAATTTTTGTGTAATCATATACTATATACACTCTTGTTGTGTATTCTATTTTTTATTAATTTAAGTACATTGTCGTTATATCCTCTTTTATTAATATGCAGGTATTGATATTAATATAACTGTTTTTTTAACATGTTCTGTACAGAAAAGAGACAAATTGCGTCGAAATGACGGCGTTTGTCGTGCTCTAAAAGCGTTTATCTCCTTCGAATCTAAGTTGCAGCAGATGACCCTTGGCGCGGTAATGAGTGTGCGAAGGCGTGTCTGCCTGCAATTAGGGTGAAACAATTCAGTCTGCGAAAAAGATGTCCCCTGAACAGCACTTTACTTAAAAGAATTCAAGGCTAGCGCCACAAGACAAATACCACTTATCCTCACCCACACAGAAGACGCCTCCAGCTTTGGCGAAAATAGATTTCCGCTTCACTCGTCTTCATCACAATAGATACAAACTGGGGAACTCTTTTAAATCTTCTCTTAATCTCAACAAAAAATTGTTTCCATTCTAAAAATTAGATGGGTTGTTTTTGTAATTTATTGATGAATAAAAAGAGTAAAGAATTTGGAGTCGTCTTCATTACAATAAGCACAAACTGGTGAACTCGTTTAACTTTTCTCTTAATCTCAACAAAATTTTATTTCCATTCTAAACATCAGTTTGGTTAGTTTTATAATTTATTTACGAAGAAAAAGTATGAAGTTTTTTTTTTTTTTTTAAATTATATTGTTGGGCACTTTAAAATTCCTGTAGACTTCTGTTCCACAGTTCATTCTCCTGTTTAAATCCTCCTAACTTACTACAAGTTCCTCGGAGGAGAATAAATGATAACATGTTATAAAATATACTATAGGCAAAAGATATACGGATATATATATATATATATATATTCTATATGTTATTCTATATATATATTTTTCTAGCACATTTTTTTAAAAATATAATGATACTTATAGAGCAGCTGTTGATGGAACCAAGAAATAAATAATATTAACATGAAATATCGGTACTTTTGTTAATGTTTCGCTTGAAATAAGTTTCCATATTTTGTCTTAGACAGGGCTCCGTTCGAAACCCGACAAGCCAAGCCGAACTGAGGCCAGGAATAGCTATGGCAAATCAGTTGGCCCGAAAGACCTGTTGATCTCAAGTAGGGTCGGGACCTTCCTAGATGTCACTCTCGGGGAGGTTTGTTTCAAATTAGGGTTGCAAAAAGATGCCGCAGTTCCTCATTTGATGTCCATCTGTTTAACTGCCGAATGAATTCATGTCAGCATTCCCGGCGCTTGGAAACATTTCCTTTGTTGTTCTGCCTTCAAAATCAGTTTCTTTCTTTCATTTGGCCTTATTTGATTTCCCCGATTACGTAACAAAATTAGAATCTATCTCATTTTGGACAGTTATTAACCTATCAAACCTATTTTACATTTGCAGATTATCTTAACTGTATCACAAATAGCTACTAAAAGTCAAATGAAAATTTAGCATTTTCAATCAGTCATTGCACTCACTAATATCAATTACTCAGCGTCATCAGAGTTTCCCGATTATTTAGCAGAACTACAAACATTCTCACTCTCGGAGCGCTATTGACATAAGTCCATTTTACATTTGCTGACTACTATCTCAATTACATTTCAAATAACTATTAAAAGTCAAGTGGGCATTTAATATTTTCAATTTATCATCGCACTCACTTACTATTATTCATCCAGGGTCATTAGATTTTCCCGATTACCTAGCAGAACTAGAATATTTCTCACTCTCGGAGGGTTATTCACATAAATTCTATTTTACATTTGCTGATTATTTTCATCACGTTCCAAGTCAAGTATCAGTTTAATATTTTCAATTCATCATCACACTCACTCACTATCATTCATTCAGCCTCATTAAATGTCACAGCTTACCTAGCAGAACTAGAATTTTTCTTACTCTTGGAGGGTTATTCACATCAATCCTATTTTACATTTGCAGACTATATCAACTGCGTTACAAATAACTATTAAAATTCAAGTATAAATTTAATATTTTCAATCAGTCATCGCATTTCCTGACTATCATTCATTCATCCTCATTAGATTTCTCCGACTACCTAGCAGAATTAGAATCTTTCTTACTCTTGAAAGGCTATTCACATCAATCCTATTTTACATTTGCAGATTATATCAATTTCGACACAAATAATTATTAAAATTCAAGTGCAAATTTAATATTTTCCATCAGTCATCTCACTTACACGCTATTATTCATACCGCCTTATTAGATTTCCCCGATTACCTAACTGAACTAGAATCAATCTCAGAGAACTATTTACGTCAATTCTATTTTACAATTGCAATTCTGCCCCAAATGACAATAAAAAGTAAAGCGAAAGTTTAATATCTTGAAACTTTATTTGAAGAATAGGTTGCAAAAATATCATCACATTTACTCACTATCATTCATTCCGCCTTATTGGATTTCCCCAATTACCTAACTGAACTAGAATCAATCTCAGAGAACTATCTACATCAATTCTATTTTACAATTTCAATTCTGCCCCAAATGACAATAAAAAGTAAAGCGAAACTTTAATATCTTGAAACTTTATTTGAAGAATAGGTTGCAAAAATATCATCACATTTACTCACTATCATTCATTCCGCCTTATTGATTTCCCCAATTACCTAACTGAACTAGAATCAATCTCAGAGAACTATCTACATCAATTCTATTTTACAATTTCAATTCTGCCCCAAATGACAATAAAAAGTAAAGCGAAACTTTAATATCTTGAAACTTTATTTGAAGAATAGGTTGCAAAAATATCATCACATTTACTCACTATCATTCATTCCGCCTTATTGGATTTCCCCAATTACCTAACTGAACTAGAATCAATCTCAGAGAACTATCTACATCAATTCTATTTTTACAATTTCAATTCTGCCCCAAATGACAATAAAAAGTAAAAGCGAAACTTTAATATCTTGAAACTTTATTTGAAGAATAGGTTGCAAAAATATCATCACATTTACTCACTATCATTCATTCCGCCTTATTGATTTCCCCAATTACCTAACTGAACTAGAATCAATCTCAGAGAACTATCTACATCAATTCTATTTTACAATTTCAATTCTGCCCCAAATGACAATAAAAAGTAAAGCGAAACTTTAATATCTTGAAACTTTATTTGAAGAATAGGTTGCAAAAATATCATCACATTTACTCACTATCATTCATTCCGCCTTATTAGATTTCCCCAATTACCTAACAGAACTAGAATCAATTTCAGGGAACTATCTACATCAATTCTATTTTACAATTTCAATTCTGCCCCAAATGACAATAAAAAGTAAAGCGAAAGTTTAATATCTTGAAACTTTATTTGAAGAATAGGTTGCAAAAATATCATCACATTTACTCACTATCATTCATTCCGCCTTATTAGATTTCCCCAATTACCTAACAGAACTAGAATCAATTTCAGGGAACTATCTACATCAATTCTATTTTACAATTTCAATTCTGCCCCAAATGACAATAAAAGTAAAAGCGAAAGTTTAATATCTTGAAACTTTATTTGAAGAATAGGTTGCAAAAATATCATCACATTTACTCACTATCATTCATTCCGCCTTATTAGATTTCCCCAATTACCTAACAGAACTAGAATCAATTTCAGGGAACTATCTACATCAATTCTATTTTACAATTTCAATTCTGCCCCAAATGACAATAAAAAGTAAAGCGAAAGTTTAATATCTTGAAACTTTATTTGAAGAATAGGTTGCAAAAATATCATCACATTTACTCACTATCATTCATTCCGCCTTATTAGATTTCCCCAATTACCTAACAGAACTAGAATCAATTTCAGGGAACTATCTACATCAATTATATTTTACAATTTCAATTCTGCCCCAAATGACAATAAAAAGTAAAGCGAAAGTTTAATATCTTGAAACTTTATTTGAAGAATAGGTTGCAAAAATATCATCACATTTACTCACTATCATTCATTCCGCCTTATTAGATTTCCCCAATTACCTAACAGAACTAGAATCAATTTCAGGGAACTATCTACATCAATTATATTTTACAATTTCAATTCTGCCCCAAATGACAATAAAAAGTAAAGCGAAAGTTTAATATCTTGAAACGTTATTTGATGAATAGGTTGCAAAAATATCATTTGTACATTACTTCACTGAACTGTATCATTTATTTTTTCCCTTGCACAAACTCAAATAATTTCGAATCTAAAAGTGGAGAGATGGATCAGATGAAGAGAAAAAAACTGGATCTGAGTCATTATAATTCGAGAACTTGGCACTGGATTACTATTTGGTTGATGTACAGTGAGACATCAACCCTTCATCTAAAATTTCAATATAATTGCATTGCATTAGAAAACATTACAACGAAATGAATTATTAACCTTTGTATTGAAAACAAAAACACTTTTGATTGGCGATGTAACCTCATAGATATTTCATTCCTAAATGATAGGCTAATACTTTAATAGAAGCTTTTAAGCAGAGACAACTAGGTTACGCCCTTGTTAGGGCTTACCATTCTGAAACCACTTACTTAGCATATAAAGTAGAAAGGACAGGTGTGTGACTAATGAGCTTCTCTAAAGGCGGAACCAGTTTCCACATTATTTATTGTCATTAACATTTCATAGTATGAGAAAATCCTAAATGGCCCCCTTAACACTTTTGTTTCTAAAACAAACGGTAGCTTTCATTAAGCCCCAAAATTATTATGGGTGGACAGTGCTTTGTTAGAACTTACTTAGAGCTTTTCAAATCCTCTAACAAATAAAACCACTAATTTTGAACTTTAATGTTTCTTAAGAAATTTTTTTTTAATTTCTCTTAAACAAGCTGTCTATTAAAAATATTTCCGAAAAATGTAATCCATCAGTGACATCCAGGTCAAAAATATTAAAATAAAACAAAATTTATATTTTACATAAAAAAATCATATTTTGTATTTCTTATATTTTTTAAGGTTTTTTTATGTTTATTGAGTGAATTTATAATCATCTCTATTTATTTATTAATTTATTTATATTTATTTTACATTATTTACATTAACTCTCTTTCCCTTTGACTTTTTGTGGTGTGCGAGAGTGTCTTATTGTCGATAGCTGTTTAGCTGTATGTGTGCTTTGTTCTGCTTGTTCCTTTTTTGTGTGTGATCCTTATTGTAATGGATTGATTTCCAATAAATCAACATAGTACAACAACATTATTTATTTATTTTTGTTGTTTATTTTACTTTATTTATTACTTTGTTCACTTTTAAAAGAGAATGCATTTCTGGATATTTGAAATGCCTGCCGGATCATTTCCCCATTTGGGTATATTTGAGCGGAAGATTTTAAGAGCTGTTCTTGGAGGTGTTAAGGAAAGTGATTGTTGGTTTGGTTTGTCGCTCTACGGTCATCTTGTGCAAATTTTAGGCTAAATAGACCGGGACTTACAGTTTAACGTGGATTCCGAACCACCAACAAACATACATGCCACCGCCAGGATTCGAACCTGAAGCCTTCGGTACCAACGGCTAGAGCACTAGCCAGTTGGCCATCAGGCTGCAAGTAATTGTTGGAGAAGACGGTACAACGCAGAAATATATAAATGCTATAAAGACCCAGATATTATAAAATTTATTAATATCGACAGATTAAACAGGACTGCTCCTATATTTAGAATGAATGATTTAAACCCTGTAAAAAGGCTCTCTGTGGCTTTGGCAAAGCTACAGGGACAAAGAGTAAGAGGACGACTCAGGTTGCGATGGATAGACGCAGTTGAGAAGGATTTTGCTGTACTGGGGGTTAAGAATTGGAAGGCCATTCTCACCCAAAGGAATGCATGGAAATCTTTTCAAAGGAAAGCCTTGGCCCACTCTGGGCTGTCGTGCTATTGATAATAATGATGTCGGATCATTTTAGGCTTATGAAAATACTTTTGATATAGAATTCCTTAAGAAAATGTTGAAAGGCCTCGCTGCTGTAAATCACTTTCTGTATTACCGTATTATGTATTATTATATCCATTTCACCGTTTATTACAAAAACAATAACACATGATTGTTGTATAAATTTATATTATAAATGGAGTATTTTTCTTTGCAGTTTTTAAAGATCTTGAAGCTTCCGTTGAATTTAAACAGTAATTTTAACTTTGGTGCCACATTTATAATGATATTTGATTCTAATCAATGAATATGTATTAAAACTGTGCATAATACCATAGTGAAGTCACAAGAATTTGCACACAGTCTTTATTTAGTTTTGTTGACAAGCAAAATTTAAAGAGCTTAAAATTATTTTCTGCGTCCATAATGGATTTGCATTTAAAACACTTAATTCTTGTTTCTTTAGAAATTACTAATTCTATTTAATTATTCTTGTTCAAGGGTACTTCAAAGTTTTTATATTTCGAGAAAATGATTTCTATTTCATTACAACAAAATTTTGCCATAGAAAGTTCAAGTTTGTTTATTTACAGGTTGAAGGAACGGTCATTGAAAATTATCAGTCTTCCATCTGGAAAAATAAATATTAAATAATAAAATTGTTTAATAATAACAAATTGCTGTTATTTCATATCTAATTGAATCTTTTCTTTTTTCAGAATTTTCAGAGAATGAAATCAACAGAATCTGCCCGGACATACGAATTGGCGAAGATGATTTACCAGGTATTAATTTATTATATATCTTGCAAATAGCATAATAATAACAACAACTACTTTATATTTATGAATTTATTCAGTAGATTCAGTCTCTGAACAATAAAATAATTGCAATGATTTACAGCGAACATTCTCCTCAAGATGTGCACCAAGCACATGCTACCTCTTTAAAAAGCATCTGCGAGTTAATGAACTTGATTTGATGCTACTGTTGATCAACAGAAGCAAATTACAACAGCAATTTACAATGACTAATGAAGGGTATAAATTTAATTATTTTTAGATTAATGGAAAATAACCAAGAGTTAGATCTGATAGATAGAAAACATCACAGAAGAAAGAAAAAGCTATTGGATTGATATAAAAATAATATTAATACAACTTTGTGCGTTGCAAAATTAATGCAATAAATACGCATTCTACTATTGTAAATGGAAAATTATACGAATTACGAAATTGACCTTTCTTCGATAGATACATTTTTACTCGTAGAAATCATGGTATATATAATTTTCAAGGAAAAATTATCTTCCTTTTTGCATTTTCTCCATTTATTTAATTCCTTTTTCATTTAGGGCTCATTCTTTCACTTTTATACTATGATGAAAACCTCATCAAATCTCAATTCTTCATGCAACCATCGTCAGATTTAAGGTAAACCAATCACTGCTATAAAACTAATCCCATTCGACCAGTCACTACTTGCCTTGAGAGCAAAATAAAACTGTTTATAGTTATGCAAAGGCAAAGAAAATTGTATAGTCAGCGTTTCTCAAGATTAATGATTTATTCTCATGTATTTCAATACCTCTTTGATAAATTAAACATATTAATACCTTTTACAGTTTGATCTTGCTGCTGAGAAAATTTGTGTTCGTAGTTGTTAAGTGGTGCACCATCCCTAGACCTGTGCATACGAAAGCAGCACAACCAGTCTAAAGAGCATTATAACAAGATTAATGATTTATTCTCATGTATTTTAATACCTCTTCGATAAACTAAACACATTAATACCTATTACAATTTGATCTTGCTGCTAAGAAAGTGTGTGTTCGTAGTTGTTAAGTGGCGCACCATCCTTAGACAATAATATACTTTAAATAGATCTTGATTTAATAATCAATTATCATTAATTAAATAGATCATGGCTTTTATTATATGACCAAGTAGATTATTATGTGATTAATAAATAATTTATTAGCAAGTTGAAAAATATTCGTTGGCTAATTTATTTTCTGAAGTTTCACTTCTTTTCAAAATTTTCTTAGGTGTCCAAAATAGATGTAATTTAAAATATATGACTAATATTCTACCCTCCACCTACATTTCAGTTTAAGCAGGGGTTAAAACTGCTATGTGTAGTCGTAAGAATAATTCTGAAATCGGTAAAAAATTGATAGTAATAGTTCGACCACCAATTGCGACGAAAAGGTAAACATCCGTTTTAAAAACGGAAACAGAAGAATCGATTACTTGTTAATGATGCTTGTCAGATATACACGGCGCAAAGCAATTTAGAAAGAAAAAATCCAATAGTTATTGTGAAATTTGTTCGACTAATTTTTCTTTTAATATTATGTAATTTAAAATTTTAATAACTAAAAATTAAAATTATTTTTATTTTAACTAAATTATTGTAACAAAACCTACCTTTCGTCCCCATTAAAATTGTATGACAAAAGATATGTTCTTATCCATTTGAAATATCATTTTACTATTTAAAATAGATTATAAACTAATATTTAGATATCAAAATAAAAAGGGAAGTTATCTGAAGCTTAAACTGAAACATTTATTCTTTTAATCCACATTCTCTTCTTTTATGATTTTTTTTTTATTTCAGCTAATCAAACTCTTTAAATTTATAAAAATTTATATTGCTAAAATTTCCATTCGATAAAAAATTAGGAATTAAAATGATTTTTAAATCTATAATATTTTCAATTTATATAGAATAATTTAAATTAGACACAAACTAACACTTAGACACAACTAACTTTAAATTAAACACAATTGAAATATCAGGAAAATATCGTTTTTCAATTCTTTTTCTGATATAAATTTAAATATCGACATGAATTGATTACATATTTAAATTAATTCACCAAACCAAATTATTTTCAATATTTCATATTTTTAGTTATATATATATATATTTATTTATTTATTTCCAATGGCAGATTATGAACAGTTACAGCAAAAAAAGAACAACGAAAAAAAAAAAAAAAAAAAAAAAAAACCAAACGTACAACATACAACAACAACAAAATAATACAACAAAACATGCTGAAACAGAGTTCATTAATCTAACAATAATGCCAAGTTACAGATCTTTTAGCCACTAAAAAGTGTTACCAGGTGCACCACGGGGAGGTAGATCTTCTGCGCACCCAGTTATATATGTATACAAGTATATATATTTCTTTGTTTTTATAATTAAATTTTTGAATACAAGGAAAATGGAAAAAATAAATATTTAATGTACCTAAAGGCAAATTATCTTGAACTTTAGTTTGGTGAAAATGAATTCTATTGTACGAATTTAATCTCCATATGTAAGCATCGCTATAAACTTCGACTATAATTAATGTATAATGTCTGTTTATTAGAAGCACAATGCCTGCGTATATGTCAAGATTCATTAAATATTAATTATTATCAATGGCAGGAATAATTAGAAAAGTGATTGGTAAATTATACATGAGCGAGAAAGCTTAAGCGAAGATGACAAGTTGATTAAATTTCTTTACACTCAACTCTTCATTACTTTAAATGAAGATAAAAGAAATTGGACTTTCGTGGGAAAATGTTTTGTGGGTTTGCCTTAATAATGTGTTATGTTTTTTTAATCATGGCTAACATGCGCATAATAAGAACTAAATATCTGATGATTATTTTTGTTGCTGTATCGAGGACATAGTATTTTAATTACTGAGCAAAAGGTCACTTTAAATTCTTATCGAGAGACAGATTAAAACGCTTGAAAATATTTTTCTTACCCTATTTTAGGGATGAAGATAATACATTAAATTTATAACAATATTGTATTGTTCAAGTTTTACTTTAGAATTGCTTCTTTTTCACATGATTTCAGTATTCATTGAAAAAAAATTATTAAAATATAACAAATGAATCCTCTTAGAATTATTTTTATGTATGCCACAATGACAATTAAACAACTTTGCCTTTCAAATTTTTTAGATAACAATTTTATTACATTTATAACTTCTACATTCATTATTTTTATTTATAAACAAAGTTCACCCATTTGATTGTTTTTAAAGGATAGTATATTTACAGCAGTTCCGTTCATTAACCGTGTCTATAAACAAAGTCCACCCGTTGTATCGGTAAAGGATGTAGTACCTAAAATTAATTCTGGGATATTTGATTTGTTTCCTGAGGGGATATTTCTGGGATATTTGAATTTATTCAATGAGGATTTGAGGATTGAGGTTAAGAACAAATCAATCGTATTGATTTGTCCTCAACCTCATTTTTATACTAAAATATGATGAAAATAGATGGTTTATGATCGAATTTTAGTTTATGCATAATGTATTATCGTAGAATGCCTTAATTATTTGAACAATGTAATGTAACAGTAACACATGTAATTGTTTTTTTATAATTCTGAAGATATAATTTTGAAAAATTTAAAACACTTTCAATTAAAGATTTCTACAGTCCCTTGGTATTGTTCAGTACAGCGATGGCTCCTGAACTCAAAATATTTATAGGAGAGATGACAGAAATTATATCTGAAATTTTTTTATGTAGTGACAGTTTAATATTATTTAAATACAACTCATTTAGTTGATTCAATAGAATTTATATTAATCTGATATTAAATAAATGATAGATAGTTATATTTCTGTGTAATAAGAAGATAGTTTTTTTTAAATACAAAAAGTTAAGTACAAATAAAACATAAATATGTATATTTATGTACATGTATTTTTATGAATTTTGAACACCATGACGGTGATCCAGTAAAATTGACGATTCTATACAAAGGGTTGCAGCTTTCGTGTGAAGAATAATAATTTTTGGCAGACTATGAAAATTTTACATTTATGCGTCTTCAAATGCAAATTGTTAGTTCTGTCCATTTTGCAATTTCACTTTGTACTTTAAATGAGCTGTGAGTTTCTTTGTTAGATTTTCTTCCCTCATTCCGTCTAGTACTTGTCAGTTGAATTGGTTAGAGATATTTCTCTTCCGCCTGTTTACCATAATCTGTAGCACATGCCAAAACATACAATAATGCAATATAATAGTAATGCCAATGAGTTAGCCATAACTTGCCAAGATATTTAGAGAAAATTTAATGCAGAAATTGAACCTCGTTCAGACAATAGGGCAGTTTAAATGAATACAAACAGAGGTGGAATTTTTCATGATAGAATATTTGAGTAATGTAAGTGACCAATGATGACAGAATATTGAGTCTATGTAAGGGCTAACGATGACAAAGTATTGACTCTATGTAAAGCACATCCCCACAAAGTAAACGAAAAATTGCATTACTCGGAATAAGAAATTTAAATAATATAAACTAACATATTGGCGGATAGTTTACCCTGGTTTTTTTCAAATCTATTTTCAATGAAAAAAAGGAGTCACAGGTGTCAACAAATCATCCTTCTTTTTCTGACAATAGTTAAGCAATTAATGACAGAATTTATAATTTTATTGTACAAAGTTATTATTAAAGACTTTTTTTCATTACTTATCTATTTTAGTATTATAAAATTTATGGTAGTTTGTATTAATCTCACATATAATTTATTATTAAAAATGTCTATACACTTTAACGATTTACTAAGTAGAAATTTTTAGTTTTTTTTCTTGACTAAAACCATTTCAACAACTTCTAAAATCATATCTCAAGTTTCTTTTAGTTACGAAGAATCCTCTTTTTTTTTTCTCAACTGGGTTTGATCTTATCCAAAACTTATCTTAACATCATCTTATCTTATCTCTACATATAATCTTATGACCTTATCCTCAAATATAATTTATCTCAAATGTCCATGCATTTTATTTAAATGTTAAAGATTCACTAAGTAGCTCTGTTTCTTGACCACAACCTTTTGAACCACTTATACAATTGTATCTCAGGTTTCTTTTAAAGAAGATTCTTCCTTTTTTCCCCAACAGGATTTGATCTTATCCGAAAGTTTCGCTTGGACGACAAAGAAATCTCCTTTCCTGGTGTCAAGGTGGTGCGAGGTTCCAACAAAATGCAGACAGCTTATCGATTGTCGAGGAGATCCAATCTCACCCTGCCAACCAGGTAACCTTCGATATCATGTTTCAATCGCTTGCTTCAGGGACGGCACAAATTAGATGCTATAAAAACGTACTAAATATTTATGCGTTTGAGGCTGCCAATATCGAGTGACAGCATTCCTTCCTAATAATTAGATGGAACGGTGCTTCATTATCGCGAAATCTGTCAATTATTCGACTCTTATCTGGCCTATGGAATCGAACCATTTTAGGGTTAGTTAAGAGAAACCTTCAATTTCTCTACTTTCTGATTAATTTCCTATTGATCAGTTCAATTGAGAGATAAGGAAGATACTGGTTTCCCGAAATTGAGAAGAAATTAAAGGCGAAATGAAAATAACCGTGTTAGACCTTCGAAGTAATTACTTCATAGAAATGCAATTAATATTTAAACAGTTTTCTTTGCTGGAAAAACCATTCTTAATTCCCTTCATCATATTATACGTATATATTACATTTAGATATAATTATATTGTTTGAAATAGTCAAGAATATTCTTTTTTGAATATAACTGTGCTTTTACTAGAAGCTATTTTCTCCAAACCTATATAATTTAATGATTTTTTTTAATAAACAGATAAATCTTTTGTGTTAACATTTTAATAAAAGATTTCACATGTAAGATGAACTGATCTTATTTAATAACTAATATTATACAAGATGAACTAAAATTGCTTTTATTAAACTTAGAAGAGAATAACGAAAGCAGCATGATTTTTTGTTAATTCATTAACTTCTAACACATAGTGAATCATATCAAGCTCTATGTGTGTGTGGAGCATATGTGCAGCATGGAGCATATGTTACTATTCATTTCTGACGAATTCATTCGATAAATAATTTCTCTTTTCCTTTTGTATAATTTTTTTGGGTTGTATTTAAATTAAAAATGAATAGACGATTACAAAAAACTAAATCTTTCCTTTGGTATCATTTTTTTTGGAGTAAATTTAAATAAAAAATTAATAGACGACCACAAAAATTTAAATTATGTTTTAAAATTGTTTCAATCCCTTGCAAAGAAAAGCATTTTTTTTATTGAGAAATAATTCCTTTGCTGGCTAAGGATCTCATACAAACTTTAAAAAACCAATTATAATATTAATTGATGTTTCTAATATTGTAACATCTGACAGCGGAAGAATTTTAAGAAAAATCTAATTTTGTCAGAAATCCAGAGATACTTATGCAACCTATGAGATAACATGATTTTTATAATTGCTATCTTTTTGAGAGATTGGCGTAATATTGCCCAAAAACAGTCACTCCTACTAGATTAATATTAAATGTATTCTTTTAAATTGGTCAGCTGTATTAATTATTGGTTGTATAATTATTTGCTTTTTCTTATTCTGTCTGACTTTTATCTAACTTTTTTAAATTGTTATTCAACAATTCAAAACAATACAATTTATGCCAGATTTATGTTTTGTACTGCAGCTGGCAATTTTTTGATAAGAAACTTGACTGCTCTATTGCACATTGCCAGTAATAAATGTTACATGTGTACCATTTTTTTTTTTTTTTACTTGAGTTATGAACTATTGACATACTTTAAAATTATTTATTAATCAAGCATTCTTATATTATTCACATTTTGCAATGTTGTAAATTAAAGTTATTGAATGAATACATTTATATTTTTGTAAAATACAAAAATGTGTTGTTCTGAATTGCTGGATACTTTCTTCTGATATGCAACAGATTCTGCGTTGACCATGGTGTACATTTGTGAGGCCTGCTGCACATCGTGTCTCTGCAATGTGGAAACGAACACCCTCGGGTAGTGAAACTTGAGAATCATACCTTCGTCCCACCTTCATTGAGCATAATGAAAGGATATTTCAGTTTACTGATTTATCGTGCCCATTAATGGATAGACGTTAAAAATTTCCAGTTGGCATAGATTTTGAACCAAGTTCCTTCAGATCATAAACTCAGCATGACATCCAGCAGGCCGATTTAGATATACATGTTTGTAGTGCCCATTCTTATCACAGACATAAGAACTTTCAGATTGGCATGGGTTTAAAAACGAGTCCCTTCAGATCATAAACGCAGTATGATATTCAACAGGCTAAAGACCTATATATTTATAATGCCCATTCTTATCCCAGACGTAAGAACTTTCAGATTGGCATGGATTAAAACCGAGTCTCTTCAGATCATAAACTCAGTGTATTATCCAGCAGACCGATTTAGACCTACATATTTATAGTGCCCATTCCTGACACAAACATTAAAACTTTCAGATTGGCATAGGCTTTGAACCGAATTCCGTCAGATCATAAACTCTACATGACGTCCAGCAGGCCGATTTAAGTCTACACATTTATCGTGCCCATTTCTGACACAGACGTTAAGACTTTCAAATTGGCATGGGTTTCGATCCGAGTTCCTTCAGATCATAAACTCAATATGATATCCACCAGATCGCTTCAGGCCTATAGATGTATCATTCCCATTCCAATATAGACATTGGAATTTTCAGTTTGGCATTGGTTTCGAAATGAGCTCTTTAGATCATAAGCTCATCATACCTTCCATCAGGTCACTTCAGACTTACGGATTTATCATTCCTCTTCCCATCAAAGATATTAGAACGTCGTTTATCGTATTTCGAATCGATTTCTCTCAGACTTAGACATACTCAGCATGTTGAGCAAGCCTCTTCAGGCCTATATATTTATCATGCTCACTCCCGGAACAGACATTGTAATTCTCGGTTTTGAATCGATCTTCCTTAGATCATAAACTCAGCATGCTATCTACCAGATTCAGATCTACAAAAAGCTGTAATACAATATCTATATTCTTTCGATTTTTAATGCTTTTAATAAAATCAACGATGAAGTCTTTCTATCTTATCGAAACTCCTATCTGCTCATCCTTTTGAAGCTAATGCGCCTTAGTTTTCTACCTGTTCCACATCGGATGGACGGTCAGTCAGTCCCAAACAGCGCGCCTCATGTGATTCTGGTGTAACTTAGCACTTGTCGGTGTCAAAGGTCAGTGATCGGAGGTGAGCTTGACAGACAGAGTGCCGCCCACGTAGTTCCCTTTCAAGGACTTTCTTCAGATGTCAAGCTAATTGATCGGAATCTAGGGTTCTTTCAGCACGCCTCCTTTTTTCATTCATGTTGAGCGCCACTACTGAGGCTTGAATGGAAAAGACGTAGTAGCAAAAAGTCGCTCTTCTTTTCTTTTAATCTCGACCGAGGAGTTTTTTCCGGGAAAATAAGGATTGTTTTTTTCTTTCATCACAGCAAAATAGAACTCTTTTTGTTTCAAATCAAAAGTAGATAAGCGAAACAAATTCTTAGATTTATCATAGGTTCTTCGTTTTTTTATGTTTATTTATATTTTGTCTATTTTTTTATGACACGCTATTTTTTTATAGTGATTATTGTTTCACAGTATTTTTTTACACTCAAATATCAATGAAGTTTCTGTTTTTCTTTAGTTGCACTTTATGTATTTATTTATTATTAATATTATCATTTTTTATATTTGTATTCTTAAAGTGTCAAAGTAACAATCATGGAATTAACTTATTTAGATTTTTTTACACCTAGCTGATTGACCCGATATCTTCCGCGCTCATTCGAAAAGAAATGACGCGATAAAGATAAAAGATAAAATTAAATTTAATAATTCGAAAATTAAAAAAATGGATTTGCTTTTATTAATTGTTTTAATTAATTTTATTAATGCAAAAAAAACACTATGCCATGAAGTAAAAATAATAATAATAATAATAAACGCCATGAAGTAAGGGAAAAAAAATTCTACACCATGAGTAAAAAAAAAAAGGAATTTCCTTGTGGGTATACAATCTTTCAAATTTTTACACACAATGAGTGTGCATTGAAAACTTAGTACAACAAATGTGAAGCATATTGCATATTACAATTTTTTGCTCCCTAATTTTAAACCCCTTTACACTGAACGTAGAAGAAAACTGAAGACATTACACACTTAGAGCGTTAGAATCTATAAAAATCGTATCTTATTAAAGCGAGCGAATTAAGGGACGGAAATCATGGTAATGAATAGACGAGACCTCCAAATTTTAAGTAGTCCACTAGCTTTTTAGCTAGGGTTGTCTAATGTCAGTTTTCCTGGTTTTGTTCTATACGATAAGCAAATGACGTCATTACCCCTAAAATACCCCCGGAAGGCAATGTACCTCTCTTCATCGCCTGGTGAACTGTTGTGGTTTACATAAAAGGACATGAGGCCCACGAGAGAGTAGTCCATCTAAAAGGAACTACTCTGCATCCATCTAAAGTCTCCTTTTCCATCTCTCCCTAAACCATGGATTTGGTCCATCTGCTCAGGGATGGAAAAATTTGCTGAACCCATTTCCCCTAAACTATGGAAAATTTGTTGGGTCCCCCTTCTGAGATATCTTTATCTTTCTCATCTCTCTCCAAAGCATTTATATAAGGTACATAGTTTGAGAGTATAAACGAAGTAAAATTCTAATTACAAACTATTTTTGTAGTGAAATAGTTTTTCTGGATGTCGGTATCTTCTCAAAGTGAAATATTGTTTTGTTTCTGCAGGGCGATATTCCCCCAGGGCATTCCTGAGGAGTTCTCGTTCGTGTCCACCTTCCGGAAGCGGAACAACCGCAGAGACCGTTGGAGCTTGATTCGAATCACGGACCTTTCGGGACAGACTCAGTTCGCCATCGTCCTCGATCCTCGAAAGCAAGAACTCGAAATGCAAACTCTAGACCTCAGCGGGCGAGTGCAAGTGGCCAGATTTCTGGATGTCAAAGTAAGTTTATTTCGAATGTTGCATTTCTCTCCTTCCTTATTTTTACAATAAACCACTTTAGAGTGTTTTTGATTTCGTGTCTATTTTCAAAAATAGGGAGGTAATCATAATATCTCCTTCGAGAAGATACTTCTTAAAGTAGCGGTAAAAATTTTTGACTTGGTATCTTCATCCGCATAGCGAAGAAAAAATATGTTGAGTCCCCTTTCCCTAAACCATGGAAAATCTGTTGGATGCCCTTCCTATTAACTAGGGAAAAGTCTGTTAGGCACTATTAGTTAGGGGAAAGTCTGTTGGGTGTCCTTTCTCTAAACTATGAAAATCTATTGGGGTAGGTTTGCTAGGCTCCATTATCTTAGTTAGGGGGAAATCTGTTGATATCTCTTACCCTAAACCATGGAAAATATGTTGGGTGCAGTTTGAACTAGGGAACAGTTTGTTAGGCTCCATTACCTTATTTAGGGGAAAATCTGTTGGGTCCCCTTTCTCTAAATCATGGAAAATCTGTTAGGGAAATTAAAGAAGAACATTTTATACCATAATAGACCTTATACTCTTCTATCATTGGCGTAATAAAGATGTATCTTGATTTTTTATTATTAAGTTCTGCGCGTCCTATACATCCCACATTCTGGTTTGTTTAGTCGTCAAATGTGCATACCTTTTTCCTTCTTTATGAATTTTAAATTTTACTAGATTTTCTTCTTTATTATTTGTTCAGATGTCTTTCTAAGCGGCACAAGCAACCCACTGCTTCACCACGTAATTTCCTTGAGACGGGGTGTTGATGATCTTCGTCACTTCTTTGGCGACAATCATAACAAAATATTTCAATGTAAATGTAGAATCATATATTTTTTTTTAATTTCTGATATTTAATTTATTATAAATGGAATTATTCATCATAGAATTTAAATAATTTGAATAATCGGTGTCATGCAATTTGCGCTGACCTAGTTAAGTTATTCGGAAGATTTGATTTAAATTCGTATTTAATTCATATTTAATTCAAAGTTATATATCAGTGGTATGCATGCATCCTGTTTTATTCATATTTAATTCACAAGTACGTATATAGCAGTGGTATGCACGCGTCATAATTAATAAATTCATATTTAATTCATAACTATGTAATAGTGGTGTATGCGCATTATATTTAATTCATAAGTATATAGAAATGATGTGCACGCATCATATTTAATTAAGTATATAGTAGTGGTGTGCACATATCATATTTAATTCATAAGTATATAGGGGTGATGTGCACGCATCATATTTAATTCATATTCATATTTAATCCTTATTTAATTCATCAGTATATGGCAGTGGTGTGCAGTCGCCATATTGAATTCATAAGTTTATAGGAGTGATGTAAACGCCTCATATATAATTCATATTCATATTTAGTTCATATTTAATTCTTATTTAATTCATTAGTATATAGCAATGGTGTGCACGCGCCATATTTAATTCATAAGTATATAGGAATGGAGTGCACGCATCATATTTAATTCATAAATGTATAGTAGTGGTAGGTAATTAAAAGCAGCTTGCTGGTTTTTTTATATTATAAATAGTCACACCCTAGCAGTTAAGTACAAATTCAAACTTTATTTAATTCATTTATTGTGGTATATATCACACAAGTTGTAAAGCATACATGCATTAGATAATATAATTAAAAGGAAAAAAATGCAAAATAATTATTTCAAACTTTCAATAATAAAAATAAAAAACTATAAAAAATACATTAATAAAAGCGATTACACTAAAATAATATTTTTTAAATTTGACATGCAAACAGTTAAAGCTGTTAGCAGCAATTCTGTGAAGCCAACTGTGATTGGTGTGAACTGTGATTGGTCAACCGTGAATGATATTTCGAGTACACAAACTTTATTGAAATTGCTAAAAGAAAAATAAAACCAATTATCCGGGTTTTTTTTTAAAGATAATTTGCTTCTCTTATGTAGCAGGAAAGAAACGCTCATGCTGTATTATTTATTGTAGAAAGCAGCAAAATATCTAGACATAAAAAATAAGCACAATATAAAATTCTTTTGGCAAAATATTAGTTCATTTAAAAAATGTCTATAATGGATCTAAATCTAATAGGGGGATATATAATTTTATATGCGACCCGCGGAGTTAGGATGCGTTTCCAAAGTGGCCCGCAAGATCATTTTGACTGGCCACCCCTGTGCTAAAGCACATGTATATCAATTGAAATGCTACCCTGTAGGAAGTTCTCTGAACACTTTCGCCTCGGTTAATCGGTGCCTCTTTAGTAGAAGATTGCACTTAACAAAACAATTAAAGCCAGGGGCAGGGCAAGGCAAGGGTTAAACATCTCTCGTCCAACTCTTCATCACTTAAGACTTTTCCAGAAACGGAGGTCTCGTTGAAACGGTTGTGAGTCACTGGGGTTCCTTCAATAGTAGATGCAAATCAAACAGATATTTTAGCATTTTGAATATTTTAAATCCAATAATTGCCGTGCATTGTGTCAAACCGTTGACAGGAAATTGCCTAAGTGTTCGTTTATAAAGCAAATTGCATTTCTTTTTTCCCAAAGAATTAAGTTAATGTTAGCATTTCGGAAAATACTTCGTGAGTCCTTAAAACGTATTTAAGGAAACTCATCTTTATTCATAAATGAATATTCCATGGTCTCTTAAGAACAAATTAAGGAAATTTTTTTAATGTATTTATGCTTTAGGTTAAAAGTTTATAGTTTTAGTTTATTCTTTAATAAAAATATTTTTTTAAATAAAGATAATTGGGTTTGCTCTATAAGTCTAAGTGCTCCAACATTTTTTATTCATTAATTTGTTTATTATTTAAATAGTGGGAGGCCATAGTTTTTAATTTTAATTTCTATACTATATATTACACAAATTATACCCAATATGATCTGATCAAGCTGGTCTATTCATAATTCAAAAAATGGCAATGTAAAAAATGTCCAACTAATTCAGTGATACAGATTATTTTACTTTCTTTATCATCTTTCTTTACAGATTATTTTATTTCTTTATTTTACTTTCTTTATCACCATAACATCTTTTTACAAAGCAGATTTTTTTTTCATAACAAGGTTTTCTAACGTAATATTTTTGGGGAACTGTAGCTTCTGGACCTTTACTATTTTAAATGAATAAAATATTCAGGATTAACTATATCCGCCTGAAAATCTTTATATATTTAATATTTAAAATATGTACAAATGATTTATTTTGGAGAAAAATGTTCCACTTCTATTCGAAACGACAAATTACGACAAACGACTACGACTACGACAAACTACGCAATGCTTAACATACGAAAAAATCATGCTATTCTTTAAGTTTGTCATTCCTTCTCATAAATTCCTTCCCTTAGCCCCTTTTCTTAATTAAATTTAAAGTCACGGTGGTTTTAATTAACAAATGTATTGACATTCAATAATAGCATTCAACCATTTAATCCTCTCTGTAAAATGTACCAATCACTTAAATACTGAAGTTCAATGTAACACTTGCCTTTGACAACAACAGGAGTGGTAAGTCAATCAAAAAATTTCAGATTCCTATGAGATTTCTTTATACCGACTTCGAAAATTTGTAAAATAAATTCGTTGACTTTTATTGAACTCGGATACCAGAAAAAATGGTTTTCAGTTAACAAAGCATTATTTTGCAACTTTAAAAATGTAGTATTTTCACTTACTTAAAAGATATCCTTGCACTCTAAATTTACTTACAAAAATATACATTAAATTTCTATAAAACTAAACAGCATTAAATTAATAATTACCAAAATAGTATAGAATAGCTGTTACAATAAGACAAGCAAAAGGAAATTTTACATTTTAAACACAAAGATGCTATATTTTAAATGCTTAAAATATAGCATCTTTTTATGCATTAAATTCTATTTGTTCTTAATAATAAAATAACTTCTACAAAATCTTCTATCATTGTGGATCCAAGATAGCTTTTTATAAGCCTCAGTGCTGAGAAAAGTCTCTCGACACTTGGGTTGTTGCTATGTTTGGTTTGGTTTGTCGCTCAACTGTCATTTTGTGCGCACTTCAGGCTAATTAGACTGGGACCTACAGTTTAACGTGGATTCCGAACCGCTAACATCCATGAAACGCCAGGATTCGACCATGAAGCCTGTGGTACCAAAGGCCACTTGACCATCAGGCCGCAGGGTTGTTGCTAAAGCGGTCATTATTTTTGTTAGTAGTTTCATTATTGAAGTATACATTTGAATTGCTGCCTTAGAATTATTTTTTAACATTATTTATCAGAAGTATGAAAAAAATAAAAGTTTTTTTTTTTAAAAAAAACGTCGAGTCTGATTTTTATACCGGCTCCTAGCTCCTTCAAAAATGCTTGATTCCCGACTCCTTGTTCCAGACTTAGACTTCCTATATCTAGTTTAAAGAATTCTTCTAGTCCCTAAGTCGAATAGGTGATAAAATCTCGCTATTTTCTAACTATATACTTCATAGAAACAGTAATTTTTATGCTTTTGTTCATTTGTATTAGAATGTTCATAAAATATGTTTAATTTAAAAGCTTTCTCGATTAACTCTCTCTTTCAAGAAAATCTCTCTGAAAAACGAGAAAACCCCATTAAGAACTTGCAATAAATTCATGTTAAAACATTTTTGTGTTCTTGAAAGAGGCTTGATTTCGTTTGAAACTCTAGGCTAACTGCTGCTGTCATAGTTCACTTGATAGCAATGGCTGCTCTGAAGGGGCCACGAGGAAACCTTCCAGCAGCAATCTATCTTATTAGGCACAGAATCCTCAATTCCCTCATGAATGGAGGCGTGTAAATTGCTGGAGCTGTGGAAATTAGAGTCATTCAGACAAAATAAGAGAAGGAAATGCTTTTTATACGATTTTTAAGTACTTCTTCGTTGTGTCTTTTTAAGGACAAATTACTTATTAACACTTTTGTTGGACACTCTCCTTATAGTAACAAATGTACATTTTTGATTTTTTTTAGGTTGTTCAAGAATTGTAAATGGTACACAAAATAATTTTTCAATTTAATTAATCTGATTAATAAGCAAAGCTAAGAAGTACATTTACTTTTGCAGAGCAAGAACTAAATAATTCTACAACTCGAATAATTATGCCCATAATTTTAGTTTTAGATCACCAAGTTACATTGTTACTGACAAGAAGAAAATACTTTATTCTTAAATATAACGAAACTAATTATATTCCAGCGTTGGTTTTTTTTAGCATTTATATATATTGTATTTTAAATTTTCAAATTTATATCATTAATAACTTACTTTACACACTTTGTAATTAATTTTAAAAATTTTTAAAGTACATTTTTTAATCTTTGTACTGAATAAGTTAACTAGAACTTTAAAAAAGCATTGCTAAATTTTAAAATTAAAAAAGAGCCTTAAATCTTAAGCATCACAATATGAATTACTATAACATTTAAAAACATTGCGATATTTTAAAAATGATTTCCTGAATTTGTTTCCTTATTACAAAAAAACCGTCTTTTCAATGATTCTTAAAACCTATTCTATGTCCTTGAAAATGAAAAGCCTTAAGCGTCACAGTATAAATTTTAAAAAAATTATGCGACTTTTCCAATATTATTTATCGAATTTGTTCTCTTATAACATTTAATTTGAAATAAACCATCTTTTCAATGACCTTTAAAATCTATTCTATGCCCTTGAAAATGAAAATCCTTAAGCGTGAAAGTATAAATTTAATAAAATAATGCAATATTTCCAAAATGATTTACTGAATTAGTTCTCTTATTACATTTTATTTTAAGGAAACCGTAATTTTATTGACCTTTAAAACCTATTCTATGTCCTTGAAAATGAACAGCCTTAAGAGTATAAATTTAAAAAAATGATATTTTCAATATTGTTTAAAGTTCTGTTATTACATTTAATTTGAAAGAAAACGTCTTTTCAATGATCCTTAAAACTCATTCTATGTAATTCAAAATTGTATAATTTATTTTATATTTGTAAAATGTGTGTTTCCAGAATGACGACAAAGACTGGCACAAGATCGACCTTAGCGTGCGTCGAGACCGAGTGACATTGTACCTTGACTGCGAATTAATTGGCACCCAGCCTCTTGATGTGCGAAGACCCATTGATGTCAATGGAGACATCATCGTTGCCAAGTTTGAAGATACCAAACCTGTTCAGGTGAAGTTTTGACAAGACCATTCACTATCACATGCGAACTAATAGCAAATTACTGGCTCAATGGCATTCGTGTAAAAATGGTTCAGTTTGTGGTTCAGTTTGTGGTTCAATTATCTTTTAAAAATATTGTTGCCTTTAGATTTTATCAATTTTTAATCGCGCTTTTAATTTGCATCTTTTACAATGGTACGATATTCAGTCTAATTTTTGGAATGAAAGCTATAAAATTAATTAACAAATACAATCTTTTTTCGGTAAATATATTAATCTAATTATGAAATATTATAAATTTATGATACAAAATTTCAAATATTTCTAATTATCTAATAAATACATTAAATATTACTCTGTAATAAAACGGTTCAATAACATTGAAAAATTCTTAAAATGCTCAAATTAATATCTTATTTTATAAAGATATATTTCCGAAAATAATTTATTCCGGTAATTGTTATGGAATATGTATTACAACAACAATATTGTAAATTTTTTGATGGATAATAAGTATGAAATCTTATGGCATCAATCTTATCTTAACCGTTTCTCGTGTCAGTAGTAATTAAATGCACATACATTACGATGACAAACGTTATATGAAATCATGTCGACGCCTTATTCATTAATGTAGAAGGAGATGGAAGATAATTCTATAAATTTTAAGATAAATGTCTTTTAATTTGTTGTAAATTCAGCATTTATATAAAATCCTGAGCAACTAAGTTTTTAAACTAGATTTATTTCGAAATTAATTACATTGGTAAAAAAATAATAATTAAATGTATAACTTCATTACAACTCATTCGATTCTTAAATTTTCTAAATTGTAGAGTGAATAAGTTTAGAGTGAATTGTAGAGTGAATTGTAGAGTGAATAAATTTAGAGGGAATTTTATTTTATATTTATAAAAATAATTTAAAAGTGTAATTTATGTGCGTGTTATTTCTGTGTTAATTTATATAATGCAATTTATTATAATTTATAATAATTTTTAATTATTTATTTTTCAAGAATCCTTGGCTTTCTTTATTTACTTTTTCATTTTCATTATTAATTATTAATTATTTCTAGTTATATTTTTTTTACGCAATCTCCTTGTAAACAGTAAGTCTTATTGATAAAGATGTTTATTTTATAAATTGTTATTGAATTCTTGAGTGCGTTTACTTACTATTGTTTCACCCCGGTATACTTGGGGTAAGTATGCTTAAGAATACTTTCATTGAATCAAATGTTTGCTCTCTTCTTCCTATGGTTCCAAAGTAAATTTACGAACAAGGTAAGTGTTACCAAGGAGTCATTTATATATATGACTGCATCTGTAAAACAATTAAATACAAATTATTTTTTCAATTATAAATTTTTCGGTTTATTTTATTAAAAGAAAAAAAAATTGTATGCATTTTCCTTTTTTATAACAATTCTGTTCTGTATTTTATCGTTAATTGACGGCACCTTTTTTTTATCTATATGTTTTATAAATAAATTTTCTAGATTTATTCAGCCATGTTAAAAGGGATAAAATTTTTTTATTATTCAATTATATTTATTATTTTATTTTCACAATAAATCCTTAAGTTTCAGCTTTAGTGTATTTAATTAATAAAATCTTTAAATACTTGTATTTGGAACAAAACTTTAGCCTAGTGTAGCTTATTGCATAATTGTTGATTCAAATTGAGTGAAATTGTCTGTTTGGCTCTGTTTTATACCTTAATTTCCACTTGGAACAAAAACTTTAATCTATAGCTAATTGCATAATCGTTGATTCAAATTGACTGAAATTGTCTGTTTGGCTGTGTTTTACAGCCTAATTTCCTCTTTCCAGAAAAGTAGTTTCAACAGCAGTGTAATGAATCTACTACAACAAAAAATTTCAAAGACTACTTACTTGCCAAATGTTTCTCATGTTATTTATTTCTATAGATGGAGTTGCAATGGATGATCATGACATGTGATCCAACAAGATCTCAAAGGGAAACCTGCATAGAGTTGCCTGTATGTATTTCTGACATAATGTATTTTTGTCTTTTGGAATTAAAACAAAGATTGGCATAAAATAAGATAACAGATTAATTTTGTTATTGTTTTCTTGCAAGGCAAGACTCAAGTGGGTGTGAAGTGAACGGTTATAATGAACTGAAACAATATAAAAGTTAATGCATAATTGTTATGTATGAACAGATAATGAACAGTTCAGTTGCAGTTCTTTATACCACCGTTATAATGAACTGCAACTGAACGGTTAATGCAGAATTGTTATAGATGAACAGATTATTTACAATGGAAACTTATATATTCATCTATAACAATAATGCATTAGGTTGTAATAAATGCATTTAATAGTTTTCTTTGAAAACAAAACGTGCCTACTGTACGATATCTAATGCAACACGCTCGAAAAATCGATATTTGACAAGGAAGAGATTTGTAATTCTTCGAATGATAAAATTTAAAAAAATTATTAATATTACTATTGATATAATTTCCAGATTTTTAAATGTGCTGATTATAATTTTATTTTTTAACTTATTTACTTTACAGTAATAAAAGGTCGAAAATGAAATTGTAACCTATCATTTTTAAATTATTTTATTTCATGTATAGATAGAATAATTAAAGCACATACGTCTTACATTAATATTTATTTCATCTCAGAATCGACTAAACTAAACCAAAGATTTGATTTATTAATATGGCGGTAGAAGAATTAAAGAAAATTGTACATAACAAAACAAAATTTGCCTTTGATTATTTATTAAATTTAACTCATCACTGAAAACATTTCTTTTAAAGATATTATTTATATTTTCAGGCAAAAAAACGGAACACAACGGTTTGTGAGCGTTGCCCCCCTGGACCTCCTGGAAAAAATGGAACACGGGTAATAAGGTTTTCTGAAACATCTCAACTTCACTAGAGTTTGGTTTGGTTTGTCGCTCTATGGTCATTTTGTGTACACTTCATTCTAATTAGACCGGGACCTACAGTTTAACGTGAATTCCGAACCACTAACAAACCGCCAGGATCACTACAGTTTGGAGAATATATACTTGACCATTAGCTTCACGTCTCAATGCATGTTTCAAAGAATTTATTTTAAAATTTATAAAAATTTGATTTATATCTTTTGTACTTTTTTCTTTACCAGATCTTTCTGTACTAATGGTACTCTTTTGATGAAGCCTTTTTTTTTGTTGTTGATTCCAGACTATATGCATTCTGTTCATTTTTGCGTTAGTAAGCTTTTCCTTTCTGTATACCGAATTTGTATTGTCTGTATACCGAATTTCATATCTCCCAAGTTATCTATTTCGGAGTTTCTTCAAAGAAAAAAGTCGTTGCTTAAATTTTGTACACCAATGTTTTTGTTTTTTCCACTAAGTTATATTATTTTAACGAGGTTTTTAACTATAAGCGAAACATTTATGACCTTAAATAACCTTCATCAATGAGTCAGAATACACCATGACGAATGCAATAACTTCTGCAGGTCATTTGAGTGACCTCCTCAAGAATTTAAACTACACCTCAAAATGATGAAGGCTTTCATTAAAAATGAAAGTAAAATTTTTGCCGGCAATAAATCTTCTTTAAATAAATTTACTCTTCAGATAGACAGGACAAAACGTTTAATATTCCAAGGACTTTCTTTCCGTGCTTTATGTGGATTTTAGGCTTTACAGAAGTTTTACAATTTTCCTGAAATTCTTAAATACTTTGGTAACTTGATATTTTCCAAATAAAAAATTCTCTTTTAAAAAGATTAGAACTAAAAAGGCCTTATTTTTTTATATGAATCATTAATTTATTTTCTTTAATGATAATAACCTGCTTTGTTGTAAAGATTTGCATAGGCATCGATAAACAATTTTATTCTAATCTTTCAGTTATTTTCATAAAAGGAATTTTATAAAAATTAAATACGAATATAATTCATTGAAACATACAGGAATCTTAATACAGAAGATGATTATATGTCAAAAGATTATTAATGCATATACTTCAAATGTTAAACAGTCCATAACTTCTGACAATTTAATAACAAAAAGTATAGTGATATGTAAAATAGAGAAACTTATACTTGGTCATGGAAACTTCTAAGATTTCATGCAATTAAAATATTGAAAACGAAGAAATACATAACCTAAAGGTGCAGTCATATTAACTGGAAGCGTATTTGGTAGATATATTGAATTCGTATTATTTAATAAGCATTTTAATGCGAATGCTATCATATGGATATAAATATGCAAACTTAAAAAATGTACTGAGTGTTGGTTAAAAATTAGAAGAGGGTTCTTCAACTTTTCAGCTTCCTTGCGCCGTATTTGAACAAAAAAAAAGTTATTTTAGGCTACAAATAAAATAAACTAATTTAATGTTAGTTGTTTAGCAAAAAAATTATGAAATAATATACATTCCAAGATACTTAACATGATAAATAAGCAAAAATATCGTAGCATAAAATTTATTTCCAAGAAACATCGTATTAAAAAAAAATCGAAAATGTTGAATGATATTTAAATACAAAAAGTTCATCAGGCTTATTATTTCATTGATTGGTTTTTATAAAATTAAAATTTAAAAATATCAATAAAATTAAAATCTGAGTGTTTTTAACAATTTCACAAAAGTTCTGGAGCGAAAATTGGACAATCCTGCTCTAGGAAAAAATCCCCGAAAATTCTCAACTCAAACATGAATTTTTTTTTCCGTAGTCCCAATTATATTGCTTTCTTTGTAGGGCCCTCCAGGAACACCCGGAGAGCGAGGACCTCAAGGATGGCCTGGCATTCCAGGAGCTCGTGGCGGACCAGGAATTCCAGGAGTTCCGGTATGTCTTACTAAATTACCATCATTTTACTTATATTATTTCGTACACTTAGATTTTTCTATGATCTTAAACAGTGTTTTAGTTAAATTCAATTAACCTCTTAATTAAAGAAGACATTCGTTATTATGCAAAAAGTACTTGTCAAATTTTTACAAAAAAGCGCTTCAGAAAAATCATTAAAGATATTGTGAATCAAAAAAAGCTGGGAACCACTTAGTGTTTAAAAATAATCTTTAAATAAATGCTTGATCAGTCAATCTTTAAATAAATGCTTGATCACGGATATTATATTCGTTGCATTGATAAATATTCTGTATTTTGCAAAAAGTGTAAATTAGAATTCTACGATAAGGTGCTTTGGGAAAGTCTGTATTCAACAAAGATACCGTGAATCGAAAAAGTATTAGAATTCTACGATAAGGTGCTTTAGTAAAGTCTGTATTCAACAAAGATACCGTGAATCGAAAAAGTATTAGAATTCTACGACAAGGTGCTTTGGGAAAATCTGTATTCAAGAAAGATATCGTAAATCGAAAAAGTATTAGAATTCTACGATAAGGTGCTTTGGGAAAGTTTGTATTCAACAAAGATATCGTGAATCGAAAAAAGTATTAGAATTCTTCGATAAAGCACCTTGGGAAAATTTGGATTCAAGAAAATTACCATGAATCGAAAAAAGTTCGGAATCATTGTCTTAGGGTTTAAAAATATTTAGTTAAGAATTAAATAATTTAAACTTTAATTTTTAAATTGTTCCGCGAGTTTGAGAAATAAGAGGAGAAAGAAATGAGCTCGATTAAATGTCGTTTATAACGATTTATTTTTTTATTAAAGAATAAAAAAAAATTATAATTATTTTTGTTATTATTTCATAGTGATGGAATTTGCGAAATAAATAGAGTTAAAATCAGTGGTGGCAAATTTTGGATACTTATATCATTGAGATATTTTGAAGTTAGAAAATTATAAAACATTTTCTGTTTTTTCTTAAATTTATTTTATTTATTTATTGAAAACTTTCTTCCAATGACCATGTTTTGCGTTTACTGCATTAAAAGAGCATTTATTCTTAAATTTTTATTATAAAAAACAACAACAATCGTGCTGAATTTGGAAGCGAAAATTTAAAAGTTTCTTTTGTCATTCATGTGCTTGAATTGCTAATAGTTTAATTTTTAGGGAAATGAGGGTGCCGCTGGTCCAACAGGCAGCGCCGGTCCTCCAGGCCCTGAAGTAAGATGATATTTATTTTAGAATTTTACTTAAAATAAGCTAAAATTGTAAATTCATTTAAATTTGTTAATAAATTCCTTTAAATTTGTTAATTCATTTATTTTAATTAATAAATTCATTTAAATTTGTTATTTGATTTATTTTAATTAATAAATTCATTTAAGTTTGTTAATTCATTTATTTTAATTAATAAATTCATTTAAATTTGTTAATTCACTTATTTTAATTCATAAATTCATTTAAATTTGTTAATTCCTTTATTTTAATTAATAAATTCATTTAAATTTGTTAAATCATTTATTTTAATTAATTAATTCATTTAAATTTGTTATTTGATTTATTTTAATTAATAAATTCATTTAAGTTTGTTAATTCATTTATTTTAATTAATAAATTCATTTGAATTTGTTAATTCATTTATTTTAATTCATTCATTCATTTAAATATGTTAATTCATTTATTTTAATTAATTCATTCTTTTAAATTTGTTAATTCATCTATTTTTATTAATAAATTCATTTAAATTCGTTTATTGTGTTATTCTTCTAATTAAATGCAATTTTTTCCAGGGAATTAAAGGAGCTAAAGGAGATATTGGATTCCCCGGAGTTTCTGGAAACCCTGTGAGTTTTCAGTAAGCAGCATTTGTTAAATAAAAGCCATCATTTATTAAACACACTAGATCCTGTGAATTTGTATCACAATGACAAATGCCACAGAAAATCATTGTGACAATCTACAGTGGTAAATGTCACAGAAAATTATTGTGACAAACCACAGTGGCAAAATCACAATCGCGATAGCGATCGCAGTTATGACAGTAATAAAACTGATGATGATTCGTAGAAGCAGTTGAAAGTGATCCATTCTTACAAACACGTCCATTCCATTAAGAAAAATAATGAACTCATAATTGTGATTTCGTTTATGTCAGAGTTCTGTTGCTATAGGTCATAACTTTTTTAATTTTTGGGACAAAAATTATGATTGAGATTTCCGTTTAATTTATTTATTCTTTTATTTTCAGAATAAAATTCCCTTGTAAAACCTATTTAAATGAAACTAACTGCAATTTTTTTTTACTAATTTTTTTTTATTTATTTTGGATACATGGATATTTTGGATTTAAAATAATGTATTCATTAAATAGTTTCACTGTTATTAATTTCTTTTATAGTACATCTTCTCCGAAACAATTTCCATTAACCCAGAGTTTTAAATTTTAATTGTTTAATTTTTTGACAGTGAGGCGATTTGCATTGTATCTTTAAAATATTCCTATCAGGCAAATCTCAAACTATCACTAATAATCACTGATTAGTTATTATAATTTTTTAAGTAAAAATATTTAAATTTATACAGAGTTACTACTAAAACTACAGTTATAAGGAGATTATTGAAGGTTAAACTATTAAAATTATAGACAGTTACTTGTAGAGCTGTAGTTATAACAAGATTATTAAGAGTCAAACTATTAAATTTATAGAGATTTACTACTAAAACTATAGTTATAAGAAGGCTATTGAAGGTTAAACTATTAAAATTATACAGATGTACTAGTAAAACTATACTTATAAGAAGATTATGGAGGGTTAAACTATTAAATTTACAGAGACTTATTACTAAAACTATAGTTATAAGAACGGTATAGAGGGTTAAACTATTAAAATTATAAAGATTTACTACTAAAACTATAGTTATAAGAAGGTTATTGGGGGTTAAACTATTAACATTATAGAGATTTGCTACTAAAACTATAGTTATAAGAAGGATATTGAGGGTTAAACTACTAAAATTATATTATAGCAGTAAAACTATTCTTATAAGAAGGTAAATGAAAGTTAAACTATTAAAATTACAGATATTTACTAGTAAAACTATAGCTATAAGAAGATTATTGAGGGCTAAACTGTTAAATTTATGGAAGGATTACTCGCCTGGATGTCCTATACTAGTTATGTCATCAACTTAATTTTTAGTTTGAAGCCAAAGCTTAATTTTTAGCTTAAAGCCAACTTAATGCTTAGCTTGAAGTACCTTTTTCAAACACCTTGTGTTTTAATTTGTAACTATAATTCTCTAACAACAAAATTATTAAAACATAGACGGCATAGAACTATATTATTCAAATTGGATCTCGATATTCTGTTTTGTTTAAGTACTTTCACAAATTTAAAAATTTATAGTTTTTACAAGATGTAGCTTTCATTTCTTAGCAACAGCTTCTTTGCTAGAAGACTTTGAAAAGTTATCCTTCGAATCCTCGGCTCATTGGTAGGGTCAAGGAAAACGAAGCCACTTTTAACGAAGTTTAGATTTCACCAAACACTGCATAGAATTAGTGTGAAACTGAACCATTAGGCCTCGTTTAAGATTAGGTTGCTCCCCTTCACTAATTATGGACTGGATTGATTTTCATTTTCAAAACTTTGTTTAGTATCCTTGAGCAAAAATAAAGTAAGAATTTGGGTCCCGATGATGTTTATCTACTGATGTGAACCATTTACTGTATTAATTATAATGTCTCTTTTAATTGAAAAAGATTGGGCCTATGTTTTTAATAATTGAAGGTTAAGTCAACGAACACATTGCAAATAAAACTATTTTTATTTAAAACAGAGGCATCACAGTAACTCGAAATTTACAGATATAAATCTATTTACCTTTTCATTCTAATAGCGAAATCGAATTACATAAACACCTAAAAGCGTATTTAACAAATAAAGATTCACACAAGTGGATGTAGTCATTTCAGTTTATTTTGAAAGAGTCTTTCGAAACGGCTTTCTCTTTTTGACAATGCTTCTTTTAGGAAATGTTTTTTTCCTTGTTTTTTATGAAAAAATGTGAAACCAAATGTTTTTTAAATAATTCTTTATATTTGAATTAATTTAAAATGCATTGAAATTCATCGTTTACTAAAATTACTATATATTTCTAATCATATGTTCACACCATTCATTAAAATTATTATACATAGAGGCTATCCTGATTTTTCATAATCTGTAAATTAACATTACCATAGCGTAACTGCATATGGAAACTTTTATTTGAATTAATAGCAAATTCATTCGTCATTTATAAACCTGACATTCGACAAATGCGAGGCTTCTATCCACACACAAAGATTATATTCATTTTTATAGCACTGTAATATAAAATAAATAATATAATATAATACAAAGTAAATAAAGAATTTTATACCTGATATTGCATTAATTTAATGAATGTTTTAGTATTTGGTTCCATATTTATAGTTATTCCAGCACAAAAGTGATCCGTCAAATGGTTTCTATCCATAAAACCTTTAAATTTCAAACTTGAAAATATTTGACCGCCAACATATGTTAATAAAAATAAACTTGACGCGTTTTAATGCATTATCTAGCTAGAAACCACATTGAAAACAACTTTAAAATGATAATACTTTTGCCAATTCTGTAAAAAAATAAATTTTTGAAACAAACTTTTACAAATGGCAATGTTTACGTAACAGAGTTAAGACTTTAATGTTAGGGTAAGAAAGAAATAAATAAAACGATAACTTGTATAGGACCTTGCATCCAGGCTAGTGTGTTATAGATTGTTATTAGAGAGTTTTTGCATACCGTACGTTAGTTACCGTAGGACGTCCGTTAGCTTTTTCTTCCTAGCGCGCATGCTCAGTTTCCTATGAGCATGCGCGCTAGGAAGAAAAAGCTAACGGACGTCCTACGGTAACTAACGTACGGTATGCAAAAACTCTCTATTGTCTAAAGTTATTATCTCTTAGTTTGCAATAAATTAGAAAAAATTAAATTAATTAATTTTAATTAAACTATCATTCTATTTATTTAAATTGCGTTAATTGTTAGTTAAATTGATCATTGTTATGCTAAATTAACTTATAATAACTTATAAAGGACTTTGTAAAAATTAAGTTGATGATATAACTTAAGTATATAGGACATCCAGACGAGTTATTAGAGAAAAGTTGATATCTCTTAGTTTGAAATAAATTACAAAACATTACATTAAAATATATTTTTCTAATTACTTAAATTGTTAATTTTTTTATCGAATTAGATCCTAGTTATGTTAAATTATTTAACTTTTCATCATAATCTGAAAGACTTTAAAAACTCATGTGATAGATAATTTTTTGAAGCAGCATTGACTTCTGATGAGGATGGACATCGGGCGGCGGTTGGTGTAAATATCCCTTTGCCAAATAAATATCCCTGTGTCAAATAAATACAAGTATCAATTCACACTCAAACAATACACATGATTAGATAAGAATGACTTGTTTTCGATAAACTCCCAGCTGGTAAAATCCATGGGACAGAGTTTTTGTCATTCTCAAAGATTTATGAACTTCTCTCTTTCACGGTAATCATGAGAACTCCTACTCAGTCGATGTATTAAAAAAAGTTGATGACGTAAAGAAAAAAAAAAAGAAATGTTGATGTATATCGAGAAGACAAAGGACTCTGACCCTGAACCTTGAGCTAACGTGCCAATTGTCGAATTATAAGATTTCGACCCAGCTGAAAAGCACTTGTTTCAGAACACCAGATTCAAACGGAAGATCAATTGTGTAAAAACTTGTTTTACAGTTCAGCAACGAACAAGAAAAGTTTTAGGGTCTGTTTTATTTGAATTTTAACTGATCTCTTTTTTTTTTTTTTTCTTATCTTTTCTAGTGTTTTTCAATCTTGATGCAAATTTGAGTTGCTTTATTTTGATACTATAGTTCAGGCATTCACAGATTGGTCGCAGATATTCACTGAAATTTGACTATATACTTACATAATAAAAAGAAACTAATAAACAATTTGATACGTGTTTGTTAGATTAACTTGATAAGTGTTTTATTTTTTTGTGATTTTTTTGTAGTAACCGGATGCTTAAGTGATTAGTCAAATGATTTTTATGATCGTAACAAGCTTAGGTATTTTAATGCATTATTTTGCAACAATTGTATCTACCTAATTTAATAATTTGGAGCATGCTTTTTGCAATAAATACCGTAGAAATAAAAAAAATTACATAGATTGAGATCCAGCATACAAGCTAGCATGTTATTGACAAATGATCTGATCTTCTTGTCTGCTATGAAATAGGAAACCTTTTATTTAATGTCTTTCATTATTTAAGGGTTTACTCTTTTTTATTAAACTAAAGCGTTTTCATATTGTTTTAAACTTACATCAAAATCTGAAAATCTTTCACAATCATTACTAATTATATTAACCGAAAGAAAAGAATTGGTGGCCGCTATCTGTGCATCCCTATAATCATATTTTTCATGAATTTCTATTTTTTAGTTTAATTGTTTTTAGCACTTATAGATAGTTTCGACAGTTTTAAAAGGAAAGTACATGAATTGGTAGTATAAATTATTAATGTATTATATTTTTCAATAACTATAATACAAAACTATTACATTATTTTCAAATGTATTAGGTTTTTTTAGTTTAACGAATTACTTAATAGTGATGCAAACAAATAACTATTCATGCTTCATATTTCATATTTTTCAAATAACTATTCTTGTTTCATATTTTGAAATTTTTTATTGAAATCTTTAACTGAAGAATCAAACTGAGAACATAAAGCTTTTAATCTGAATTTTTTCACCAAATTTAAAATTCCGAGTGACATCTGGTTCCACTTCAGGTAGGATTTCTGTCAAAATCCATGGTCAATCCAACACTTACACAGCGATGCAAAGAAATAACCTTTTTGGTAGATAATATCTGGTAGCCTATATATTCATTCTTCATATTCAAGTGGAAATTTCTCACTGAACCTTTTAATTGAAAATTTGAGAACATAGAGATTTAAATCTGAATTTTTTCACCAAATTTAAAAGCCCGAGTGACATCTGGTTCCAATTCAGTTAGTATTTCTGTCAAAATCCATGGTATTTTGAATTGGTGGGTGGACGAAGTGACATTGAATAAATGCTCTGCAAGTAATTTCCACTTGAAATTCGTTTTTTTTTTCATCCCTTCCCATGTTTGTGTATAATTAATCTTTCTCGTCTCTCTTAGGGAGCGAAAGGGGACAAGGGCGACCGAGGAGAAACTGGAAAACCGGTAAGATTACTACTTACTCATTAGTCACGGTTCCTGAGATTCTTTTAAGGGCTCATTACGAAACTTTTTTTTTTTAATAAACATATATTAAGGTTTTAGGAGCTAGCTGACAAGGAAAGAAAAAGATTGGACCCCATTTTTATATCGACTTGTCTTCTCATATGACCAAAGAATTTTAATAGTTTGTAAAAACACCTAACCAGATGGCTAAAAAAATTTGAAGAAAAAAAGCAGTAAAAACTATATGTGAGGCTAATAAAATTATAAACATTGTCATTAAAAAAAGTGATATTTAAAACCTGTGTTTGTATCATCGAGACTGCATGCATATTCATCCAAGGTCTTGGAAGAAAATCTACCCACACGAGAAGAATGGAGGAAAGAAGCTCCTCTGTATCGGTGCAGGCAGACTTGCCTCACTTTTTTTTTTGTTTCGTTCCTTGGGCGGCACTGTTTTAATTGGCAGTTGTATCAAGTGTTTATAACATGGCAGATTTTTTCTTGTTTGTAGAAAATACAATGAAAACTTTAGTTCCATTACTATGCAAAAGACTAAAATCCACATATAAAACCTTGGGTTGTTTTGGAAAGGATAAACAATGTGTTCATTTCTCTAAACAATTGAAGGTTACTGAAAATATTTTAAAACTATTAAAAGTAAGGACAAGTTTTCAGGGACTCTGACATTAGAAGAAGGAGTTCATTCTGTTCAAAAATATCAAAAAAACTCAAGTCTTTAATATCAAAACAAAACTTTAAGAACCCATATTTGCCATACTACTAAGAAACTGCTATTCATAAAAAAGAACTAAAAAGGTAAATATTGTATTCTTCAAACTACTTAATCATAGTTTGTTTACTTTTATGAAAATGACTCATAAAATTGAGTTTTTCTCTTGTAACGTTCTGTGAAATGTAAAATAAATTTAAAACATTGCAGGTATAATCAGTTATGGCATAGTCCAAGCTTAAGAAAGCATTGAAAAATTTTATAATATATTGTATACTACTGTTACACAACAGTGTATTTATTCATTTTCTTTTAAATCTATATCGTTCACTTCAGAGTGGGATTTTTCTTTTTTGAAAGCGAGTGTTTTTTGGTCCGAGGCTTAATCAAATGTTCTCCCGGACCCTGAGATTTTCCCATTTGCGAGCATGATGGATGGCTTGCCGCGAGTAACAATGAGACCGACGCCTTGGAGCCAATTAAAGTGACTTTTCTTAACGGCCACTGACTGACAAGGTCGTAGCCTACGGTATTCAATCCACAGCACTCGGCCATTTCTTCTCCAGTATTTACATCTGCTCATCCACCCTCATTCGTTTCAATAGAGACTCGAAAGTGGTTAGTTAGCCAATTGCTCCAAAGCTTTACTTACCAACTGAACGGAACGAAAGTCAAGTTCATAAAGTTCAATTGGTTCTCCGATCAAATGAACTTGCTGGACGGGTTTCCGCATTTCAAACAAGCTGATGATAATAATTGGTAATCTGTCTCCTTCGATTTGCAAGTAAATACTACAACCATTTGAAGGTTAAATAGTCTTCAAAACGCCTCGACGTTTATTTCAAAGCTCATAAAAAATATTACCATTCTTAGGTCACAGAGGTAAGCCGTGAATTGAATACCTAATGAATTAGTTGCCTTCTTAAGGAATTTATGTATTGTGTACAAATTAGTAAATGAGCTTCATATTAATCAAATTATGAAAAAGAAATCGGAAAAATAATTTGTACATAGTATTATTAAGGAAATAAAAAATAGCAATAAAAGTAACGATTTTAGGTTGAATCGTTTGTTTTTTGTTAACTAGCATTCGCCAATAACAAATGTAAGCGACTCCGTGGAGCCATTTAAATTAACTCGGAACCTTGGTTTTACCTTCAAAGTATTTCAAAGGAATTCCATCGAGCAAAACAAAATAAACGAAGATAAGAAAAATAAAAATTTGTTGAACAAATTTGAATGCATTTTTCAATTATTTTTTCAGGGTGTGACTGGTCCTAGAGGTCCACCAGGGCGGCCAGGACAAGGAACAGCGGTAAGAATCAATCATATCCTCAGTTACATAATTGGTGAGAAAAGTACTACACCCATCATTCTTCAGTGATAGATCGAAAGAAAAAAAGCATTCAAATTAATTATCATTTTGAACTCTATCACAGCTAGCTTACTTCGAAACAGATTTGCTACTTAGTCTTAAATCCACCCATATTAATTTTTTTTCTAGAAATAAATTTACCATCATGACTTAAAACTGTGTATTCAAATCCATACTTCAAAATCTTAAGTTACGCATCAGTGACTTAAAGCTCTTTATCGAAAGCTGCTCTTAGGTTGCTGTATTAAACCCTTGACACGAAATAAAATGCACATTTTATCTGGAGTGACAAGGTTGATGGTAAAGGGGAATATATTAAAAAGAATGATAGATTCTCAGTTAAATGGGGGTAACTGACCAGACATGAAGCTTGTAGTGGTCGGTCGAGTTGTATGCTAAACTTAGAAAACTGGTTTTCTTTTCTATACCATGTCTGTCACTATAAAGCCTATCATCCTATGCATATAAAGTACATTTTGAGCATTATAATGTATCATTTACTGTTAATTAAAGTTTACTCACCCCAGATCTAAATATTTTTGATTTATTTATTTAGGTTTAAAAAATATTGAGGTTTCTGATCTTACATTTTTCAATACGCAAACTTTAAAAATAACTGTAACTAAAACAATTTTTAAAAAATTTTTATTTGTAAAAGTAATTTTGATAAATTTATAGTTGGTTCTATCTTTGGCTTTTGTAAGACGTATAATGGATTAAAACGGTATTTACATGCATAATCGAATTTTTTTAATGATAGATATATAGATGCATAATGTCTGTAAATATTTCTTTAACATCCTCATTTTAGTACAATTTATTTTATCTTCCAGGAGAATAAAAACAGTAAAATTTCTAAATAATAATTATAATGAATGCAATATGAAAAAAAAAAAAAATAATCATCCATTTCTATTCACGGAAAAAAATAGGAAATTGAAGATGAATAAAAAAAAAAATTAAGAAAATATTTTTTTTCTTGATAGTATTAAATTTCCATACATTTAATGTAACAAATTCTACAGGAGTATTTAAAGCAAATAACATAAATTTTTCTGAAGTCAATTTGTGAATATACAGTACTCATTCAGATATTCAATTTTAAATACTACAAAAAATATTCATGATAATTTATTCTTTCATAATAGAAAATAAAATGCATATTCGCGAAAACAAAAGTAACAGTAACTTAGTAAGTGTATTTACTCAACCACTTAACCTTTCGCTTATTATTACAAGATAGCTTAAATTCGAATTAAACTCATATAAAATATGAAGATGTAAAACACTTTATTTGTTATTTCAGAATAATAAAAGCAGAGGTTTAGTATTATTACATAATAAAACAAATTTAGAAATATAAATGAAAATTTTCTAAGCAAATTATACGATCCACCATCCATAATGCGATTCTGTGAAGAAAGTGATCAATAAACATCAAATTTAGAGCTCTATATGCCAAGACTATATATAACTTAAATACACTAGTTTCTTTCATTTAGTGCTGAGATATGCAACTGCGGTTATTACATCTATTGTTGTCCCCCATCGAACATGTCTGTTTAACGATCACTTAACAAGCTACATTCTGTAAGTCACCAATGGCTACAGCAGGTGAACTTTGGAGACGTGTTTAATCACCATAAGCTTAAATTCACTAGTTTCTTTTATTTTCTGCCGAGATATACAGTTGAGGTTATTACATTCATTGTCATTCATCGAATGTCTGCTTGATGATTACCCAATAACCTACATTCTGTAGACCACTCATGACTAAAACATGTGAAATTTGGAGACATTTTTAATCACCATGGACTAAAAGTGATGTTGAAGATTTGAATCTTAATGGGACATGTTGAATCATAATGGACCACTAGTTTTTGATTTAATGCCGGAACTTACATCTGGGGTTATTACATCTTACTGTGAACACAAAAATTTATAATTATTTTTACGTTTATAAATTGAATAGATCTGCAATTTCAATAACTTTTTTTATGTTTTATGCTATTTATGAATAAATGTAATTTTCATATTTCTTATTTCATTTCATCATTCTTTTTCATTTTCTTTCTTTTAATCTTGCATTTTGGATGACCGGCAATCTAAAACAAAGAAATCTTATTTAAATTGTAAGCAGTTTAAAAATAATTTATTGTTATTGGGAATTCAATGAGATATGTAGTAATTTCGATAAACAATTTTTCATTAAACAATTATATTAACGATTTCATGAACGACGACATTTTTCATTAAATTTATTTGAATATTTTGCAGTACAAATTACTGAATTTCAATGCAACAAAGTTTACTAGTCTGAATTAGTATAACAGTCTAATGTTTCTTAATAAAGTTTCCATTTTTTAAAACATTTTTAGGGTGAAGCTGTTGCTGGCCCACCGGGTGATCAAGGGCCTCCAGGTCTACAGGTAAATTTTTGCAATTAACTTCGAATATTTTGTTTCCAACGTAATGGATTTTCTCAAACTAGATGATCATGTTTCGTAAAGAAGAAAGAAATTTGGTAAAAATAGGATTTTAATAAATATTCGAAAGAAAATATCATAAAGAAGACTGTATGAGAGGTTTTGAATCCCTATAAATAATACACAAATCAGTCAAAACCTTAAATCCATTGATATGTTATGCGAAAGAAATTATCTGCTGGGCGAATCAAATTTAATAGTTGGTACTGAATTGATTGATAAATGCAAGAGATAGTGCGCAATCTACTACGCAGTAGTATATATGATTGCAACCTACGAAAATTAAGGATTTATAGGATTTCGGAAAAAGACAGTTGGTTGTAAGCATTTTGCTACTACAAATTTTGTCGGCTGTTCATAATCTTATATAATTAGTATATATCGAAATTGGTGAAACGTTCTGACAAAAATAATATGTTAGTTGGCCAAAGGTTATCAATGAAAAAGTAGAACAAAAGTTTTTTTTTGTTTTTTTTTTGTTTTTGTTTTTGTAAAAATAGACTTCCTAGGGTGATTGCCATTATCTGTGAATTTAATAGTAATGAAGGAGAGAAAGTGTCGGGATACACAATTCATTTTACAGGTTTGCCTACAGGATTACAGAACCGTAGTTTCATTTGTGTACTATGTTAACTGCGATTCAGTGTCAGAAATGCATGCTATGTGCACGCAGTCCTGTTATGTCAAAAATAATATGTTTGTCAGTCAAAGGCTATTGAAGACAAAGTAGAACAAAGTTTTTTTTTGTATGTGTGTAAAAATAGACTTCCTATCCTTATATCTGTGAATCTCTCTGCATCTTGTATCTTCCTATCCCTTCCTTATATCCGTGAATTGAATAGTAATGAAGGAGAGAATGTGCTGAGACTCACAGTTTATTTTATAGTTTTGTCTATGGAACTACGGAACAGTCGTCTCATTTGTGTACTATGTTAACTGCGATTCAGTATCAAAAATGCATGCTTTGTGCTCGCGGTCTCTTTCTTTGGATTGCTGAGTAAAGGAAGCTCACTTGCGTCGAAGAATATCATTTTGTTATTGACAGTTAAAATCTTATATTATAAATAAAATCGAGAAATTTATATCTTGATGGTAGCCTTCCAGAAATCGCGAAGAAACTATTAAGAAACTAAAAAACGTAATAAGAAGACAACCCTTTCGTTCATCAAAATATAAAATATTAAATACTCTTTGAATGTTTAAAAATTTCTTATAGAGTTTCCCAATGATGAATTTTAATTTCACATTTGAGCAGTATACTATTTATCAGATGACACTTATCAAAGATAAATGAAACATTAGATTTCGAATAATGTAATTTACATACTGGGAATTACATATTCAACATCAATTACTACTGAAATAAGCTGAAAAATGATCATGGGCTAATATGATATATCGTATTTAATTGTGCTACTTTTTTCTTTTATATATTGTGTTTAATTATGTCTTCATTCTTAAGAAAAATTATACAGTTAAACTTTAAAACTTAAATTTCAATAAAGATGAAAAAATTCAAATGAAATATTTTAATAAAAGAGAGAGGTATCATTTTACACTTTGCATGAAAACAACTATCCTTTCATTTTTAATTCTGCAAAGTGTAGTATTTACATGTTTGAATTTATGTTTATTCGTGTACTTTTACGAAAATTATATTAAAAATTATTAAAATTATTTTCACATTAAATTTCTTATGATGCATTTTTCACTTTTGATTTGACTTTTTTGTAAATTCTAAAGTGTTTTGTTATTTTTTTTGTAGAGATTCAATTATGTTTTATTGAAAAACAAGTATTTTTAATCATGCTTTTCCATTCCTTTTAAAATTCTTGTTAAAGTATACTTTTTCCTTATTAAATTCTAAATAATACATATAAATTTAATAATTAATACAAACAACCCTTTTTTCCCTGCATCAGTGCATTTTTTCAGTGCCTCACGACTTCAATATATCTAATAAACATGGAATTCCCTTTTCTCACTTTTTGAAAAGATTTTTCCATTTCAATGCAGAACATGAAAGAATGATTAATAAATAGTTTATGCATTCTGAAAGGCAATCCTTCCCAGAGCAATGGCTTTGTATTTCAGAATATTTCTACTATCTGATTTCGTTACAAACGCTTTTTTAATTTCCCATTTATCTTGCAGGGTGAACCGGGTTTCCCAGGAGTGGATGGCTTGCCGGGTTCAAAGGTACGTGCCCTTATGCTGAAACCACTTCATTATCACGTTTGAATAGATTCAGAAAAGAAGATTTCTACCAACAGCATATTATTCTGATTGGAATATTAATTTTGCTCTTCATTTAAGAGACAGATATTTCATCTTTTGGATTTTTTTGAATTCCTTTAAATGAACGAAAGTGTCTTTTGTGCATATAAATATACTGATTATAATGATAGCTAATCAAAACTCCTGATAATATGTACAATGTGTGATATACACCATGACATATAAACGAAGATGGATAAAAAAACATACATAAAAAATTTACTTGGACATACATGAAAAATTTATAGCGATAGCTAAGCAAAATTCCTGTTAATATATCCAATGTATGATGATAAATAAGTCAAGATGTCATAGCACAGTGTTTTTAGAATTCTTTCCGTTATTTTTTTTTAAATCGTTGAACAAATCGGAATTTTCATCATTAAAAATGAGAAATATTTTAGATAAAAGAAACAGAAAATGTAGATGGATATTTAAAAAAAATACCGTGTGATTCTTTGACGTACATAAAAAAATTATAACGATAGCTAAGATAAACTCCAGTTAATATGTATAATGTATGATATATACCGTGACGTATAAGTGAAAATACCATAGCACAATGTATTTAGAATTCTTTCCGTTAATTTTTTTTTAAATCGTTGAACAAATCGCATTTTAGTTATTAAATTTAAGAAATATTTATAAAATAGAAAGAGGAAATGTAGAGGAAAATGAGGAAATTTAAAGAAAAAAATAAAAAATGCGTGATTCTTGGACTTACATAAAAAAATTATAACGATAGCTAAGTAAAATTCAGTTAACATTTACCATGGGAAGAAAGATAAGAAATATTTATAAAATGATAATATTATGAAATATAAGAAATATTTATAAAATAGAAACAGGATATGTAGATGGATATTTAAAGAAAAAATAAAACGGTATGGTCTTGGATTTTCATAAAAAAAAATTATAACGATAGTTACGCAAAACTACTGTTAATATGTAATGTATGATATCCGCCATGACAAATAAGTGAAAATGTCACAGCACGATGTATTTAGAATTATTTCCATTAATTTTTTAAATAGTTGAACAAGTCGCAATTTTAATCATTAAAAATAAGAAATATTTTAGATAATAGAAACAGGAGATGTAAACGGACATTTGAATAAAATAATAGAAAGCACGCATCTTGGACGCACATGAAATAACTAATTCTAACGATAATGAAAAAAATCTCCAGTTACTATATACAAAGTAAGATATCCTAATAAAAAAGTAATATGAATTTAATTAATTTTTAATACATTTTTCATGTATCAGATTTTCAAATAATTGAAAAATTACAAAGAATTCAATGTGTAAAGGAAGTTTACTATTTTATGTTGCATTCATTTATGTGATAGACTGCGGTTTGAACAGCTCTATTTTATACCTTTTAAAATATTTTATTAATTGTTGAAATGCTTTAAGCCTTTAAACAACTTGCTTCATATTTATAGAAAATATTTTTATTTATTATATCTGTTTAATAATTGTTTTAAACCTTTTAATGTTAATTTTAAAAAAATCCAAATTTTGAATCTTGTTTGTCTTAGATTTCCATCGTACAAGTCGATAATATGCACATTAGAGAAAACTTATAATCATATATTATTTAACCGTATAATATATGTGTGAGTATTTAGAATATTAATCCCTGTTGATCAATGTAAAACAATGTATTCTTCTTTTTCCAGGGTGATGGCGGATCCAAAGGGGACAGAGGCTCTCCTGGTCGTAGAGGTCTTCCTGTAGGTAACTGTTTCATTTCCACTTTGATATATATATATCATCTTAAGTTAAATAAATTTAATATTGATGCAAAATGATATAGAATAGAATGACTGCGTCGGAGAATTAAATCTTCTGTAGTTTCATTTACATATTCTGTAATATCAAATTGAATCACTAGTATATGCTTGTAAATTCTCCGATCATTATAAAAGAAATTAAAATGATTTATTGATTAAACAGTATTTAAAATCAATCTTAGTTTTCAATTTGATATTCATTTCCCATTTATTCGTTGCTCTGTAGAAATTACTCTCTTATAGATATTGTTCGAATGTGTATTTAATTTTTAACATACTGGGTTTTCTCTGTTTGTCAATTTAATTTCTCCAGGAGGCTAAAGCATTTTGACATTTAATTTTCCTTAATAAAAACTATTCTTATTGAAAAAAAGCTAAAATCTGTGAAGGAAATATTCGCTACAAAATCCCTCGACACTGAAAACAAACAACACGTTAGCACTGATATTATTTTATTCTACATAATAACAGTACTTAAATATCGTAAGCATCTATATAAAATCCAATGTCTATAAAAACTCATACATTGCTAATCTAAAAATAAATGGTACTTAAAAATCTTTCATAATATATTTTACAAAATCTGTGTAAGATGAACTGTATCAAGAATGTAGAATTAGGTGGTATAAAACAAAATTGCGCGTTTGAATGTTCTAAGGCCGGATGGTCGGGTGTATTGTCTATAATCAAAAGAAATTTACATTCGAAACTCTTGACCAGTTGCAAGGTCTTGCAGTCTTGAAAACAGACGTCACGCCTTGTCCAATTGCAAGGTGATCTAAAATATGAATTTTAATATCCAAAGACTTCGCTTTTGTTATAGATGAATTATGTGACATTATGTAAGGGCTACCGAAAAATATTTCAGTTGTAATTACTAAAAGGAAGATTTATAAATATCAAAAAGGTACTTTTCACTTTGAACACCAAACTCAAAATATAGACAAAGCAGAAAAAATTCCATATTGAGGTTATAAAATTCGGGGAATTCCACAAATAGAAATCGCATTACATTCCTTCTATCCACGTGGCAGTTATAAAAGTGAAAGTAAAGGAAATTTTATTCCATAATTTAATTCCTTTAATTTGTGTTAAATCAAAATAAGTCGCGTAAAAAAAGAATTAATTTTTTTCTCTGATTCGTTTTAAATCATAATCGTGTAAAAACAGAATTAAGCATACTTCTTTCTTAAGGTTGAATCTTGATAGTCTAGAAATAAGTTAAATACAAATTTCTTCTTTAGTTTTCTTTAATTGCAACGACTGTAAATAATAAAATAATTATTTGCGGCGATAGCATTATGTAGTAAATACAAAAATAAATAATATGGAGCAGCAAAAATAGATCCGCATCGCTTTAAACTTAGGAGAAAGTTCGACATTGAGACCAAAATTGTTCTTAATCGTAACATCTGTGAAAACGGCATGCAGTCATCATTTTAATTATCTTTTTATACATGTGAAGTTTTTTTCATATACAAATGAAATACATCTTTGTTATATCTGTAAATCTATATAATTAAAATAAAAAAGACGCAATTATGAAAATTGATGTGAGACAGTGATCCGTGTTGGTAGTTTTTAAATTTAGAAGACTTCGACAGATGGCTTTTAGTCCGACAAGTAATTTAAAACCATGTAGATAAAAAAATTAAAAAGAGCAGATTGAAATAGTTTGTTTTACTTTCGACAGAACAAAAAATGCTTACATAATTAGTTTTGAATTATATAATTATTCCTTGTTGATAAACAATTAATAAAAAAAACATGAAGTGGTATAATAAAAAGACAATTACTTAAAAATTCGTGGCAGATCGTTTTCCCTTGATATTTTCTTTTCGAGTATAACTTTTATTTTATTTAACTTATTATTTCCCATTATTTTTCTTAAAAATGGATTAATTTTGTATACATACTTATTCAAAAAATTTCCTGTGTGTTAATCTGTAATTTAGTAATACGAAAGTAGTATTTGCAATAAATATATTTATGAAAAGTGTAATATAATTGCAAGTTAAAATCATACTTTTTTTGTAAAGATGCCAGTCTTTGCTTTTATAAACTGAATATAATACGTGAAAATTTCTTATCGAATCTTTCGATGTACAATGTATCAAGCATCAAAAATTTTACTCATTCAAAATATCTATCCTAAACTTCAATTTCTTTTAACTATTTTTATTTTAGCTTATTTTGTTCTTAATATTCTTAGATCATATCGTTTAAAGAAATAAAATTATTTAAATAAAACTTAAAAGTTTGATGCTGTTATGCACTCTATTATAATAATAGATGGTTTTGAAGTCACTAATTCATGTTGTAACTTATTTTCAGTCAGTGTTTCTGAAATTACTTCACAGAATTAAACATCGCATGTTCAAGAAGAGAGGTTTATTAATACACAGTTTGTCAAAGAATTTTTAACACTAGTGCTGGATCTCAGCCTACGGTGGTGCCATCTGTGTTACAGCGCATGCGTAATATACCGTAACTATCAGCTGACGTACTGTCAAACCCTCAATGCATTTGTACAGTATCTGAAACGATACGGAAGTTCTTTAAAGTACAATTTTTTTTTCATATTGAATTTTCAAGATGGAACAAAGAGCTATAATTAAATTCCATGTAAAACTTAGAAAAAGGTCCTCTGAAACGTATAATTTAATGAAACAAGTTTATGGCGAGTTTTTGTAAGACCAAGTTCATCATGAACACTTGAGATTCTAATAAATGTTTAATAACTGTTTTTATGAATTCGTGATAATAACTATGATTAAAGGGTAACATCAAAATATCTTAATCAGTTCATGCTATCTTTCTAAACACCATTAGTATCAATTTTATGCCTTTATGTAAACAGAAAACCGCAAAGCAATACAATATTATACTGAAAAAAAATCGATATAAAACTAATGTAATGTGTATATGTATTTAAAAGTTCACTAGTCGTAAAATTCAAATAAAAATATTTTTTAAGGATACCCGGTAGGCTGCCATTCCTACTTCCCTTGCAGATACAAATGCCTTGCCAAAATCTAAACTTATCTTTCCTTCTAAGATCAAAACTAAACACCAAACTGCAGCTAAATGTTCACAGTAAAACTGCTACTACTCTCACAAGATTAAGGTTGAAGCACCTCAAAAATATGAACATTTCTGCTGATGGCGTTAAAAAAAATCAAAAATGTGGGAACTGCCCTGATGTCGAGCTTTCGCCTCATCATGTCTTTGATTGCCCAGCTGTTGCAGCCGTCATGCATTGTCTGGACCATCCCTTGGACGAGGATTCATACTCTGAGCTGGCAATCAACATTGCCAATATTATTCGGGAGCACCACGATATTTGATTTTCTTGTACTTTTTAGGGGATATAAGAATGATACCTAAAGAAAATGATACCTGAAGAAAAATGCTAAAACATAATTGAAAAGGATTTGTAAAAGCATTATAGTTTTACTAAACTAAAAAAAGAGAGATGAAATTTGTGTCAAAAAATGTTTGTATGTATCCATTTATATCTATCCGTTTGTATGTACTCTAAGCAGACAAACAAACAGTAAAAAATTAAAGGAAAAGAAATCCTATCTTAGAAAGAAAGAAAGAAAGAAAACCATGAAAAGATGGAAAAAAAATTCCTAATTACAAGTGCCTACTCTGAAAGAATTGCCAGCTTATTTTAAATCAATTTTGTAATTATCATATTTAGGATTGAAGTGGTGAACAAAAATAATTACAGTAATTTCTAATGCTTAAGCGTGCTTAGGGAAATTGGAAGTAATACAATTAGCCGAAGATAAATCAAGACAATTTTTCAATTGCCCTTGAACAGTAAAGCCTAATAGAATCGAAGTTAATTAAATTAATTAGTTTTTGTTGACAGCTTGTTCAACCATTTTCATTTCCATTAAGTAATTTGTCTTTGACAGTCACGTCAACAACTAATTCAAATCCCAGATTTTAAATTAAGATACGGATTTTCAGATATTTTAATTCCATTCCAATGCCATTTGTTTATTTAGAATTGAAATAAAAGAACTCTGCTGAATAAAATGGAGAAAATTTAGGGAAAATATAGAAATTTAATAGGGACAGTTCGCCAACCGATTGTGTAGAAAGATAAACATCCGGCTTAAAGGCGGAAACCGACGAATTTATTTCTTGTTAGGGATGCTAGTCAGACATACGCGGCGTAGAACAGTTTTGAAAAGAATATTCTATAGTTATTGTAAAAAAATTCATCAAATTTTTCTTTTGATATTATGAAATTTAAAAATTTAATTGTAAAATTTTTAAAAAATGTAAATATTTCATAAAAATTAAAAATATTTCCCATTTTTTTCGTTATTCACGGATAACTCTCACCAAGTAACCTGACTATTAACATGCCATTAAAAAACATGCTAAAAAACAAAAATCGACGTTAAAAATTAAGAAAATCAATGATGGTGATCAAGATTTTCACAGCGATATTTATTGTAGATATACTCTTTGAAGTAATCTCAATAATATCTTGAATTTTACAATAGTATCCATGAAGAAATATATATATATATATATATTACTTTGTAAAATTCTAAGGCTACATATTCCTTGATAAAGCTATATTCAAGATATTATAATTAATTTCTTAACTGTTTTTGCTGATTTCCTGGAGAACTTCTTGCTCACATTTTTTTTATATATTTTGTATATATATATATATATGTTTTTTTTTATCTGCATCTGCAGTTTTTGTCATTCACCTTTTCATGTTTGTATATACCAAATCATTATCAGTTTCGTTGCTGCATTTTTGCGCACTTCGGATCTTGAATTATTTTCTTTTAATTTTTTTTTCCGTTTTTGGTGGATTTTTTATGGGACTAACTATAAAACTAATGGGACTATTAAACTCTATGTGACTAATTTACGTATAATAAATTATGTGATAGCTTTATAGCTAATTATGTTTCTGAAAAGTCTCTAGTCCCTTCTCTTTTTTCGAAGGAATTTACAAAGGATTTTCAATGATACTATATTTTTGAATTACATTTGCATAACTATATATATATACATACATATATAATTCTTTTTTACCTTACTATATATCTTTGCGCGGCACGAATAGCCCATCAACTGGTTAAAAGGGGAAATCATTAACTTTTAAGGGTAACTGCTTTGCATTTGCATTTTGTATCAGAGAAAACTCGCAAAACTCCCACCAGACAGCCTGTCTATCGATGGCATCAGTAGAAGATTAAACAGGCATAATTTAGTTTTGGTCGAAGAAATTATGGTTTGTAAACTACAAGTGGTATTGGAGGATTAAACAAGAAAAGAAACAGTTCTAAGATATTTAAACGCTATTAAGAAATAATCTTAAAAAAATGAAATTTTTGTTCAATTTTATTTGCTAGTATATATTTTGTACCATTATTTTTTAGGGTATAAAAGGTGAACCAGGAATTGTTGGCAAACCAGGACTTCCGGGGCCACCGGTAAGAAACTTTTCAACTGAAATCTTATTCTACTGTAATACTCTATAATTATATTTTATGCTACTATATATTATATTTTATACTATTCTAGTTCTATAATTTTATACTACTGTGTCTTCTTGAATATAAATACGATTTCATATATTAGTTTCAAATGTTTTTCTATAACTTATTTTTTGCAACTGAATTCATTTTGAAATGTGCAAACTTTTTTTTTATTCAGAACTTGTTTAAAACAATTATTTTTCCTACCAGTTAATAATTTTTTCAATATTGAATTTTTATAATTATTATTTTATTTAATAAGAAGCATCAAAATATGTAAACCGCAATCACGGCATTTCGGATATTATAAAAATGACATTGTTAAAAATTATTTCTGGAAAACATGTTTCACGCGACGTAAATAAGAAAAACTAGATTAACGGAAAATAAACTATTATAAATTATATCTAATAATATATTGAATAATCTATTATAATATAATATATTATTTAGTTAAAAAAACTAATTATTATGTAAGTGAAATAATTTAATACACATATAAGTTTATGTCGCATTATTATAAACTATAAAATTGTAAATCCCTGTGAGTCTTTGCAAATTAGAAAAACTTATTGTTAAAACTATTTTTGGGAAACTAGCCTCATACTGAGCAAATTAGAATAGCTTAGTTGGTTGAAAAGAAAAATGATATGACATACTAGAATGTATGAGACAGCTAATTAAGATGTATTTCATGTTTTACAGGAAATATTTTCTTTTAAATATTAAAAGATCTTTTGTTTACGCTTTTTGTATTGTTTTCTCTAGTTGTGTGTTCATCTCTTCAATTTCAGAACTTAATTTTTAATTCACAGTAAGTTTTTGTTATTCAAAAAAGTTTCAAACAAAAGATCCTTTTTAAAAAGATTTTTTTTTTTGATGTTTGACAACTTTTCTTCATACTTAATTTCTTCTTTTTTTTCCCTTGATACTTGAAAATTTGCAGCACTTAATGTAATTTTAATGAAAGGTCGACGACCTCTCGTCACATGAAGTGCTTCGCATAATTTCATTTGTCAGCTGATTTCTGACGTCATCATTCATTTTTAGGGAACTCCAGGAAAAGATGGTGTACCGGGAGTTTCCGCTGACGGCCCTGCGGTGTCGGTAATTCAATATCACTTCCTTTTAATATACAATTTGCAAATTAATTAAGACATACTACTGTGTCCAAAAAGTAAGATCCATTTTCCATTTAAAATTCCCGGGGCTTATGGAACTCAATTTTTTTCTTTTTTAGGTTGCTGGCACTGTCCTTGACATCTGTGTGAAATTTGATGTCAAAATATTCATTAGTATTTGAGTTACACTTGGTTTTGTGAGACGCTAAAACTGATTCCGGCGATTTTTAATATGTCTGAATTAATTGAGAAAGAACTTGCATTCAATTTTGTTTGCGGAAACGTATAGAATGTTGCAGAAGGCATTCGGTGAGCATTCCTATATCGGAAAGAAATGTTTACAAGTGAGATAAACAGTTCAAAGAAGGCAGAGAACGACGAATAGCCCTCGGGGCGACCATCAACCTCAACCGACGAAGCTCACCTGCAAAAAATTAAAGATTTGGTGCTTGCAAACCGTCGATTTACTATTAGACCTTACTGCTGATGTTGGAGTTTCAAAAGGATGGGTCAATTCCATTTTGGGTCACAAAAGCGTAAAATCTCAATTGGTATCGTCAACACTGAATGCGCCAGCTCGCACTTTATTGATCCTTCGTGACTCTTTCGCCAAAAATGAAACCCATATCATTCCACAACCACAGTATTCATACCGTGCGACTTCTGGCTATTCCCTAAATTCAAAAGACCACTCCGGTTACACCGTTTTGAGTCGATTGAAGAGATTCAACGTGAATCACCGCTCTTGGAAGGTCATCCTTACTTTTTAGCATGCATTGAGGATTGGAAAAAAGTTGGCGTAAGTGCATTGTGTCCGGAGGGGATTCCTTTGAAGGCGATGAAATAAATTTGGAAATATAAATAAATAGATTATGAAAAAAAAATAATTTGTCTTACTTTTTGGGCACAATAGTAAATATCTTTTTTTTAGAATTATTTATTTGTTTGGATTAAAATAGCATTCTAATATTTACCTGTTCACTTGTCAAATATTAACTCAATGTTACAAAGAATATTTTAGAAATATATTGATTGATGTTGTTTATAACGATTAAATCTATTTCTGTTTTCGTATAATTATGATTCTGAAATTTAAAAAAAATTCTAAATTGTAATTGAAAAAAGCGTTATTACAATTTTTGATTCAAACCAAAATATAATGAATATTTTTTTAAATATTTGAATGAATTTAAAAATATATATATATGTGCTTTTACAGTAGCGTGATATTTCATTTTTTTTTTTTTTTTTTTTTTTTTTTGCTGAATATCAGTGGGCCTTTTATTATGTATGCCAAAAAGAGCTCATTGAAGAAACGATAGTGCCTTCCGGAAGGACTTTTAAGGATAACTGCCTTACATTTGCATTTTGTATGGGAGAAAACCCGAAAACTTCCAACCAGCGATGTCCCACCAAGTTGTCGCAATCGTTACCGACTCTTCAAGTTTCTGAAAACTGTGACTGTAAAAGACAGAACCGGAGAATTTGAACCTGAAAATGAAATTTATTTAACTTTTCAAAGTCATTATTTAAGGGGAATATAGTGGAATATACAAAGAGAGAATTTTGTTCAGAAATCATTGAATTCAAATAGAAATGTTAGATATAAAAGCTATTTAAATTGTGTTTAATAACCTAAATAGTATGTATTACAGAAAATGCTTAAATAATATAGAAACAAATTATGTACGTATTGAGTATAACAATTAATGCTATATAAATTGTAGAATAAACATATATAAACATGAAAATTGGTTCTGCGTTTTCTTGCGATGAAGAGTGAAAAATAATAATAATTTCTATTTTGCGTAGAATATAAATATACATTTTGGACGTAAAAGCTATTTGAATTGTGTTTAGTAACCTAAACCTTATATTATACAGAAAATGCTTAAAAAATAGTGGAAGAAAATTCTGCACGAAAATTCTACACGTTCTTATCTATAATGAATAATACGATGCAAAGTGTAGAATATGGATACATAAAAATGGAAATTTGTTCTGTGTTTTGGTGCGATAAAGAGTGGAAAATAATTATAGTTTCCATTTTGCGTAAGCTCAGCTTCTAGGAGGCGTTCCGAGTTCTCGATTGATTTAGGAGAAAATGGATTCCATAGTGAAGTATTCGGTGTTAAAATAACGATTACAGCTAATGAATCTTTTCACAGGGAGTTCAAGGTCCCCCTGGAGAGCAAGGCGAACCAGGCGCCAAGGGAGATCCGGTAATTATGCATTCTTTACTTTTAGGACATTTTGTTCGAAATTCAACGTTTTAGACAAACTTGTGTAATTAATTCTTTTCTTTTTTTTTTAAACTGATCAACCTTGGATACTAAAATTTCGACACTAGATTTCATAAATGCAGGATGGATTGCACTGTGATAGATTAAGGTTTGTTATAAATGAAGTTCGAATAAAATATTCAAAGTAATGCCTTTATAGCTGGACTTGAAAAACGAACCCAAAATACCTGACGTACAAACTTGCGAATACCTAGGCCTGCATGTACTCATTGTAATTTGATCGTGAGCCGCATATAAAGAAAGCTTCCCAATTACAGGGTGTCTATAAAATATCTTTACAGTTTCAAAAATTTAGTACGAAGGCAAATCAAAAGACATATAAATGAAAATGATTACAAAATGAGATGTATATATTGAAGTTTTTTGGCATTATTATTTATTTTGGCAAGTATTTAATTTAATTTAATTTAACACATATTTGTATAGTCACATTAGTAGCACAAAGCACTTCAAGATGGTACTTTATTTCTTGAAATATTCATTGTAGCATATCCTCGTCAATGGTGGAAGCGTCATCAATGATCCTTTGCTATATTTGAGTCATGCCCTGTACCTTTGTGATCATGCCCTGCACCACGATATCTTTAACATAACCTCATGGAAAGAAGTCGAGGGGAGTTATATCTAGTCTACACAGTATACAGGGTTATGCTAAAAATATCTTGTATAAAGCAAAGTTGCGGGACATGACTAATGTTTATCTCTTGAACGCATTATTTGAAAATGACAATAATTATTTTTTTGTTGTTGGACTTCAGCGAGTGTGTTTTTGAGGACTTAGGAGCCCTGCATTTTGTTTCGTATGAGGGAAACCCGGAGAACCCCCACCGCAACCTGATTATTGATGCAGGAGTCTTTACGCACATCACAATTGCCGTCGAATCTCTTCGTTTCTGGAAACAGCGATTACAACGATGTTGCTTTCAGATAACAACTGCTTTGTTAATGGTTTTTAAATGTTGTAGAGAAATAATAGATTACTTAAATCACGAAGTAGACGCAAAGCTAAAATAAGTCATAAACAAATTATCAATATATTGAAGCTACTTGCGGTTATGTCTATTTTTTTATGAAACTAGATCGCAGACAACTGCTGGTATTGAACTGTGCATCTCTTGACTAATTTAAATGCAATTACAGATTGAAGGATGTTGATTAGGATTTATGTTGTACAGCAATGACTATCCATAAGATAAAAAATTGTATTTCATTCTAAACAGCTTAGTAAAGAACAATATATTTATAACTAGGCAATAAATAAATAAATATACAATGGTGTTTTTATCAGGTCGTCAAGGATGAAATTTGTAGAAAAAAAAGGCCAAGTTGGTTGATAACTTACCAATATAAGGAATTATTTTATTTCCCAAAGTAGATACCCATAATGTTTATACACTTTTGCCATTTAAGCGGCAGGTTGTTCAGGCCGGTGGTATAAAACCCTGGCCGACCAGAGTTAATGAATTCCTGAAAGGCTAGTTTTAAAGTATTGTCGGAATTAAATATTTTTCCGATTAAAAAATGTCCAAATTGCAGAAGTGGCAGAAGCTAGGTCTGTTGAGTATGGAAGATGATGAAGTTCCAACTTCAATACCTGTAGTTTTACTGCAGTCATTTGTGCAGTCTGTTGTCATGCAAAAAGATAGGCGTCGACCCGATCTATCTAAGCTGTTTTTCTTTAAGTTTTTCATCATTTAATTTTTAATAATTTTTCTTTTTTAATGATTTCGTCCAACTGGTTGCAGTATATTTTTGCTGTGATCGACGAGCCAGGTTTCAGGAAATCATAATAGATCACACCTGCACTAGACCACCAAACACTCACCATCAGCTTCTTTTGATGAATATTACATTTTGGAGTGTATTTTGGTAATTCATCCTGTCCAGCCACTGAGCTGAACATTTACGATTGTCATACTGGATCCATTTCTCACCACGATTAGCAATTTGATTCAAAAACGGATCAGATTTGTAACGAGAAAGCAACATCAAGTATGCATCCAAAGGTTTCTGTTTTTTATTCAGTTCATGCGGAACCCACTTATCCAACTTTTTCATTTAACCGATTTGAACTAGAGCTAACGTTTTTTGTTTGCTAACACCAACTTCAACAATAATTCATAGGCACTCTGAGCTGGGTCAGACTCAACGGTGACCTTTAGTTCGTCATTATTGACCTTTGTTGTTGGGCGACCGCGTGCCTCATTTGTGATGTCAAAGTTACCTGTACGAAATTTGGCGAACCAATTTGATACTGACTGCTGCGTAATAACACTAGAGCCAAATACACTATTAATGTTTCGCGCTGTCGTAGTACCAAGTAAAAACTCATACTTCATAATGGTGCCAATTTCCAACCGTTCCATTTTTAACAAATTTAATTTTTAAAAGTTTTTAATATATTTTTTTTTTTACCTTACAATAATTTCTTTAAACAGGCAAGATGTGTAACTTAAGAAAAAATAAACAGAACAGTAAAATGTTAAGGCAATGTCAAATAATAAGCTGTTAAAGTTGGCAATGTTATTAACTACAAATTTCATTCTTTTCAACCCGGATGCTCCAACTAAAGGTCGACGATTTGAAATGGCTAGTTGGCTGCCCCTATCTGATCTTACCTAACCACTTTACTTAATAATAGTCATTCATGAACGAATAGCAACGTATTTTATTTCATTTCCATATATCTACATCTATACTTCAGTATGTCTAATAGAATATATGAATATGTATAAATATATTGAAATAATTCGATTTTATACTTTTACTAGCAATCCATATGTTCCTTAACGATAGGTTTTTTTTTTCAAATTGATCTAATTTATAGAATTAAAAAATTAAATACATTCAAAAATATTTAAAAAGGAAAGCCCCTTTTCATAACTATTCAAAATCCTTCTTACATCTTCAGAATTGAAATATAAACCTTAAAAGACTCCTTTTTTTGTATTGTTTGAGATTTAACATAATTTAAACAAAAAATTCATATTTTATTATAATGTTTCATTGTAAAAATGTTCATTGTATTTTCAATCATTAAATGCTTCGAAAAATAAGTATTGAGTAAATAAGTTCGACTGTCAAAACTCTAGAAGAAATTCCCAGATGTCCTTCACAGGATATCTTTAGGACCTCCTAGAAATAACATCCTGAAGATGTGGTAACTTCACAATCGGTATTTTTTAAAAATATATCTAATTTATAGAATTACAAAGTAAAATAAAAAAATAATTTAAAATCAAAATATAACTTCATAAATCTACAGAATTGAAAATTCTTACTTTTTTTCTTGTTTTGTTTGAGATTTATCACCATTTAAGACAGCTAATTCATATTTTCTAATTATAGTAATAATATCTTTTTATAAAAATACATTCAGAAATGTTATAATAAATACTTTCATACATTTAACACTTTAAAAAAAATACTGAGTAAATATAGTCGACAAGCAAAGCTCTAAAAGTCATTCTTCCGCAGATACTCCACGATGCACTTTCTGAGAACGTCCTTCGCAAGACGTTTTTAGGGCCTCGTAGAAAAACATCCTCAAGATGTGTGTATTATTTCCAATTCTACATGTTTAGGCTTGTAAACTATTGGATACGTACTCGGGAGGTCTTGTGTTGTGTGGACAGTACTCATACATATTACTAGGTTACAAGAAATAAGATTCATTCTTTTGGAAACCTAAATTTGCTAATTATTAAGTGCCATTAAAATAGATCGAATAAACTATAGAACATAACAAAGTTTCTATAAACATTTAGTTTAATAATGAAAACAAATAAAATATAATTAGGAGCTATTGAGTACGCTTTTTGAAGGTCTTGTGCTGTTTGAGTAATACTCATATTATTAAGTTAAAAGTAATCAAATTCATTCTTTTGAAACCCGAAATTTGCTACTTATTAAGTGCCATTAAAATAGGTCGAATAAGTCATAGGAGCTGTCAAAGTTTCTATAACATTTTATTTAATAATGAAAATAAATAGTGATAATTAGGAGCTACTGAGTACGTTCTTTGAAGGTTTGTGCTGTGTGGGCAATAATCATACTATTACGAAGTTACCAATAATAAAATTCATTTGTTTAGAAATTTGCATTGCCGAAATTTCCTAATTATTAAGTGCCATTAAAATAGCTCGAATCAGACATAAACGCTGTCAAAGTTTCTATAACATTTTGTTTAATAATGAAAACAAACAGCAGCTATTGAGTACGTTCTTTGATGGTTTTGTTCTATGTGGGCAATACGTTAAAATGACAATTTTTTTTTTTTTGAATCCAAAACTTGCTAATCATAAAGTGCCATAACAATAAATAGATTATACATAGAAGCTGCCAAATATTATAATAATGAAAACAAACAAAAAGTAATTTCTTCACTAGCCTCAAAATAAATATTTATATTGTGTTTGTTGTCCAAAGGGAGAAAAAGGTGAACGAGGCGAGCGTGGTGACAGAGGTTACGAAGGACAGTCTGGTACAAAAGTAAGCTCCTTTTTTATTAAAATATTTTATTTATAACTAATTATATCGTGTACTTAACCCAAATAAAGCGTATAGTGGTGAAAGAAGTTATCAGTTTGATAATTTATGCTGTAAATCTGCTTGTAATTTACATCAAGAAGGAAAATTTCATGTCGTGCCAAATACCTACAGTTCTTAAAAATAAAATAACATATTCATGTTATTGTAAGGGTACATATTAAATAATTAAATTATAATTTATTCATGTACATTTTAATCATGAATGAACTTTTGAAAGTATTATAGGACCATATACATGTATATCTCCTTAGTGTAATTACGCATTTAGATTTTTGAGACCACATCTTCTAAAAGAAAGTTTCAAATAATTAGCAATAGTTTTAAAAGCAACGTTACGTTTGTTTGATATTATGTTACCCTCGATATTAATTAAAAATGAACGAATCATGCTCTTGGCCATCTGTCTAAATGTGTGGCAAATTTTGTCTTAAAACACGAGTGTAATTAAGCATCTTCATTATCTCTATTAGATGAATCGAGTAATGAGATTTTAGTCATCAAAATTAAATGTGGATCATGCTTTTCGATACAGTCCAGAGCTACGAAGATTCTATAAAGGCATGATTTGACAATTAGAGCTAATTAACTTCATTTATTGAATTATCTAGATTTATTTTTGCCACTTTTCGAGGTCAAAATAGAAATTGAGAGCGTTTCGTGTTTCCCAGGGTGGGCGATTTTGCCCTCTATGGGACATTGGGATCAAGAGGGATGATAAAGTCCAGAGGGTCATTTGGGGGGGTTAATAATAAGGGGCGATAGAACCGGAAGCGAGAAGAGAAATTAAAGAAATTTAGAAAAGCTATTCATTGATGTTTCATAAACGTCATTTCTGATTGCAAAAACAGATATGTACAATAAATCTTGGATTATGCACTGTTCTGCAGAAGTTTTTAATTGCATTTCTTTCTTCATAATGAATGGAATGTGGCTTTAATGCTATCATGAATTACTTAACAGAGAAAAGAAAACCAATTGCAAATTGTTAATAGCGGTAATTTAAAAATTTGTCAATGAAAACACAACTCTGAACTATATTATAGCTCTGGACACAGCTCTGGGCCGATAATATTTATACCTAATTAAAAAATGCTTTTCATAAATAACTTAATAAAGAGATACAATTTTCAAGATGTTATATAATACTATCTTTTTTATATCAATTTTAATATGTCTGTAGATAGTTTAACAAATTTAAATTGTCAAAATTGTAAATCTGAAGTTGGACCATGCTGTTACTGCATGGTCTTTGGCAAACTTAAATGCTAAGGATATTGATTAATTATTTGTCGTACTAAAAAATCAGCGTTTTGAAAAAAAAAAAGTTCGTAAGCTATTATCAGATCAAAATTTCATTTTTTATGAAGATCTTGATAAGTTAAAATTTTTATCTTGATAAGTTAAAATGATTTAAAGTTGAAGTTTTCAATAATAATCAAATATGTACCCCTTTTTGAAATCTGTGAATTTTTTTTATTTATAAAGAATATTATTTCAATCAAAACACTAAAGCATTTTTATTTCTTTTTAATATCTTTTGATTTTGGTAACTCACTTTATGCCAAATGTTTAAAAATCTTATTACTTTATTTTACTTATAATACAGATTATATTGCATTTATTTTTCTGAATATCTACAAAATTGATTTTATTATAAGAGTGTCATGATATTTCTTCAACTAAATTACTACAGTGATCTTCAAGGAGCAATGCTAAAATAATGAAAGTGCATTGCATGAAAAATATTTTAATCCAATGCTCTTGAATTGGATAAAACTGCATTGTCAAACTGCTGATACTTTGTATTTGCATCTCGGAATCTTCGCATGGTATTAAAATTATGAAAACTTCTTTGCTAATTAATAAATTTTGTTTCTATGCAGGGAGAAAAAGGCGAACGAGGCGATTTCTCTGGTCAAGAAGGCCTAAAAGTAAGTTTTGTTAATACCACTCATTTATTAGAAATATATCATATTTAAGCATGTAAAAATAATGTAAGATCCGACCACCGATTGTGTGGAAATTTGGCCAAGTCAGATGGATTCAAACAGAACAGCGTCACAGGGAAGGGAATGTTGTTTAGGAGGGAATTTAATTGTAATAGAAAGAATTTTAATTTTTTAATAAATAAAATTTTAACTACTATCACCCCTAACCAGCCGCACACCCAAAATTTTATCTTAATGGAGGGGGGTCATCAACAAAATAAAGCATAAATTTATGAAAGATCTTTAGGACGTACTAAACTATAAGTAGTAGAAAATGTATTTGAAATAGAGATTACATAAATTAATTATTTTAATTTAAATTTTTATATTGCTCTAATTTGGTTCCAAAAGGAGAATATTAAAAATGAGAAGAATTGCGCAAAAAATAAAAATTTAAACTTCCAACAAAAATTATTTAACAAATAATAAATTGAAATTCAATCGTCTTTTGTCTTTTTTTTTAGTTATCGATTATTATTATTATTTATTATGTCTTCTTCTTTTTCATTGGCGCAGGGTGGGCCGTATGTCTACTGGCAGATATTTATTATACCATTATAAATTGAATTGTTATCTTTCCTTTGACAATATGTTAAGCAATATTTTTCTTACAGGGATCCAAAGGAGAACCCGGAAGATCCGGAGATCCAGGCATTCCAGGAGAAAGAGTAAGCGCACTTTTATTGTTATATCTTCTTGCATTTGTTTTGAAAAGATTCTTGTGTACGATGAATTTTCAGTTGAATGCAAGACATTATCGGGTACAGAAGTTCACGCTAATGCTAACTTTCAAAATCTTCGTATGCTTATACATAATGCAGATCTTTTTTTTAAACTCTTTCGTAATCAAATCATCACCATTTTTTTTTTTTTACCGTCTCTGCCATTTTGTGCTAGTGGTGAAGTGATTTCACCAAAGCGGTGATTTCGCAACAATAGCCTTGCGGAGATATCGGTCTTTCGAAGAGTGTTGTAAAGTTTTCGTTAACTCCAATGGACTCAAAAGTGGTAATGAAACTTGAAGTCATAAGTTCATATACTTTTCACTTGAAGTGGATAAACGTGTAGTCGTTCAGGCAGTGAAGGATATTAATATCATAAAAGTGGAAAGGATTAAGATGTCACACGTTAAGCCCAGCAGAATTGCAAGTCTTTTGACTAATATATTGGCATTGGCTATACGATTCTTTGGAAAATTATGTGTGACTATCTCCATTAGTGTCACTTGTTCAGCAACTGTCTATTAAGCCGCATTCACACAATGACATTGAGCAGCGAGGCATGAAGCGTCGACCAGTGACCAGCCTCAGTGTGCTTCATCTGAAATGCTTGATCTTGAAAGCGTGTATTAAAATTAATTTTTATATCCATCTATTTGCAATTGTAAATTATATATTTTTCTTTTAGTTTTATTGCATTTGGTACTTTTAAATAAGTTACTGTTGTAAAATATCTAAAATGACGAATATTTTTGTGATTTATTATAAATTTGTATGCTTGAATGAAATGTGATATTTTCTTTTCCTTTTTAACTAGGGCTTCCCAGGTCTTCCAGGACAACGAGGGGAACCGGGAATAATTGGATTTCCGGTAAGTTCGTTTTATATGGTTAACTTCAATAAGCAGTTTTCATGTACAGTTGTATCTTGGCATACGTCTGCTTTCGACTGAGTCCAACTTGTTATATGTTTTGTATCTTTGTTTGGAATATGACACATGTGCGTTAAAATAAGTCCCGAACCCGAACAAACCTTAATATCATTGTCTGAAATGGTCAGAGAATGTCTCATTTTAGATACTTCAGATTGAGATTGAATAGCATTAGAGTACTTGTGCGCTAAGTGCACAGCTGCGCAATCAAATACATCCTGAGAAGAAAAAAGCAAAAATTTTTTGGATATATTTTAATAAAAATAAAATCTTTTGATCCTCAACCAGGTTTCAAATAGGGAATAGAAAAATTTTATTGTGATAAATATTCATTTATGCATATCGTATGTATTTTATCTAACTACTTTTGTATTTAGCTGTTTTAAAATTAAGCATCTTAGACCAAATAAATCATTTTATACAGCCTTATCAATGTATAGCATGCCAATAACAAAAGGAATTTTTTCATGAGAGCGTATTTAACATTTTCTCTTATGAAAAAAAGTCCTTTGATATACATTCCTGTTTGGTATAAGTCCTAGGATTAGAAACATATTAAGCCGTATACTGAGGTTTACTTCTTATGGGAAAAATTTGTACAATTTACGTCCTGTTTGGTATACTAATCTGGTGTAAATTAAAGCCGTATACTGAGGTAGTATTGTAATTCAGTTAACTATTTCTCTCGATTTGTATGATTTTTACCAAAATTATATTTTCTCTTGAAAATGTTCCCTCTATGGTATTTTGAAAGTTTTCATTTTTGTAAATCGCACGTGAATAAGAGAATACTTATATTAATAACTCAAAATGAAATGTTGAGTCAACTTTAAAAAAAACGTCTTGAGTAGTGAGTTTAATGTTAAATTTTAATTTTAAATGCAAGTGAGTTATAAAGTAATTCTTGTATTTTTACTATTCATAGATTTCATTTTCATATCAAATTTTCACAATACTTTTCAGTATTTAAAAGTAGTTTAAGAAAATGTAACCAAAAACGGACATTGTTTAAAATTAAATTTATAAATTTATCTTAGTAAATTTATTAATATTAACCTTAATTTTCAAATCATAGATTAACTTAAATTGAAAAATGGAATATAAATTAATTATTATTAAAATGTTAGACATTAAATTCAAAAATAATTACGTTGCCTCAATTGGTGACTTTTAATGTTTTTCCTTTTTTTATAGTACGTTTTTTTTTTAATTTTTTGGTACATTTTCCTATTTTTAATATTTTTTAAAATCTTTTTCCTTTCTTTTCAGGGGCCAAGTGGTTCTGTTGGGAGCAGAGGCCTGCCAGGAAGTAAAGGAGAAAAAGTATTTTACTATTTTCATCTCTCTACAAACATCCATGCATCAAAAACATTTGCCATTTGTTTATTGATGAAAATTTTATTTAAAATTTATCAGGGATTGTTTTCAAATTTCTGTTGCTGTTGTTGTTTCTTATCCCACTTGGTAGACAGCAACATCTAGACCAAGCCCACGAACCCGTGTGTTCTCATGGTTGTGTCTCATGGTGTAGTCTCATGTCGTGTGGTCTCATCAACATTCCCTTATGTTGTGATGGAGCACCCGCTGAATTCAAATTTCTTGCCCCTCCTTTAGCTTGTAATCTCAACAATAACCCACATTAAGAGGCACCTAACTAAGACGGTTTACTTTTAAATCTTTACTGTATTATCTTGAGATATCATTATTTCCTTTATTATAATTATTATAATTCTAAGGCTTTCCAAAATTTACCAGAATTCTTGCATATTGCTAATCCTTAACCTTCGAATATGTAGTTGGATAAAATTCTCGGTAGGTTGTGTAAATAATGGAATAAGAATGGCTAATAAATTAAGAGTATAAAGAATAACAGGTAGGCTACGTACTTCAGTCATAGCCAGAAAGATTCAAGCGAAGTATTCTTCCTCATTCAAGAAATAAATGCCAAATGTTATACAATAACTAGGGCAATATATCTTTCAACTTATTAGAATGTTTAATTGCTAGCTTCTACAATCAAAACTTCCTTAGTATAAATCTCTCTCATCATTGGTTTTAAGAATTAACTGTTCCGTACTAGAGGCAGCTTCTTCTTACTTTCTTCCTTATAAAAGATCTTTAAATCATTTCAAATGCATTTTAACCACACTGCATCAGGCTCACAATAAACTGCATCTGAAACAACTGACGTATATAAGTTTAAATTAAATTTACAACTTAATAACTTCTAACGAAATTAATCTGAATTTAGGTATTTATCGTTGTAGTTTTCAATTTTTTATCTTTCAACAACATTAATATATAGCTATCTTATTTATATCTAAGTGTCCAATTTGAGATTTATGGAGCAATTGTCAAGGATGTTTACTGTTTCTTGACCTTAATATATGTATTTTATTTATAGTTCATAGTTTCTGAAATGTGTGATTGACTTATGGCTTTTGAAGCAGTTTCTAATTATTTTGTGTTGCTTTCATTGGTGTAACCACCATTTTCTTTACTTTTTTTGCATAGTTAACAAGTTAAAGAGAGTAAATGGACAAGACATTTTGTTATCAGTCAATGATCAAATTAATTTATATAATCTTCTTTTAAACTACATTTGCATCAATTGATGCTCGACCTTATTAAACAATTTAGCTGGCCCGTCTAGCCCACTTCTAGTTATTGAATAAAAAATTATATTACACAAATTTTTTAAAACTTTTTTCCTTTTTTGCTTCTCAAGTACAGATAATCTGATGAAAATGCCCTTGTATATAGCTTTAGTTGAAGATGACAACGTGTTCTCCTCGAATAGCATCTAGTTATTATCGAAACTACTTTTGTCGACGCCGTCATCTTTTCAGACTTAATAATACAAGACAAGAATAACAACTTTTTAAGAATTCAAATTATTTACAAAATAATACTGCTTCTACTTACTGTTAAATACTAAAATTACTACTGCTTATATTTTTAAAATGCTACTGTGTTATCTAGAAAAAGCACAATGTGTCAAAACTGTTTATTTTTTATGTAGTTTCAATACAATTTTTGCTAGCTTTTGTAGCAATTTCAACAAATTTTTACTTGCTTTTGTAGCAGCTTCAATACATTTTTACTATGTTTTGTAGAAGCTCCAATACAATTTTTTGTAATCTATACACTTAAAATTTTTCCAAATAACTCTATTATGAAATTAATAAAAAAATGTTGTCCATTATTACGTTTTTCTACTTGAACTTTTATTATTCTTGTTTTCTTTCAGGGAGATCCAGGCCTGCCAGGAGTTCCGGGACAAAATGGTCAACCTGGTGAACCAGTAAGAAACTCTTAAAACGACCGATCATTCATGCAACTAACTGTCAATTATATTATCTAAAAAAGATTATTTCTCTCAATTTGTTTTGCGTAGCACATTTATGATAAATGATCGCGAACCTTCTTCACAACAAGAAAAAAGTTTTTACATTGTTTTCATCTACAAAAATTTGTTGCAGAAATAAAACGGTGCTTTAAATTTGCAATAATCTTAACATCTGGAGATAATAGTGCTCAGACTTTAGGGCGTGGTTTCCAAGAGGGTGCGAATGATTTGAAATATAGCTGTAGCAGCTATTTATTAAGCCACAAAAGTAGAGTTTCAGAAAATTCTTAGATTTATCATAAATTTCAAAATTGTTAAAAATTATTATCTTGATCATATGCTAGGATTATAAAATACATACATCAGAAACAGCATTGAATTTTGGCAACTAGCACTTGCACTTCCTTTTAGATATTTATGTACTCGTGAAGCTGCAAATAACTTTATGTGCAAAGAACAACTCTTTTACACCAATTTTGATATTTTGTATAAAAGATAAAAATCAATCAATAGAAATCCTTTTAAATTGTTTACAAAGTTATAGCTATAGCTGTGGGAACACGGCCAAAGCTTTACAGCGTATCGCATAAGATTAATATTCTTGCATTGGACAAATTAAATGGAAACATTTAAGATAACCCGTATGTGCAAAATCACTTTCTATAAAGAATTTGTAAGAATTTATCAAAAATTGTCTCCAAAAAAATTGTTAGCATTCTTGATTCTAAATTCAATCGTGTTCCATTCCTTAATTATTTCAAAAAACATGTTAAGAATATTAAAAAAAGGGAATTTATTTTAAATAATTTAATATTTAATCTTTTATCAAATGTAATGATGTTTTACACAAATGTATTACTTTATTGTTTTAATTTACCACTGATTTAGGTATAGATTTTTTTCTTTTTTGAAAAGAAATTTTAATGATTTATCAATAAGTTAATGTTTTTAAAATTTTAATTAAATAATCTGTCTAAAGAAGAATTGTAAAGAAATGGATTTTCACGATAGTTTCTTGGTTCAAAAACAGCTTTTGTTTAAACTTATAATCTTTTTGAAGTTATAAAGGATGGTCGTCGTAATATTCTTGATTTTATCTCGAATTGCTGTTCATGAATTCGAGCTCAATTCACCAATTGCTAAGCGCATATGAGCAGCAGGAAATAAAATATGTAGCTAAAAATACTTACTGGGTTGACGTCTAAATTTGAAAAGGAAAGAAGGCCAAGTGACGATTTATTTCATCACTTTTGACATTAATTATTAATTTAAACAAATAACATCGAAATGAAAACGAGATTGTAACTTTAAAAATACGATCACTAAACAATATTGTAACTTTAAAAATACCTAATCTTAAAAATGCGATCATTAAACAATATTGTAACTTTAAAAATACCTAATCTTAAAAATACGATCATTAAACAATATTGTAACTTTAAAAATACCTTTAAATCCTGTAAACATTATTTCAACTTGTTGTATTTAATATGTTCTTATTAAGTATTTTATTTGAATGAAATATATTTCCTCTTTAGGGAACACATGGAGACAATGGACAAGATGGAGCCAAGGTTTGTTCCAAATAATGCCTAATAGATAATAAAAATAACAAATATTTGAATGCTAAAAAGCTAAACAAAGATAAACACTGTTTCTAAAGTAATACATATCTATCCTTTGAATAATGAAATCTATTCATAGGCAAACAATATATTAATGTTTAAGCACGCTTTCTTGGTTTACAAAATTATACCACGTTATTCTTCTGCAGTTAGCAGAACAATAGCTAAAAATATAAATTGCAAGAACAACCAAAGCATTTCATTTGAAAAAAATATGAAAATTTACGTAATGTTTTCTGTTTTATACGCCAAGATGAAAATTTGTCAAGCATTTAACATACTAGTACATTTAACAATTTCTCGATTAAGTATTAAAATTCAATACCCCCTATTCTTACATATAATTTTCAATTAGACGATTAATTCCTTTATAAAAGGAAATTATTTGTTATTTTCTTATGGTTTCTTGTTTTCTTTGAACATTAGTTTATTAGCTTCTCTGTTGTTTGAACCTTTTAATCTATTACATTTTGAATACTTCACTACATATGGAAAATTCATAAATCTTCCTTTAATAAGCATTTCTGTGCATTTATTGAATGAAATTTAATGTAAAAATTAATACAATAATGAATAGGTTAATTTTACTTGCTAAGTTATGATTGTAGATTTGATAGCTTTCTCCAATGAATTTGCTAGTTACAATAATGAGTGGTTCTGTACTATTTCTGTGATTAGTATTGTACTTTTAATGAAAGGAGAGAAAATGTCTGATAAAATTATATTACATATATTCGCTATTTATGAAAAAGGAATTTATTTACATTCATAAAACTTTTGATAAGTTTTTATTTTAAGTAAATTTTTGAATATTTTCATTTAGAATTTTTAACTACGTATTTAATTTGAACTAATCTTTTACTTTTATGAGTGATTGTATTAAAAATGTCAAACTTAAAATTTCATTATTTTATTTGTTTAACTTAAAAATTGTGATTCATCTTCAAAAAATACTAACAATGTATTAAGAAATAATTTATAGTTTTGCTTAAAATTTTAAGAGTGTTATTCCTAAGTATCTAATTGAACTGACAGAATAACCTTGCAATATTATCTTATAATACTTTCCTTTGGATAGGGCGAACCTGGTGCAATAGGTCCGTCAGGAACACCTGGAACTCCTGGATTGCCTGTAAGACATATGATTATAATTAAATATAATTATTGAATATAAATATCGAATATTATTGAATATAAATATCAAATAATATTGAATATAAATATCAAATAATATTGAATATAAATATCGAATATTATTGAATATAAATATTGAATAATGATTATTGGATAATAGTAGTTGTTGCATTATTGAATTTTTATTGAATAAGGATTGTTGTTGTCTTCCAAACAGCCAAAGTGTTTGAATTTTCCTAATTTGTGCTTGTTTTATAAACCAAACAATTACAAATAATATAAAAGAATATTACAACTAAAAGAATGAAAGCGGAATACAAGTTAAAATATTTTGAAGAACTAAAGTAAACAAAGTATTTTCTTTCTTGATCTTTTAATTATTTTATATTTGAAACTAATAATTTATTTATAGGAATACTTAATTGAATGCTTCATCTTTAAATTTAGGACATCAAAATATTTGAAAATGTATGATTTAATTAAAATATTCATGATACAAATTGATGCAAAAATTTTGCTTTCAAGTTTAACATAACGTTAATCTTATACCATAATTATATATTGTATTACTTGATGCCATTGGAATGTAACAATGCGATGTTTTATTAAATAATATCATCTATGTTTTAAAGATATCTTGATCGTAATTATAAAATTATGCATTTAGACCTTATTTTAATATTAGTATTGTAGTTTTTAACTATTTTGTTATATGCTTAGTTAATTTTCAGCTTGAATTTTAAAACTATGTTTTTTTATGTTTTTTTTACCATAGGGACAGCAGGGTGTTCAAGGAATTCAAGGAATTGAAGGAGCAGAGGTAATAAATGTCTAAAATGAAATATTTTATGACGCAATTTTTGGTTTGAAAATTATTCGAAGTTTAATGTAATTTCTTTCAGGGTCCTAAAGGATCCAAAGGAGACGTGGGCCCTATTGGACCAGATGGATTACCTGTAAGCTCCTAATGCTATTTATTAAACTCACTTAAGGTTTAGTGCAGTTAAGGTGCAATTAAGGTTCCCTTTAAATTGCACTTAGATAGTATCAATTTTAATAATCTAATAATACAAGAAAGGCATATCGTATATTAAAACTTTCAAAAAAAATTGTTTTCATATTATTAATAGATTTCATAAATAAATGGAGTAATATGTATAAGAATAGGTAGGACTTGGATCATGATTTAACTGTGTGTTGTAAAGTAGTTTGTACACCGTTTATTTCTACAAGCTTTTATGATAATTAGTTGTTAGTTACTTTTATGTTATTTAGAGTTGTTGGAATACAACTGCTATTTTAATAGATTTTTAATATGTACCGATCTTTACTTTTTGAATACTATAAATTTTAAACATTTATTCCGAACTATATTCCGATTTTTTAACAGGGACATCGAGGACCAGCTGGCCTACAAGGATTGGTTGGACCCCATGGACCAAAGGTAAAATTAAAGTCAGCACATGAAATCCTTAAAATCGGTGGTAAGAAATTATTGGTGCTTATGAAATACTCTTTTCTCTGGTTTCCAGGGAGATCAAGGTAATCCCGGTCCAAGAGGACCAGAGGGACCAAGAGGCCTTCCCGGTCAAGTCGTAAGCATATTTTTTAGAAAAAAAAATTAAATATTTGGTGTTAGACTTAAACTAATGTTAAATAACTTAAAATTTTTCCAATTTCTGTTTCAGGGTCCACCAGGAGATCTAGGACCTCAAGGTGTCCCGGGTTTGCCGGGTCTATCTGGACCAAGTGGACCACCTGTAATTATATAAAATTCTTTAATAATTTTAAATAAAGAGTTACATAATCGAGAGAGAGATACATAAGTGTTACATAATAGAAAATAAGAGTTACATTCATTAAAGAAGAATAAAAGAGAATGCATTTTTTTTCGTTTTATGTAATAAATGTCTTTTGCTAGGATTTTCTTGTGTTTGGTAAAGAATCATTAAACAACATTTCGTAAAAGAATGACAGAAATCCAGAACATTATCGTTTAATAAATATCAAGAATAGAAGACATACTGGGGAAGATATCCAATATATGTGATGTGAAATAACTAATAACGAAATACCGAAAGGCCTTTGAATTGGGTATCCCATCTTTTGATACAAAAGATTTGATGCACTTTCAGTTAGAAAAGTGCATCAAATCCAAGTTACGCATCAAATCTTATTTTTTTTTTAAATCAGAAAAAACCAGTTAATAGACATTAGAAAGTGAATCAAATCTTTTAGTGCAAAAGATGTGATGCACTTTCAATTAGGAAGCTACATCAAATTTTAGTTTAAAAAAATCAGAAACAAAATATGAAACTGACATCATAGCCATAAATTCAAATGAATAGAAGTGCTAAGTTAAATGAAGAATGAATTAAAAAGTTAATTTTGTGTATTCTTTGCAATAATTTAGTTGAAATAGAGAAATCTAATTTCCATGTTTTTCGTAAGGAAAAGCTTTTGGAAACCACATTATTATCAGATACGGAAAATATTCTTCACTTTTAATTTATGCAGTTCACTTTTAATTTTTACGTTTAAGAAACCAGTGTTAATTTTAGTTTTCTTTAATTATGTAATTATAAATGTTAACTTTAAACTAAGAAATTTGCTTTTAAAAATGCTTTTGCTAATTTATTTAAAGGAAATTTTTAAAGGAAGATATTAACGCCTAAAACCGATTTAATTTCATCTAAAAGAGAATAGACGAAATTTAATTTCTGAAATAAAAGTTCAATAAATGAAACAATACACTGAAAAATATCGCTATCCATTTTCGGATTTTTGCTGGTAACTAGTTCTTATAATCGCCTCACTTGATTGAAGAATTTCAGGAATCTACAACATGCAATCATGCGATTCCTTGCGCAGATATTATTTTTACTGTGTTTAAAAGAATTTATAGCTGATGAAAGTTAATTTCTACCTTTCACTGTATTGGATTCGTTATAATTCATGCAGTTAATTAGATGAGTAATGCTTATTCGTTATTTTCTTAATTTACTTGAAGGCAAAAAAATATATAAAAATTATAAATAATAAAGTAATTATGTAGGATGAATAAATATGTATCACACTATTTTTCTGTGCATACATGTATTTAAAATTTATCAACTAAAAATTTATTCGCAGAGTATTTATGACTCTCTACAATTATAACATGGAGAAATAATGTGATGGAAAGGATTTGACTTACTTGAAAGTTATTATTTATTTTACACATTTTGGGTCCTATCCTAATCGATAAAAGCAAAAACTAAAAAATACTAATTTACTTGATGTTCACAACTTTTATTTTCACAGATATACACGATGACATTAAAAGTTCTTTGATTTTGTGACCAGTTTTAATTTTGAAAATAAGGACAAAAAAAGGCATCGTAAAAGATTTATCAACAAGACAAAGATAAATGTTTGCATGAAGGATAAGTTTATGGGTTTGTGACATGTTTGTGAAGTTCGTCTCCCAAATCATTTAAGCATATTTACCATAACAAATCTGGTTATTTCAGCAATGTTAAGAGTCAGCAGAGTCAGTTTCTCTTACAGTGTTTTAGAAACTATTCTTCTTTCCCTCTATTCATGAAGTCAAGCAATGGCTCACTTAATAACAATAGTTTCAGGAACAAGTTTTAAATTATATTTTAGAAAAAACCCAGAGAAAATTTAATTTAAATTATTGATATGATTACAAAGTTTTTCTTCTAGGGTCCCCCTGGCCCACCAGGACCTCCAGGACCAGCGGTGAGTTGTATTTAAATATAGAAATATGTAGAATATTCATTATTATTATATATTTCATTTAAACAGTTACTGATGCATCATCCTACTTCGCGTCCGAATATTGTTTTGAAATTAAGCCCTTTTAAATAAAATAAATGACTGACATCTAATAAGAAAATGTGTCTGAAATTTTTGAACTAATTTGTACACAAGTTAAAAGATTCCCAGAGAGTTGGATTTATTTGATTAAAATAGTTAATGAAATAGACTTATAAAATTTTATTAAATTACATCAACGTTGTAAAATTGTAACTAATCAAATTTTCTAAAAATAATCCAAATGACCTAGTTTTAAATTATCACAGCAGCTGAACTGATTGAAGTAGAGAGATGTGTTCTTGTTTAAATTCTGAATGGCTTTTTAGTATTGCGATATGAGACAGAGTTTTGAGGGAATTGTTCAAGATAATTGAAAGTGTAAATTTAAATATTAAATTTAAAAATATTTTCGTCTTTAAAACTTTTCAGAAAAGAGTTTCACATTAATATTAAATGATTCACATAATTTCAGATTGAATATGAATTCATAATTTTTAAAATTTTAAATATAAACTTATTATTAAATTCAAATCAATATTATAAGCAGTGAGGAAAGGAAATTCATTATACAATAAATTATGTAATAAGTAAAATTAAATTTAAAAAATAGTAGTCATATTTGACAAATTGTTTAATGAAAATAGTAAACTAATAAGTATCATTTCTTTTCAAAGTGTTATTATGGGACAATAAATTAAATGGTAAGTGCTACAAAATTTACTGCACATGATATATCTATGAGGCAACGCAATAATCATATTTGAACTTGTATTGTTCAATAGAAGTAATAAACTAATAATGTATCATTGATTTTAAAGTACCGTTTTAAAATAGTAAATTTTTTAGTAAGTGTCAAGTGTGTGAGAGGTATGCAAAAAAATATTGTCAAGCTACATCTTCGATTGTTCAATGAAACTCATAATGTCTCATTGGTTTTTAAAGTATCGTTTTGAAATAGTTAATATTTTTAGTAAGTATTACAAAATTCACTATGCATAATACATCCATGGGAGGCATTCATAACACATCTGACAGTACAATGTTGTCGTACTAGATCTTCGATTGTTCAATGAAGTAATGAACTAATAACGTTTAATAGGTTTTAAAAGTGTATTTTTAAGTAGTAATTTTTTTTTATAAACATCGCATAAGTTAATATACATAATACAGTGAGGGTATACATAACACATCTTTCTTGAATATAAATTTGAAAATGATAGTAATGGTGCAGCTGAATGAAGTAATTTTACTTTTCCTTCTTCATTTTTTCTATCACCTAAGCTAACCTCCAGCTCTTGCCATATAAAACAATGGTACAGTTATTCATATATCATATTTAGAGTCGTAGTTTACTAAAAGTTGAAGATTCACTACAAAATAAAATTCTTTAAAAAATTTTATGTGATTTATAAAGAATTTTTGTTGATTTACAATTGCAGTCTTTACATGTAATGATTAATTGACAAAATGTGCTCTTTCTGTTATATTCGAAATTCGAATAACTTCTCAACGGTTGCCAGAATTGTATGATTATATTTAATACATGTCTAATATAATCTTGTGTGTGAAAAAACTGTTTTTTCTACTAAGTGAACTACATTTCGTGCATTTTTGAGATGAAGAAAGATAATTATAATAGTCATAGGTGTCAGAAAAGAATATTTTTAAGACTATTAATAAATGTATCGGATGATTATTTAAACTTTAATTCTCACTTACTATTCAAAATGAATCGCGTGAATTCTTCTTTATTAAATATCTTATTTGCCTTTTTAAAACAATTAGCTTAAACATTTTTTTTTTAATTTATTAGAAAAAGAATTGGTTGTATATTATTTTTTATACCCATTCTTGAATATAAGAAATATGATTTTCCAACTTATTTTTTAAATCAACTTTATGATTTAAAAAATAAAAAAGAGCATTACCTTTATTTATAACGATCCATTACTTATTTTTATGTAAAACAAATATATTATTGTTTGTATATTCAAACAGATTTATAAATGTATTCATAATAAATGAACATCCCACAAACTCTTTTCTAGAGTGGAACAGAAGCAGAATTCCGAGCTGTTGAAAATTTGTCTGATTATCGTGGACCTAGGGTAAGGAAATGGATTTTTTAAAATTTTTTTATCTGTACATGCTTCTTATAAGTCCTTTTAAAATATATTTTGAATTCCAAAATTGGTTAGTATTCATGTCCAGCACAAGTTAGAGTATTCAATGTCGTTCAATTTCAAATCAAGTTTCAATAAAAGTCCCATATAGAGGAAATATTTTCACTGCATTCAAAATGTTTATGTTTTATGTATCATATTCATGCCTCAACTTGTGAATGAAACGCCTGAAACTATTACAAACTCAGCTACTTTTAAATTAAACTTTAACATTACTTGAACTGCGTTGCAATACATTTACAACATAATTGAATGAATATATATTTCTTATTCTATTTCAACAGAAGTTCAAAGTGGTTTAGTTAAACATTTTGTACGTAGTATGTTACGAAATAGGTATAGGTAGATTTTATGAAAAGAAAAGTAAGAATTTTTTTATTTTTTTATTTTTCATTAATAACTTTTCAGAAAAAGAAAAAAATAATACTATGTTTGAAATATCTGTATATTTTTAATGCTATTTATTTAATAAAGATTTATCTAGTAATTCAGACTTACTTTTATGTGTTTATTCATCGTTTAAAAATGTTTTATTTAGTTCTTTCAGATTTAAAATTTGTTTTCATTATTATTATGGATTCATATTAAAATATAAAAAAGATATCAATAACTGTCAGTGAGCAAAAATTCATCAACTAGTTATACAAAGTTTTATTATCAAAATCAATTTGACTACCATATAGTTAGATATTATTTGTAGTTCTTTTCTATCGTAATTATTCGGCGTTTCCCTTTAAACGTTTCAGAAGCCTTATTGAGACGTAATTATTAAAATTCAAAACCTTTTAATTCATAAGTTTGAATATTTTTCTTTAGTTAGTTTTTTAAAAAAATTTTACATGCAGTTAAGTTAAGTTGATTTTATTTTAATTTTGATTAATTCTGATTCTATTATTTTTTTTCTCTAGGGATATAAAGGAGCTATGGGCCCTCCTGGATTCGTAAGTATACTTTTGCTGTTTAGGTTAAGAAAACTTTGATAAATGTGTATAAAAAGAATTTTTTAAGGAAGATTTTCTACTAAATTTTGATACTTTGGATGGTGGTATTTTGAAGATCTTAATCAAATTATTTACTAAATGTGCTCTTTCAGAATTAAATTAAAATTTTTTTCTCCTTTTCATTTTCTAGCATAAACCTTAAATTTCTGTATTGAAGCAGGAAAAAGGGAGAGAATACAAATGAAAAATATAATCGAAGATGATTATATTTATTCAAAATTTATTTAAATTTATTTAAAATTTTGAATATTATGTGAGAAGAAGTAGACTCATACAACTATATATTAGGGCCTTTATTCAGATTTTTAATCTTGAATATTTTTTTTTTAATTACGTCGAGGACTGGGTCGTATTGACTACAAATACAAACTAGCCTTTGAAATAAAGTTGTTGATTGGTAAAGGTTCTAAAATAGTGTTGGCCATAGAAGCACAAACTATCAGGAGTATAAAGTTCATAGTATCTGTAGTGGAACAAAGAGGGAAATCAGGAGTGACCTTCACACCAATTCGGTGAAAATGTTCTTGAAGGTAGTCATGTCCGCCGATAATTCTAAAATTGGCAGCAAAAGTTTGCCTGGGGTGGTCCATTGGGATCGAATTGTTATGCATGCATTTCCAGATCTTGACCCTGGCAGCGTTCACCTGAATTTTGCTTGCATGTCTCCCCGTCAAATTCACAAGAGAGGAAACTGCCTGGCTGTAGGGTATATCAAAACAAGGCTGTGGAAGATTGCAACCATGTTTAGCTAGCATGTCAGCTTTCTCATTACCGGGGATGTCGCAATGGCTGAGGATCCGTTGGTATATGATTGTCCAGCATTTGTTATCTTGAATATGAGAGATTTCTATATAAATCAATATATATATAACATATAATATATTAACATACTCAGAAAATATGTTTGTCGCAAAATATTCACTTATTCATTAATTCATTATCATTATAATGTCTAAGAATTATCCATATGAACTTACTGAAAATAATAAGTATGTTTCTCTAAATCAAGTTTCTTCTCAAATACATTTTATATACAAATTCAATAAATTGGTGATATTACTTTTTTTTTTTCAGATATTGGTTAAAATTGATGAGTGGTTGGTTTAAAAAATATTATTTTTAAAGGTAATAAATTAGACATACAACTATCATTTTTCAAAAACTATTCTTATATAAAATGGGGGATGCAGATGAATAGATAGATAATGAGTTACGCCAATAAAAATGGTAACATGCTAAGAAGAGTCAGCTTTCCGTAAGATTTGCTTGTAGTCTAAATTCTTAAAAAACGAAAAATAAAAATAACCGAAGTGCTAAAAATAAATGAAAAAGGAAACAAGAAAACAAGTCCCATGTATAATAACAGTATCTTTTATTGATTTCTTAAATTTTTGCTTTAAATTCATTCAATACAATATCACTCTAATCCATAGATAAGTGGTTTTTTTTAATCCTATGCCCGTCTCCGATTTTTCAGTCATTAGTCGACGAGCAGCCCAATATAGTAAAGAACGACTAAAACAATCACTACATTCATTGACAGTAACACAAAAAGGGATACAGTTAAGAACAGTACGGCATATGATGAGGTGCTCTCCAGTCATAGGCACACCATAGTCACAAATGGGACAGATATCTGTAGCAGTCAGTCTCATTCTATGCAGGTGACTATGTATGTAGTCATGGTCCATGACAAGTGTAAAGCAGGCCACGCCGACCGCTCTAGGCAGTTTAAGACAACAAGTAGTCAATCGTTTAGCAAGAACAGGGGGCACCACGAGTAAGTGACTGACCTCACCCCCGATCCATAGATAAGTGTTCATTAAAAAATTTTCGCACCCACTTTATCCTACAATTTGATCAACTGCTTTCTTAGAAGGATTAAGTTCAGTACTGAGTATCTAAATATTTTGTCTATCGATTCAGACTAGCATTAAATTATTGAATTATTTAAAAATAAATTAACGAAAACATTATTATAGAACAAAAAAGAAAATGGAGCATATTCAATAATTTGACTGTATTTTTTCATTAAAATTCACAAAAAAATATATAGTTTTCTTCATTTTTTGTGATGTGCTCTGAATTCAGCACCATATTCATACATATTGGAAGAAACCAGTTTTTTTTTAATACGTAATTTGCTTTTCATTTTAGATAACAATTCATTAATAATGAAACTCACGTTAACCGGTTAAGTTTTCAATTATCCTCAGTTGTATGTAGTGCAACTGAGCATAAGAGAAATCACATACAGAAAGAAAATCTGGCTGATAAAAGAATAAATGCATTCAATAAACGAAATTCATGCATCATCATAATGTGTTTCGCAATCAGATTGATCAATTCGTAGTAATAACATCAATTGAAAAGTTTCCAAGCTTCTATCAACACGTTTTATTGCATTCTTCTATAACCTGAAGAAGAAATAATATCATCTAATGAGCCTTAAATGGTTTGATTTAACACAACTGTCGAGGGATTCGTGCAGTAGGTCTATTATTAATGCGATATACTTTTCGAAACGGTCGAATCTCGGAGTATGAAGGAGGTAATTTTGAACACTAGTAAGAAGAATCTTTTCGACTTCAACGAACCCATCAATCTATTATTTTTTCTTTATCTTGCATATTTTAGATAAAAAAAAAATTCGATGTTTCTTTGTAAAAGCAACTTGCATTTGATAAATTTGAGGTTAAAGATTACTAGAAACAACATCATTTTTCAAAGCGATGTAAAAATAACAAATATTTCGAAAGGAACTAATAATCCTTTATAGCTTTGATTCCAATTATTGTAATTTATCATATTTAAGTACCAGTTTCTTTTCTTCACCTTGTCTATAAAGTAAAATACTTATCTCTGTCTTAATTTCATGATTGATTAATTAAAGCATTAAGGGCAATCTTCGTTGGAAATAGAGCGAAACAATAAAACTTCAGAAATTGCTATTGGCAGATATTAGAAAAAAAAACTGTATAGAATTTTTTTCAGATGAAGTTAGACACCGAAAAAAAAAGTAAATATCATTCATAAGAGAATTACTATAATAGGGTTGAATACACATACCAGACACATTGATTTGAAGTTATTTGTGACTAGAACCGTAGGTATATAGCAAATTTAGTGTTACCCAGAGTGCATTACAAGGCTTCTGGTGAGCTGTAGTCCCATTTTGCAACCATAATTTTGTACGAACATATATCCAGTAATGTCATTTGAGGTTACACTCCCTCCTCCCTTTCTCTTTCAGTGCATTGGAAAGATTTTGCAGATTCTATCCTCATTACAAATATTTTATAAGTCCATTTTCATTTGTTTTTAAATTTTGAATACCACAAATGCTCTTAGTGTTTTCATATTCTATAATTTTGGACTGAAATTCTATTTTATGGACATGTATAGCCTGGGGAGCGTGGTCCTACCGGAGAAAAGGGTATTCCAGGAACACCCAGTATGCGAGGAATGCCTGGACCACAAGGAGGTCCGGGACCAGCCGGAAATCCAGGAAGTCGAGGTGCACCAGGCATGCCTGGATTACCTGGTCCACCAGTAAGTAATATAATTAAGCAAGATACTTATTTTTGTACAGACCGCATCCAAATAACTAATAATGTTTCTTTAATTAGGGTCGAAGTTTTACTGAAGAAGAGGTCAGAGAAATATGTGCTTCAGTTTTACGAGGTAAAACAGTTTATATAAACACTTTTTAATTTGCATTGTAAATACATTTTGTATAGGTTATTCTTAAGAAACTTGTTTAGTTTCAAAGTCATGATGCAAAAGACAATGTATATAATAAGTGTTTGGAATCAAAAATAATAGAACTCTTCCTATGTTTAATAAAAAGAGAAATATTTAAAAACAAAGTTCATTTTAAATATTTCTTTATTTTTCACTATTTAGAAAGTTTTGAATTTTGATAAAAATGTGAAAAACATTTATTTGGAAACATTTTCTGATGTAGGTATTTTGTATGATTTTGAAATTTTGCAAAATATTTCTCTGAATTAATGCTCTTGATATAGTTACGGTAGTCTATGTAGGTCTGGAATAGGATGAGAATTGAAACAACTTAATGATTAGTATATGCCAATGTATAGTGATAGTATCGTATAGTGTCCATGGCAATTAGGATTTATTTGCATCAGCAAACAAATGTCAGAAATTATCTGATTAACATTCGGATTCGAAAGGTCTTGTATTTTGGAAATTCAATAAGAAACTATAGCATCTGCCAAACTGTATCACCACTTTTCTTTTTTTTAAATTTTAATTCCCTTTAATTTTATACTTACAGTTAAATATAGATAGACTTCTTAAAAATTATTTTTCAAACAAAATTGCAAATCTTACATAAGTGTACATTTTTTAATTGAATCACTATTGTAAAGAAAAATGTTACAAAACTACATCATTCAGGCAGATGGGCTGCGTTTAGCTGTTTACACAGAAGGCTTCATTCTATTTCAATGCCTTTTTTTCTTGTCAGCAATTTTTTTTATCAGTGATTGCACCTCTCATACGACCTATTATTTTCTTTCATTGAGTGTCTTATAAAAACATGCAGATAGAGGAAATAAATTATTAGGTTGTTCAACAGATTCAAGGTTACAATGAAACAAAAGAAAACATTTCCGGCTTCTAGTGTTTATAAGAGAATAGTCGAATTGATGGTAAGACCGTGTTGAGTTTTTTGTCGATTTGTTTTTCTTTGTGCTATATAAGACATTTTTATCATTGAAATTATTTAACTTTTACATTCCTATCAATTTTTATCAGTTACATACACGGATAAAAGTTAAATATATAATAGTATATGAGTCACTGAGAAACCAATGTGGTTACGCCCATTTTTTTTTATTCTTTCTGATTTTATGTGGAATAAAATAAATTTTTTCAGCTATCAAAGAATGTGTTCCTTGCTTCGTTTTCCCTAGGTCAAAAATTCAAGTTTCAAGGTCATATCTTCTTTTTATAGCTTCTGAATACGTTATACAAAAACATTCATTTTCCTAACTTTTGTTTTCTGAGCTTAACCACATTGGCTTCTGAACTTTTGCACTGTATCTTCCTGTCGTATCTCATACCAAGATGCTATATAAATAAATTTTTATTGTTAGAGAGAAAAAGAAGAAATGGCAATATATTATAAATGGAAATATTGTCAATTCTCTGGTGGATTAAAGCTATATTTTATAAGACACTTTATTATCAAATATTATTTTTAAATAATTACACTAAATTTCTTCATGTATATGAATACAACATTATAAAAAGTTTGCAACTGCTGAAGAAATTAGCGAAAGATTTAAATCAGGATATGAGCAGAAAAGCAGTATGAAATTGTGTAAATAAATGACTATTCAGGAGTACAGTAAGTTTCCAATCTTCGACTACAAGCTGAAAACTGTTCTGTCAAATATGTCAGTAAATATGCCTCGTCGGCTCCATATAAACAAATTACAGAATTCGAACATGAAGAAATCATCGCGCCTTTAACAAAAAGGTTTATTTACCAAGTTAATACTGCCCGTTTGGGACATAAAGCCACGAATATTATAGTGGATGGAAGTAAACTGGACAAAATCGAATATTCGTCAGATACCATTATATGTGACCATACCATATATGATGATAAGCTTGATAATGACCTTTAAATACTAAGATATCACAGAAGAAGGGGAACATTTGTTTGAAATGGCTACCTTTGAGTAGAACCATCACTGCTTCAAGCTACAATAAGGGCATGGTTACTGGAGAACGGTAATGAGTTATTCGACACGGCTGTGGTTGCTGGAGAACACTAATGGGAGATTTTGACTCAGATGTGGACTTGAATAGAATTAGCTGCCAAGTAATATCCAAGAAACACATTAGAAAACAATTTATTTCGATACCACGATTAATAAAAGTTGCCTCTCGTGACTCTTTACAAAATTTGGATTTTGTCTGTGTAAGAAAAAGATATATTATCCAGCAATTTTAATTTATTTGTTTAAATCACTATAGATTAAATTTCCATCAGTTCTTTCAAGATGTTGTAATTTTTATTTGACATAGAAAATGCAGTGGAAATGCTGAAATTAAATTTATATTGAAGTCCATTTTTATTGAGTATTTTCATGGAATGTTGCATATGAGTGGTATACATACTTTAACCAATGTGTTATTATGAGAATATTTTAACCACTTTATATTAAAGTTTGAATATTTTTCCATAAAAAATACGTAAAATATAGTTTTTTTATTTAACTTTTTGAATAACGATAATAATTAATAACAATATGTTAATAAGACATTATATTTTAGCATTCAATAATCCTACAACTACAGTAAGTATCGAAAGCTGATCATATAGTTAAGTATGACAAAGGAAGCTATTCTGAAAGTTGATATTTAAAAAGAACATTTACTCTATGGAAGAATTTTCTATATAAAATTTAATCCTGCGATATTTCGGAATAAAAAATGTAATTTTTACAGGAGCTAAAATTACAATGTATTGTATTATATAAAATTGAACTTCTGAAAGTGATTAGCAAAAGAGTGTCAAATTTATTTACATTAAGATCGAAATCTCCTTTTTGTCTCGTAAAATAGTTATGGTTATCCTAACTATAAGAGAGTGAGAAACAGCTAACCAAACTACTGCAATGCTTGATGTTCAATTTATTCACTCCAGACAGGCTAGAAGAGTTAACTGCCAGACTTCAAGGTCCTCCGGGTTCTCCCGGAAGGGGAAAAATGGGTCGTCCGGGTCCTCCAGGTCCACAAGGAGCTCCAGGTACTTTTCCCTTTCATACTGACACCCTTTCGTAGGCATCTTAAAACTACCTGGAATTCCTAGGCCGCAGGGAGGACCCGATTCACTCTATATCATTCTAAATATTATTTCTGCTTGTACACAGACCAGATGGAGGATTTGGTTCGAGGTCTACAGGGCCCTCCTGGGCCTCCAGGGATAGGCTTACCAGGAAAGCAAGGTCCAACAGGGAAACCAGGAATTCCAGGTAGCTTTATCATCTAGAATACATTATTTCGCTTTGCAACCCTATTTTACTTTGAAATTTATTAAACTTATTGTATGAATTTTTATGTTCTGTCTAAATGCTGATTAATAATTGCACGAAGAATATTTCAACTGCTTGCATCATAGAGCACATTTTAATTGTTTAATTTGTAAGTAAGAATAGTGTGAAACATCGAGTGTTATAATTCTTTTTATTGCATGTTTATAACATTTCTTCCCTTTCCCTGCCCTGTATTACTCATGAAAAAAAACAACATTTTTTTTTTTATCAGTAACTGAATTATTGGTTTTATGATAAAACAAAAATTAATCGTAACAAACGAGTTACACTTCATTTTTTCTTTGAGGCATAATGAAATTGTACACTTTAAAGACGAATTTAAATTTAACTTTTTCTTGTCATTTTTTAAAAAATATTTGCTATCCTAAAGGATATTGAACGGTAAAACGAAAAGTGAGTACAAAAAACATAAATGTGTGTATCTGGTCCGAAAGTACTGATCACAGATTTATGTCAGAGGTCGAGAAAGTTTTAAATTAGTGTGCAATAAAATCATTAACTTCTTTTAATGCCTATTAACCATTATAGGAGATCCTGGAACTGCTGGTTTACCAGGCGAAAGAGGATTTATGGGAATGCCTGGTGTTCCGGGCCCTCATGGCCCACCTGGAAGTAAAGGTAAAATCATTGTTTATCTATCTATTAGGAACGAGAATTTTCAGATTTTCATCGTTTTGCATATTGATGAATTTATGTTACATTGGTTTGAATGCCCTTTGTAGCAAAATGACTGTAACTGTTTTACTTTTAGAAAATTAAAGAAAAAAACAATGCCTGAAAAAAATAATACAATCTTGCGTCTATTATCAAACTTTTTATAAACTATCAGGAGAATTAAAGTTCCGTAATATAAAGCAAGCCGCCAATAACTCTACGATGGGCCATTTGTGGAACTAGATGAATTAAGTAATTTTCGAAGTGGTTAGGTTACTTGTTTTTTAATAATAAGGTACAGAATGAGATATTTAGCGAATATCTTAAGAACAACCATCAAAACGGCTTGAATAATTATTTAAAATATTTCGCAGGTGATAAAGGCGACAAAGGAGACAGAGGACCTGAAGGTGTTGGATTGGAGGGTCCAATGGGACTCAGAGGTCTTCCAGGTAATTATTACTCTTCAAACATTTTCCCCAAAATTCTTAATGGAAGGAATACAAAATGAAGAAACATATTCATACTTTCAAAATGCAGGCTATCAAAATACTGTTCAAACTAAATATACGCATTTACAGCACCAAATAGAATAAAAATGTTACGAATGATTCATAGGATTTCTAGTAATTGAAGGAAAGCTGGATAGTGCAGAACAGCTTATAAAAGATAGCATCCGTAACTTCAATACTTTTACAGATGGAACAAAATAAATACAAGATGGCCATCATATTAAATGGAAAGCTAAAAGAAAGAATTTGAAGAGAATTGTTAGCATGATAAGTTATCAGCAATACGATTTGATAGTTTTCGAAAGGTACTTTGGAGCTAACCACGAAAGATGAGAGCACGCGAATTTCATTGCAAAATAATATAGAAAATTCAATAAAAATAATACTTAATAAAGTCCAAATTAATCTTATTAATTTACTGAATATTTAGATTTTTTATTGTGTCCTTATACATTATACAGATCAATGGCAACAAAAATGCAGTTTTAATACCCTGATGAAATTCATAAAGGATTACGTACCCTCAAAATATTATATTCCGGGATATTTCTGCCTGCTACATGTTTACCAAAAATTTTCTAGTAATTTCTGTAATGTGGAAGAACAGAATTCCAGCTGCATAGAAGGGGAGAATAAAAATGATATATCATAATATGGTTAGAGCAGATGATTCTTATAAAGAACCTTAAATCGTTTGGATTGGACCATATGATAATGAACGCGAACAATGAATCCGATAGAACATGACTAAAGATTTTTTAGTCTTCAACTATAAGGCTCGTAATTTGTTCTGAAAAAAAAATTGTTTATTGTTAGTAAATTCAATTAAATGCAGTTAGCAAAATGATGGTCATTAAAGGTATTGAATGATGAGCATTTCTGAAATTAGTGTATATATTTTGTAACATATGTAAATAGTTTTTTTATTGCTGTGATATTTTATATTATGTAATAAACAGACGGGAGAGATGGATAGACTATGAAGATACTCCTTGAGTGTCTTAGAATTTCTTAAAAATTTCTCGAGAAAATATGCAAAATGTGTGGGATTTGTAAAAATTGTTTATCATGGAATAGGCTTCCAGTAATAGGAAGAAGGGACATAGCTATTAATGAGCCCTAAAAAAAACTTTTTTTCTTTATTTATGTATTTGAATAACGTTTCTTTGTTTAAAAACGTTAACACGGAAGGGGGGGGGGTTTACATTAAATTAAATTAAATTAAATTAATGATTTAATTAATTTTCCTTTAAATTAACATTAATTAATTTAAAGGAAATTAATTCTAATAATTTGATGAATTGATGATATTTGGATTCATTTTAAGGCTGATGTTGGTATTCCACTATGTATATCTGTTTATTTTGAAATTAAATTCTTTTCGTTTAATAAAAATATTTATTTGCATTTACGTTGATAAAGTCACAACTTCAATATTGTTCGTATTAGTCTTTCATAATGTCAAATCTACTGAGAAAATGCTGCAAGAAGTTTTATAACAATTTTGATTATTAAACATCATTAATTTTATATGTAAATTTGTGTCAAAACTGTTTGAAGTTAAAATTAGGTCACACTATTTGTTGAATGAATTATTAAAAAAATTAGAGGCAATATATATTTTAAAATAGAAACGTGTCAAAACGACGAAGCCTTCATTGTGTTTTGTTAAATACTTTTACGTCTATCCTTATAGATTATTATTATTATTATTATTATTAATTTGCATTTTCCTTGATTTTCTTTTTAAAATGACTATTGAGGTAAAGAAAACCTTATTAAAATTAGATTGATTTTTTGGCCATTTCCAAACTTAATTAAATTGTGAGAAATATACACGAGCACACTGATGTCAGCATTATGATCAGTAGCATTACAAATTTCAGTTTGTTGATAAAATAAACATTTTTTTGACATTTAACCTACGCTAGATAGATCTACTTGTACAATTCTTTCATTTTTTGTGCATAAATTCGCCCAATTCAACTCAAGAATTGTTTATTTTTGTGATCAGAAATTGTTTGATCCCTAAAATGAATCACGGTACAAATCATGATACAATGAAGTAAATCTTCAACCCTGTGCCTTGCAGTTTAAGTGTTTCCTTGAAACTTAACTTTTTTCTCATATTAGGTCCTCCAGGTCCACCTGGTACTGGTGTTCCTGGTCGCGCAGGGGATCGAGGACCTCCTGGACGGCAAGGAGCGAATGGAGCCCGAGGAGGGCCTGGGCCCCAAGGCCCTCCAGGCTACTGTGAACTGTGTAACTACCAGAACTCTGATCTTGTCAACTACCTCCAACCACCCCCAGGTCAAGTGAGCAAAGGGAACACAGACAATGACTGAGCGTGAGATCTCCACTAAGTCAACTACTGCCAATCATTCATTTGAAGACTTTGGTCCTGAAGAAATGCTTCCCCGAAACAAGAGAAACGCATCATTGACGTTAAACAAAGCAGTCTTTCACTTCAACAGCAGAAATATTTCTTTTGATTAATAATTTTATTCTTTGAATAATCGAAGGCTGATGATGAAAAGTGTCAGATGTAAATCAAAATTTCAGTTAAAAAAATCAACTAAATTTGTCCATTCTGTGTCCAAAAGAATTAGAAATAACTTTTCCTTATACCATGTTTTTTTTCGTTGCCTTCATTTTACTCTGTACTAAGTATAAATTTGTTTTGTATTTCTTTTTTAACGTGCCCATATATTTGGGATAATTATAAGTAAACTTCATCCACAACTTTCATTTTGTCAACTATTCAAAAAGTTTTATTTCCAAGATATATCAGCTTCTGACAGAAGATTATAAAAACTTATTCCCTTTTTTATACAGACTTTTCTCAGAGACGTTAAGTTTATAGAGGGAATATTTCAAATTGATGATCATTCCTTTATTAGGAATTGTTTCTTATCGATGAATCTTAGCTATAATTTTTTAACCAATAAGTAATGAATGAAATATTTTATTAATAAAGAAGTTAATGATTTTGTGTAAATTCTTTTACATGAAAAAGTTTGTTATTGGAAATTAACGAATGATCAGTATAAATTCAGATACTAATAAATAGAATTATTTTAGTTTATTACTTCTTCAACTACCGGTTCTTATATATTTGTTCTTAAAAATATTTAGGACGATGTGATAATTTTTTGAAGTACCGTATATTACCGTGTATAAGCCGAGAATTTTTATAACTTTTTCTAAAGCTAAATCAATGGGAATCAGCTAATCTCACAAAAAAAAGGTACTTTTTAGTTAGTGGGGCGCAAGCGATAAATCGCCAAATATTGCTAAATAAATCTTTTTTTTTTTTTTTTTTTTTTGTTTTTTTTTTTTTTTTCTTTTTTTTTTTTTTTTTTTTTTTTTTTTTTTTTTTTTTTTCGGTTTTTGAACTTTGGGTAAATGTTTTGAAAAAAACTCACTCTTGGCTTATTCACTGATCGACGTATACACATAAATATACGGTATTCTTTTTTTAATGTTTTAAAGTCCAAGAATAAAAAAAATTGTTAACGAATATATTTTTAGAAAGAATTTGAAACTATCATGAACGAGTTAAATTTAAAAATTGTTAATCAAATAATTTTAAAGATTTTTTTTAATTATTAGGTAGGTGTTTTACATGTGACATTTATAAACTATTTGACCAAATAATATAGCGTATAACTCCAATAAACGATTGCTCATAGAAGTAAATAAAAAAAGTAAACAACTAAATAGAAATAAAATGGAATGTTTTAAGTCATTGTTCTAATGAATTAAATTTAAATTCTTTAGAATAATAATCCTGAATTCTTAAATGATTAATGTCAAATCTTAAAAAATTATGTTCTTCATTTATTAAACGCTAAATAGAAATAAAATTAAATGCTCTTAAGTGATTGCCCTAATGTGCTTTTAATTTTAAATTCACTAAAATAATAATCCGGAATTTTTAAATTAACGATATCAAATAAAATTAGTTAAATTAAAAATTCCGTCCTACATGTATTACGGTCTCCAAGGTCTTATTACGGTCTTACTTCTTTGGTCTCCAAGAATGAATATGAGCATTTATATCCCTTGATACTTATCCGTTTTAAATTTTAAAATAACAATGGCTGCAATAAACTTTCCTTTCTTTAACTGTGATGTTTTAAACCGGTCTTCTCTTCCTTACCAAAGATAAGTATGCGATGAATTGTTTCTCTTCGAAAAATTCTTTTTTTTCCCGATAAAGTATGATGAATCCTTTGTATCTCAGGTGTGGTGTTTTCTTTTCTTCTCAACATTAATCTTGACGCTTATCAATCACCATCATCAGTTCAAGTGCTGTTCTTGGAAATTTCCACTTTTCAAATTTCATAGTTAAATCAAGTTGGAACGTACTTCAATTTAGTTGATAGCCTTTTATAGCTAAGATAGTTTTATATGAAATTGGTTTGAGAAGAAGATTATCAGGATAAGGCAGAAAATTCTTGACAATCTAAATCTTAACATTTATGGAAAATAAAATTCCATTAGGAAGTGAAGTTCCATTAAGTATATTTTAATTCAAACAAATGGTCAAATAAGTATTGTTTCAAAAAAATAACAACAATAAAAATCAATCTTGGGAAAAAAAAACTTTTTTGACACCATACAAGGGGAAAATAATGTTTTAGTTTCGTACATAGGACAATAGGTAATTTGATTTTATTTAAAAATTCCCTAAGGAATCTGGGTAACTCAAACTATTCGGTCTCGAAGGATTAATCTTTTTATCCTTACCTTTTTGCATAGCAGCAGTATCTTGAGCAGCATTTCAACCAATAATGACCGAACATTCAGTTTCGTACATAGGACAACTGGTAATTTGATTTGATTTAAAAAATTCCTTACGGAATTCGTGTAACTATTACTACTTAATAACTACTATAACTTAAACTATTCGGTTCCAAACAAATAACCTTTTTATCCTACTTTTTTGCATAGCAACAGTATCTAGAACTGCATTTCAACCAATATTTCGTTTTCGTACATAGGACAACAGGTAATTTGATTTTTGTTTAAAAATTCCTTAAGGAATCCAGGTATCCTACTCAAACTATTAGGTTCCGAACGAATAAACATTTTATCCTTATCTTTTTGCATAGCAGCAATATCTTGAACAGCATTTCAACTAATAATGACGGAACTATTCGTACATTATCTTCCGTGACATCTTAAGAGCAACAATGTATTCAAATTATAACAACAATGTATTCAAATTATAACAACAATGTATTCAAATTATAACAACAGCGTATTCAAATTATAACAACAGCGTATTCAAATTATAACAACAATTTATTATTAGAGCAAGTCACATAACTGATTCAATGTTTGATTTAATATATAATTTTCTCTTCCAAAACCAATATAGGGCAATTTTTATTAATCTAGATTGGATTGGACACTTCTTCTGACTTGTTTAACGTCTTTTATGCGTGCTTTGCTGTTATTTGGACATGTCTCATCTGAGCAAATCAAAAAAATATTTTGAACTTGATCTCTAATGGACTGCTGTGAAGTGGTCTCTAAAGAAAAGAATTTTATTTATTTATATAAATAGGCTTATTTTTCTACTGAAATTCTTCGAAACTGTGCGTCATAAAATTTGGTAAATCTCTGGAGATACTAGTCTTAACACTTTCTGGGAGAAGAACGTGATTTACTGGACCAGTGATGTGAATAAACGAATTATATTGTGATTGGTCATATCTTATTTTTACGTTTCTCTAAATTCATTATCATTATCTGCTTACAATATTGTGATATATCCACCATATATGCCTTTTTCCACCATTTTGCTCAAGCCTTGACACTGCCAGTTTGTTTGGCTACTAAAAAGTTATAAATATTTTAGGCCTATTCAATAAGAAAAGCTCAAAGATTTCTTTTATAAAATATTATTCACAAATCTATTTCTTTTAAAAATGGTTTGGTTTATATCCAATTTTTTCTTTCATTCTGTCCTTTTATTAACTTTTCTTTTCCCATTTTACACTTTTAAAAATTAATTAACAATGTTAATGAATATAATCCTGAAATTTTTATATATCTATTAAGATTTTATCATTTTAATTAGAATCAAATTTATTGAAATTTAAAACTTTATGATACAGCACAGTGATTCTTAAAAAGATGTTTTAAAGGCTGTATTTTGTGCATTGTTTGATACCGTGTTATATCATTGCTTTGATTTGATGTATTTTTGTACATGAAATAACATAACTAATCACTGATTATTAAAAAATGTTTCTTTCAAATTTATTATTTTTATTTATGAAACTATGTGCCAGAACCATGTATCGTTCATAATTTTTGGAATAAATGAATTTATTGAAATACTTACAATTTTTCCTTACTTGTCATCAAACAATAAAAATTGACACTTAACAAGCCGCTTGCCAGCTTAAGTATTTCCTTTCTTTTTTTTTTTTTCCCTTTGAATATTTTGTTAGTGCTTGACAAAAAAAGTTCGCTGTCAGCGATTAATGAATGTTTTTTTAACAAAAAAAAATTCAAACAGTGTTTGATATTGCAATGAAAGACTAGATTGAAAATGTATGTTTATTAAATTTCAGCTGTAGATACATGTGTTTTTAAAAAAACTGAATTGCATTCATTTTTCCTTACAGTTAACCTGTAATTAAGATTGAAGAGCGTGTGTCACGCTTTGATATGATTTAAAACAGAATATCTTTTCAATAAGAAGCGCTTTTATTCCGGCATCACGCAACCACATGCAGACACTTCCGCTAACCAACGACCTTGCCAAGGCGCCTGCCTTCTCATTACAGCCACTAACCATTTCAGCAAAGAACTTTTTTTTTTTTTTTTTTTTTTTTTTTTTGCAGCAATTCAGAAAAATAGCTTCTGACAATAAGCTGAGAACTGTAGGGAACTTACGTGGAGAAACGTATATTAATGTCGAAATTTATGTTAGGAAAAATTATTACAAAATATATATTACAAACTTCAGCATTTGCATACCTTCGAAGATCAACATTTGCGTAAACCATTTATAGATCAAATATGATTTTCTTTCTTTTCCATTAAAACAATACAAAAAAAATAATGTGGAACTCCTTTATAAATGGTTTGTATATATAACAACAGAAAATTATTTTAGAATGCGAGACATGCATTTAACGATCGCTACCACAGAAGATTACCAACAAATTGGACTTGCTGAGCAAGGCACATCTAAAGTTTAAATGTATTGTAGAATTCACATAGGTCTAAATAAGATATTATAGGATAAAATTTGAAAATAATTATAATTTTACAATATCATAGCGATCCGTTGTAATCTACCAAAAAATACTTGGAAAATTATTGAAAGTGATTCAATGAAAATTTAAGAAAGGACCACAATTTACGGTCTCTTAATATTATATGGCTTGGTGGAGGGTGTCATGCTGGTCTCTCATTTTATAAACTCGAAAATTTATTAAGTTTTAAAGAGTCGTTAAATCTTTTCACCAATTGCATTGAAATTATTCTTACTTTGACAAAAAAATTCAGTTAAAGAACATTGTCAACATCATAATATCAATTTGCAAGGTTTGATGCCATCTTGAATTTCCTTCATCAAATATTGGATAAAGTTCAATAAATTGGAATACAAAAATTGGATGAATAATTAATTTAAATTAAACCCAGGTTCTGTGCAACTCGTTGTTGTAACTATAAAGAATAATGGATGACAACTTTGCATTCATGTTCTTGACTAGCGCAGCTTTTTTAAATCAATCAATCTAATATTTAAAACTAACCGAAAATAAAAATAACATTATTATTTGAAGATATTAATGGTTAAACTAGGACTAGTATAATTAGTATATTAACTCTGTGAAGAGACTCTAATATTATGTTCAGATCTTCAAATAATGATGCCAGTTACGAAAGATGAAATTTGAATTATGATACGACACTGAAATCGCAATTAAGAAATAAGAAGAAAAAAAGAACAAAGAACAAATAATCTATCAGAATATCATCTAAACTATTAAAATATCAATTCTTAAAATATATGACATTTGGTTTGTCGCTCTACGGACATTTTGTGCACACTTAGGCTAATTAGATCAATCTTAGGAAAACAATTTTGTGGAAATTTTTAATTTATTATTGCTCTATTTAAAAAATTTATGTGTTTTTTGGCATTATTAAATTACTTCTTTCACAAAATTGTTCATAAAATTAGAGCATTCCCACTTTAATTAGATTGCGTAAGAGTTTTAGCTGCAATACTGCTACTGCTACTTGTAGTAGAAGATAATTTTTCAAAAGAAATTAGAAAAAATTTCAGTCTATTACTACTGCAAAAAAAAATTTAAATACTACACATGCATTTCCATTGGACGTCCTTAGGACTCGATTATTATTTTACCAATTAAAAAAATAAAACGAATAAAAGCTAAATAGATAAAAAAAAAAAAAAAAAAAAAGGGTACGTATATCTGTAATATAAAAGGATAAATTTATTATTGATTAAAAAGTTAGTTCATCAGTTAGAAAATCAATCAATCATCCTTAGTTGAGAAAATCTCGTCCTCGTGTGGTGTCATGGCGGAAGTGTTCAAAATTTAATTAGTTCTTTGTTGTTACATAAAGGTGTATTAAAAACATGTCTTTACCAAATAAAAAGCAATTTTATAGAAACTTTAATGTAGAGAACTATTTAAATTATTCTCTGTGTTTTTAGGGTTATTAAATTGTTTTTTTTTTTTCACAAAATTAGAGCCTTTCCACTTTAGTTAGATTGCGTAAGAGTTTTAGCTGCAATACTGCTACTGCTACTTGTAATAGAAGGTAAGTTTTCAGAAGAAATTAGAAAAGAATTTAGGTTATTACTACTACTACTACAAACAAAAAAAATCGAAATACATATGCATCTCGATTGAACTTCTGTAGGACTCGAATATTCTTTTACCAACTTAAACAATAATTAGATAGTCAAGTAGATTAAAAAAGGGCACATGTCTCTGTCATAAAAAAGGAGGAATTTATTATTCATTAAAAAAAATCAGTTCATCAGTTGAGAAAATCAATCAATCATCATCAATTGAAAAAATCTCGTCCTCATGTAGTGTCAAGGCAGAAGAGTTCAAAATTGTATTAGTTCTTTACTGTTACATAAAGGTGTATTAGAAACAAGATTTACCGTTACATATCTCTACCATATAAAAAACAATTTGCTAGAAACTTTAATGTAGGGAAAAATTTCTGTGTTTTGAGGGTAATTTAATTACTTTTTTCACAAACTTATTCATAAAATTAGAGTATTTCCACTTTAAATATGTTGCGTAAGAGTTTCAGCTGCAATAGTGCTACTGCTACTCGTAATAGAAGATAATGTTTTAAAAGATATTAGAAAATATTTTAGGTTACGACTACAGAAAAAAAAAAGCGAAACGCATATATGTCTCCATTGAACGTCCTTAGGACTCAAATATTCTTTTACCAATTTAAAAAATAAAATGGATAAAAGCTAAGTACATAAAAAAGGGTACATATCTCTGTCATAAAAAAGGATGAATTTATCATTGATTAAAAAAATAAGTTTGTCAGTTGAGAAAATCAATCAATCATCATGAATTGAAAAAATCTCGTTCTCATGTAGTGTCAAGGCAGAAGAGTTCAAAATTTAATTACTTCTTTGCTGTTACATAAAGGTGTATTAAAAACATGATTTACCTTTACATGTCTCTACCATAAAAAAAAAATAGAATCTTTAGTGTATGAAACTATTTAAAAAATTTCTCTGTGTTTTGAGAGTTATTAAATTACTTTTTTCACAAAATGGTTCATAAAATTAGAGTATTTCCACTTGAATTATATTGTTTAAGCGTTTTAGCTACAATACCGCTACTGCTTCTTATAATAGAAAAAATTTTTCAGAAGAAATTAGAAAAGGTTTTAGGTTACTATTATTTATTATTACTAAAGCGTCCTTAGGACTCGAATATTCTTTTACAATTTAAAAAATAAAACGAATAAAAACCAAGTACATAAAAAAAGGGGTTATCTCTGTCATGTACGGGTAAAAGGATGTATTTCTGATTGATTTTCCTCATCAGATGAGAAAATCTCCTCTGGGTAGTGTTATGACAGAAGATTCAAAATTTAATTAGTTCTTTGCTCTTACATAAACGTGTATTAAAAGTATGACGTAGCTATACATGTCGCTACTATAAAAAAAAGATTTTTTATTTTTGTTTATTGAGCTTTTAAAAAATTCTCTGTGTTTTGGGGGATTATTAAATTACTTTTTTCACAAGATCGCTCCTAAAATTCGAATATTTTCACTTTCAGTTAATTTCGCAATAAATTTCGCAGCACTATTGCTACTTGACGCTGAGTAACAATGCCCCTGCAACGCTCTACGATCCTATTAGGACCGGAACCTACGGTTTAAAGTGGATTCCGAACCACTACAAATATCCAAGGCACCGCCGGGACTCGAACCCGAAACCTGTGGTACCGAGCGCCAGAGCGCTAGCCACTCGGTCATTCAGGCCCCCTTTCAGAGAAATATGTGTGATACAAAAATAAATATAGCTACTCTTATTCTTGTCAGTTTTCCCATTCAAAGATAGCTTTCATTACAAACAATCAACCTTTGGGTTGCCTTTTTTCTTCACATAAAAAGTCGTCAAACAGCAATAATGCTCCAAAGAAGGTTTCTGAGAAACTAGGAGCGGTAACTTCCATGGTTAGCTACTAAGAGTGATAGCTTCTATGTGATTTTCAATGCTAAAAAAATTTCTATTGCAGCCTCTGAGATTCTGCCGTCATTAAGTAGTAATCTGTCGAGTTGTCCATCTGTATATAAAACTGTGAGGCGTTTATAGCGGCTGATTATTTGTCAGAAATTTGTATGTAGTTTGCCTACCATTATTTGTAGGTTTTTAAATGTGTCCCAACTTCAAAAAGTTTGAGAACCACTGATATATGAGAGGATGATTCTATCTTTTTATAAAAACCTAATAACATATTAGTATAACTAATCATAGTATTAAATACTCGAATCAAAGAGAATTCTAAAAAAATAGATATTTATTTTCATTTGAAATCACTTGATTTTTTTAACTAGTTCGCATGAAACATTTTAGTGATATAAGCTTGATTTTTAATGTAATTGCCATAACTAATGTGGAAAGAATATGAATATATGATTATATGTAAAAACTTTAAAAAAATAAAAGCAAAGGAAGCAAAACTATAAAAAAATTTAAGGTTAAATATATTTGAATGACCGACTCTTAACCTAGTGATAAAGTGCAGAAAAGAAATTCAAGACAGATTATGTTCATACTTTCCTCAAAATATTTCAAATAAATTACTTAAAAAATAATAAATCTTTTAAATTATTTTGTGAAGTTAAATTAACATTAGTATGATGCAGGCCGCTAGAAAAGTAAAGGAGGGTCGTAGTTTAAACATCTCAGTTCTTGATAAGTCATTTACTATTTTTCGTTGTCTTCAAAACTTGAACCGCTCGTGGCGACATCTATTGATAAAGTAATGAACTATGAAAGAATTTAGAATTATCGTTCAATATTCCTTTTGATTTCAACACTATAAGAACGTAAACGATTATTTAACATGTGTTTGGAATCCCATTTCCCCATTCAAGGGGAATGAATGCTATGATAGGAAAAAATCGCTGAAGTTTTGGCATTTCCGATAGCGCAATGTTATCTTTCTTTTTTTGAAGGAGGATTTTGTCTGGACAAATACTATTCCTGCAGATCCGTCATCTCCCGCGGATAAAACATTATCTCAGAAGGCCAAAGTGCAAATGAAGAAATGATAAAGAAGGTGCCGGGTGAAGGAATGTTCAATTCAGCAGTCATCGCCGACAAACAAGTGTGAGTACTTTTTGACACTCTTTTTATTCTATTTGTTTTAAATTCGAATAATTTAAGGCAACGAACCACTTTTAGTACCAACATTTTTAAATAATGTTTTATAGAAATTTTTTTTGTTGCCATTGTTAAATTAAGTTGTAAAAGATTGACAAAGGAGAAAATTAAAATAGGAACATGAATATTTTTTGTTAAAATTTACCAAAAGTTGACAAAAAAGTATATTTTTTTTACTTTACGAAAACATTCATAACTAATAGAATGTGTAAAACATATCACATTTACTTGCATAAACGTAGACATATATTCATTATATATGCATTGAACTAAAAAAAAGGATAATATTCTGCAGCATAATCGAGTTACAGAAAATAGAGTCATTTAGGTCAAAGAATAAAAAGTAATGATTTGATAAAATGCCAAAACTCAACTCTAAATTAATATTTTTTAAAAATTTTAAATATTAAAATCTTTTCAACACTTTCATAACACCATTAAAAACATGTCGTCTGGATGTTAAAATATTAATCTATTAAAATGCATGGATAGCCTGGATAGCCTGCATGAGTTTTCTATTACATCTGCAATTGCGGAGAAATTGTTTGATTAAAGTACTTAAATATATCCCGGCAGGATATATATATATATATATTTGCCTGCAGATATATCTTTAAAGATATAGTATTTCCACTAGCTTAAAAGCCATTCTTGTACTCTAAATTAGTTCTCTGGCACTCGATGCCACACGTTTCGGGTTCGAGTTCCGGCGTTGCCAAGGATGTTTGTAGGGGTTCGAAATTCACTATAAACCGTAGGTCCCGGTTTACTATGACTCTCCCGGTTTACTATGACTAGAAAACATCTCCTATCTCGAAATCTGTCAGTAGGCAGACGGCCTCGGCCCACCATGGGGCTGTTGCGCCAATGAAGAAGAAGAAGAATTACTCCAAATTTGCTTAGGTATATATCCTATAAAAATAACAGTATTAAATAAACAGGTACCGAAGTATTATAGAATAGCTGAAGACAAGTAAAAGAAAATTTCACAATTTAACCACAAGTATGCTCTATTTGTAATTCATTAAATCTTATTTGTGCTTAAAAAAGTAAATTTTATAAGAACTTTTTTTCTTTGTTGATCTAGTATAGCTTTTTGTATACTTAAGTGTTGCGAAAAGTCTCTCGACACTTACATGGTCTGCTACAAAAATAATGACTATATTTGATACTGGTTATATTATTTTTTTTTTTATTTCCAATGGCAGATTATGAACAATTATAGCAATAAAAAGAACAACGAAAAAAAAAAAAAAAAAAAAAAAGAACAGAGAATATAACAAAACATGCTGAAACAAAGTTCATTAATCTAACATATCTCCAGCCTCTCAATATCGCTCGGCGAGAAAACTCTTGCTCAGAGCAGGATAGTGAAGTAGATGCGTGGAGTCCATTGCCACTCCAGAGCTGCACAGAGTGCATATCGGGGAAGGAACAATTTTGAGTCTGTAAAGATGGTTTCGCAGGCAGTCGGTTGTCAAATTAGCCTCCATAATAGTTAAGACATCAATATCCTTCTCACACAGAGTCAGCAAAAGCTCTGCGCGCTTGGATTGAGACAGTCCACCGGCATTCCACTGTAGGACTCGAAGAGTATCAAAGTGAGGGGAGGAAGACATAATGCCAAGTTGTAGATCTTTTAGCCACTAAAGAGTGTTACCAAGTGCACCACGGGGAGGTAGATCGACTGCGCACCCCTGGTTATATTATTGAAGGATACAATTAAATTGCCTCCTTAATATTTCATTTTAACATTAATTCTAAGAATTTTGAAAAAATATATATTATTTTAATGAAAGCCGAAGGCAATTAAAAGAGATTTTGTTACTTTCGTAACTGCTTACTGCTGATAATTAATATGATTAATATTTACTCTTAATAATTATCAATATGTTTTTTTTGGGAGAGTGTCATTCGTTACCGTATGTGATTTTCACAAGTCTGTGTATCCGTAATGTACACTTTCACTTATTATGAGACGAACCATATTTTTTGGCTGTATAATTAATGTATGGTTAATATTTATTTAACTGTCTGTGATTCTTCTAATATTTTTTTGAAAATTATGTGAATAGATTTAATTAATTTTTCTGGCAATGTCTAAAATTATTTTCATAATTTTTTACGAATTATTATTCACTAAAAATTACAACAATACCTACAGGCAATGAAAAGGGAAAAAAGACATACAACTGACATTTTAGGTTAAATATGAGCAGTTATTAACTTATTATGTTTTCAAAATTTCTACACATTAATGGATTTATTTTTCTTATAGTTACATTGAATATACAATCCCAACCTAATGAGGAAGTGATTCATTTTTAAGATGAATCCAAACAGCAAGTTGTTGACCCAGACTTTATTGGAGCTGAAGCAACCTGACGACAAAATACAATGCATGTACATCTGGATAGATGGATCTCTAAAAAACTTCAGAACAAAGACTAAGACATGGCCTGAAGATCCAGAAACACCGAACAGTAAGATTTATTATGCAGCCAATAGTCGTTTAAACATAATTCACATTTGTTCTTAATGAATGTTAATGAATTATGTTTATGACAAGGAATTATGAATTATGTTTAATGTTTATGAATTAATGACAATGAATTATGTTTAATGTTTATGAATTAATGACAATGAATTATGTTTTAATTATCTCCCCTTATACAAGAGACAAAACATGAACAACATTGCAAACAGGAGACAAAATTTATACAACATCACAGTAAAGAATTTTTCTAATATACGTTTCATTAATCATAGATTTCATTACTTTTGTTTTCAAATGAAATAGTTATAGAATTTTTGAAATGTTAAGTTATCTATACTACTACTACACTACATCATCGAAGCTATGCCGATTAAGTTGTATAATTTAAAAAAGCTTTATGTTAACTAATAGGGTAAGGTTAAATTAATCGATAGGGTAAGAGACATTTAGTAATAAAACAAAATTCAATAAAATAGCTTGCATGCAGGTAGTGTTAAAGTAAAATTAGTTAATGTCGTTTTGGTAGCAAATGTTAAAGCAAATATTTCACCGATATCTGTATTAGAATCTTCAATTGTTGAAGCTGAATCTTATGCAGATAATTTTCTAAAGTTTTTCGGGAACTCTAAGGACGAATCTAATCGTTTTGCTACAACTTGAGAAGTATTGGTTCCCGTCCCATTCTTCTTGGTTTGGGTAGCAATGGCCGTTGCACTCTCTTCAGCCTCTTGCATTGCCACAGGGTTTCGACCTCAGTCTCTTCAGAATGCTGAACAGTTTTCTGGACATCACATGCTATCAGAGAACGTGCATGAAACAATTTCAAATCCCTGTATAAAACGATTTCCGGTCTATACTGACGTGGAGCGTCAGCAACGTTTTAGTCTTTCTCATAAAACAACTCTAAAAATAAAAATAAAAAACAAGGTAGGGAGAATCCCATAGCGATAGTTGAATTTCTCCATAAAGCTACTTCATAGCAAATAAAGTTTAAACAATTTGTCTATACTCAGTTCGTGAACTCTTTTGAAGGTGTAGAAAAAATGCACGTTTTTATATGTAAAGAAATTTTCAGTTGAATTGATAATTGAATAATAATATACTAAATCGCTTATTAATGCTAAATAGATAGTATTTGCTTCAGGTGTATTCAACCTTTGAGCTTCCTTGAGCTATATTTGAAAGGAAAAAATTGTTTTCGACAGGTTTTCAACATTGTAATGTACAGGCATACGAAATTATGCATTATTAATGAATAAAAATGTGGTGGGACTATCCCAGTTTATTTTCTTTTCTCCTCCTCCCAATCCCCGGTATGCAGCCCCCTACCAGTTAGAAAGAGTGTGGGTGGGTTATATGAGGAATCTAAATTCCGTTTTTCATTTCGTATAAATATCTCGTCAGAAAGTTTAACGCATCATGTTTATGATGCACCTACTGGAATCACTACATTAGTTAAAATTTTATCGGTGCTACTAACCATAGTGATTTCTCTTATCACTATGATACAGAATTCCTAAAATTTTCTATTCCTGAAGCAAACAAATTTCAGTTGATACATTACCGCCATTGTTTTTCTTTAATAGATTTACCTGTGATGGAATTCTGTGGCTCAGCAACTGACTTTGATGTGGGAGACGTAGCAGATTACTATGCAAAGCCTGTTAGGCTGTATAAAGACCCTTTTCGAGGAGGTTGCAATAGGCTGATTTTCTGTGAAACCTATTCGAGAGAAAGACTGCCCACTTGTACGTATTCTTATTCTCTTCGGATTTCTAGTAGTCCTCTTTAGACTGAAGATTTTAACAAAAGCGTCATTCTCAGGCAGACAAATAATTAAAAAATGTACACCTAATTCTGTTTGACATGATAGATACGCTCCCGAAGAATACGTGTAAAAAAATATTGCATCCATTGAAAAAATAAAAGATTGGTATCAGTCCTAAGTAATAAGAAAAATAATGCAATAATCCACTAATTTTTCATGTTAGGATCTTAAATATTTTATTTCATAAAGAATACACATGAATGATGGAAAGTAAATCGTCATTTGAAAAGGAAACTAAGATGTCACTAATTCATGGGCACAAAATTCGGTCGTATTAGGAAGGATGGTATCATTGTTTTTAATAAATTCTGGCCAGACAGCTTTCAGGAGGGATCAGGAGTTTCAAGGAGAACATCTACTATTTTATCTTTTCGTTTAGGGCTTTATCACTAATAATTCATCGATATCTTCAAACGATAGATCCTCGAATCTTTTTCCGCAATTGTATGTGCGAATATTATGATGTTGGAGAACTTCATTTATTATTGAGGAAGGCATCTTTGTTTTTAATACATTCTTACCAAACAGATTTCCGACATGGATTCGAAGTTGAGGGTTGTAATTCAGCTAGAGCTAATTCAATTTGTTTGATAAAATCCCTAATTGAAAATTTCTTCCACGATTTGATATCCACACATCAATAACTGTTTATTCAATTTTTCCAAAACGGATTGAAATGTCCGCTTTATGTAGTATGTTTTAAATGTCTCAATTATACCTCAATTGGTGGTTGGGTTAATGGTCGTAGAATGTATATAGGTATTAGGCGGCAAAAAAAAAAAAAAAAAAAAAAATGGCACGTCTGAATATTCTAAGACCGGATTGTCGGGTTCATTGTCTATAATCAAAAGAATTTTAAAATCGAGACCCTTGACCAAAATACTTTCCTACAAACGTCACACTTTGTCCAGATGAAAGGCGATCTATTTAAAATATGACTTATTATCCTTTTCGCTTTTGTTATAGATGAGTTATGTGACATTACGTAAAGGCTACAGAAAAATATTTCAGTTATAATTAATAAAACAAAGATTTATCAAAATCAAAAAGGTAATTTTTACTTTGAACATCAAACTCAAAATGAAGACAAAATAGACAAAATACCACATTGAGGTTATAAAATTCGGAGAATTCGTGCAAATGGAGATCGCATTACATTCTTTGTCTTCAATGTTATAAAAATAAAAGTAAACCAAAATTTTCTTTTTAGAATTTGGGTGGATCGTATTAAATCAAAATAAGTCGTGTAAAAAATGAATTAATTTTTTTTTCTAAATTGTGTAAAAAATATTCATGTAAAAATAGTATTGAGTGTATTTGGTTTATTTTAGAACACTTTTTGGAACTTTTTCGGAACACTTTTGGAATCAAAGATATATAGATATACGTTGTCTAGGATAACCATTTTAAGATAGTCATCTTTTAAAAATGAAATTAATATGCAGTCATTGAAGTTTGTATAGGTTGTACACTACAATGATTTCAAAAAATAATAATTCATGAATTTGTCAATAGATTTGAGTTGTTTATTAATTTGCTACTATATTCACTGGGCAGTATATCTATCGAGAAGTAGCATTATCATCCTTGTAGCAATATTAAAAAAATACTTTGTATTGTAAACAAAAGGAATGAAATATCGCTAAATTGACATTTTCTTAAAAAAAATATCTATGAAATATCATTGAATTACCGTACTTACTTTATCCTTAGCTATTTCTTTTTTAATGTTTTCTGTGTGGTTTTTAATCTTTTTGAAGCTTTTTATACTTTATATATATTCACTTGATCATGGGTCTCCAAACTTTCCAGCCTTAGGGCCATATTGTTTACTCCAGTAAGTACCAAGGGCCAAAATCGTTTTAATTTTCTGCCATTATCTATAATTTCTAGTGCTTTAATGTGTTTTTTGTCCAAATTATTACAGCAACAATAAGCTATTCGCTGTCGCGGGCCGGATTGACGCCACTGGCGGGCCGAATTTGGCCCGCGGGCCGTAGTTCGGAGACTCCTGCACTAAATGGTCTGTGTAGGTCAATTCAGCAAGTCTCGATTCAGATGTTCCAAATTTACGTGATATTCGATCATCGTGATTAAATATCGGTTTATGGTTTTAAAATTCAGTGATTTTTTTAAAAAATTGAACAGTATAATGTTACACGAAGGTAAATTTCCAAAATAATGGTATCAATTATATCTATTGGTTTTAAAATAATCCAATTTACAAAAAACGACTGATTTTGATTAATCTTTTATATAAAGAGGATAGATCAACATATTTCTCGAAATTTTTATAGTACTTTGCTAAGAGCTTGAATAATCTGTTCTTATTTGTCTAGTTTTATAATCATGCTTTTGTTTTTCAATTATTTGGAAATTTTTTATTGAGTTGCTTTGTAGCATTTATTAATATGAAATAAGATTAGTATCATTTTTTTAAAACTAAATAATGCTTATTCTTAGCTTTAAATTGTCATGAACATAAACATAAAATAGAAAATCAGCTACAAAATTTTAATTTTTTAACACCTTTGCTTAAGGACACCCTATATAAATAAACCTATGAGTCGACTTTGTATCCGAATTTATTTCAATTTATTAATTAATAATTTGGGGAAATTATACTGCCATGAAGCGGTTTCAGTAATCATTTGTTTATGTTTTGTTTTAGTTGCTAACAATCGCTATCGTCTGTTGGCGAGCACACTGCTGCACGAGCCGTTTACATTCTTCCAAACGTACAGCCTTTTAAGAAAAGACGGCAAACCACTATGCTATATGGACCCCGCTTACACATCGGACTCAAGTGAGTACTTCACCCCCATATTGAGCTATGAAAAGAAAGTAACTAAGGGGAGATTCTTAGAAAATAGAACTGCTTTAATGATATCCCTTATTGAAAAAAAAATTCTGTTTTCAAACACGATTCTGGTAGAGGCCTGAGGGCCGTATGTCGGCTCCGGCGCTCGGTACCACAGGTTTCTGTTTCGAGTCCCCGCGGTGCCATGGCTGTTTGTAGTGGTTCGGAATCCACTTTGAACCGTAGGACCCAGTCTAACATGAGCGTGGATGGGGGTATTTTTATTCCGCGTCCGCTTGCCTTAAGGCATAAAAGACAATGTCTAAGTGTTTGCCAGCTGCATTAAAAAAAAAAACGGTTTCTGGTGATATCTTCAATGATTACTTCATTTTGAAGACTCATTTAGAATTATGTTCTAAAGACTCAGTACTAAAGACGAAAAATATTTCAACCCGTGAAAAACGTTCAAACAGAATTTGTTTCAAATTAATCTCGATTTATAAGTGGTTGTAGATACATTTTTAAGGCAAAAAAAACCTGGTTATTAAAATTCACCAATGCGTTAATTCACCTAAAAATTTTAATTTTCTTTAAGTATTTAGTTGACCGAAGAAACCGGCTTTCTTGTTACGACTGTGATAATGTACCACGAACAGTCCCTGATTAAAGAGTGACAGATATAGCCTTCCGAGAGGTTGGAATAGTTGCTTATAATGCGGGTGTCGTATTAGTGAAAAACAGAGAAATTCTCATCAAGCAATTTACTGTGCGAGAATACTCAGTGCTCAGGTTTCGTGTTCGAGTCCCGGCGGTACCATAGTAGTTTGTAATGATTCGGAATCCACTTTAAGCCGTAGGACCCGGCCTAATATGACTGTTGATGTTGGGAGTAGGACTGGCAGCCCTACCCCGTGAAAAGTCACCGTCACGGAATCAAGTCAGACTTCTACCTACACAATCATCACAACAGAAGCACCCTTTCCTTCCTTCCATGAGACCACGTGTGTTATTGGACTTAATCTAGATGTTAATGCTTCTAAGTGAGATAAGAAACAACGATATGTGAGAATTTGAAATATTTAATTGTTTATCCGTGGACTATACAACTAGTACTACATGAAGTAATTTTTTAGAAGAAGAATTTGAAGCTAGCAACATATCTTGAAACTGGATTACATGATATGTTGCTAGTTTTGCCCCTCTTAATTGCTAGCTGCCATGCCTCTCTTAGTTGCTACAGTAGGCGCTCTTAAATTCGACTTGTTTGGACCACGACGATGCTGTATTACTGATTACGCCGAATTACCGACAAATTACCAATAATTTTAATGGGGATACCATATATAATTAACTCTGACAAAAATGTAAACAATTAAAATATGCACATATTTAATCTTTTTACACCCATTTTGAACTTGAGCAAATAATATAAATACTTTGATAAAGTACTTCTTCAATAGCGAACAACCTCATGTTGCTCCAAGACTGTCTGCCTACTGGCAGATTCCGAAACATGATATGTTTTTCTTTTTACAGGGTAGGGTTGTCAGCCTTACGATCAGCCTTATTAGACAGTGACCAACTGTTTAAAGTGGATTCTGAACCAATACAAACATCCATGGCACCACCGGGACTCGAACCCGAAACTTGTGGCACCGAGGGCCAGTCACTCAGCCATCAGGCATTTTTCGCATACTTATTGTTCACAGACAAGTAGAATATATGGTTTGTCTCTCTACGGTCATTTTTTGTACACTGGGCTAATTAGACCGTGACTTACAGTTTATTGTGGATTCCGAACCACAAGCAAACATCCATGCCTCCGCCAAGATTCAAACCTGAAGTACCAAAGACCAAACTGTAGTACCAAAGACCAGAGCTCTAGCCAATTGGCTATTATGCCACCAATACAAGTAGAAAGTCATTTGCCTAGTAGTAGTCATTTGCAAATATATAGGAAGGCATTTTTCAAAAAACACTGACACTTACGTTAATAACAAGATTACTAATTTCTTTTCTTGAACAAATTTTGATAGTTACCCTCTACTTATTCCTTCAAAAAATATCATCATCGTTGATTAGCTCAATATTAACAAGAGAACATTATCTAAAGATAACCAAACGGAATACCCAAAAATATTCCATTCAATGCTGTTGCTTATCTTATAAGGCATCTACAATTAATGATGTAGGCCCCGGTCTAATTTAGCCTAAAATGTGCACAAAATGGCCGTAGAGCGACAAACCAAACCAAACTAAACCAAATTTACAATTAATGCATCATTTATTGCTGCTTCCATGGTACAGCAATAGAAATTTTTAAACAGTAGCAAGATCATAAAATATCCAACTATCACATGCCCAATTATCATTACCCATCGGCCTCATTAGTACAAAGAAGCCAAAATATAAAAACTCTTTCTAACTAGGACTTCTCGAACACTGTAGAAATTACAAGATTATTCCCAACGAAAAATTTAGATAAAACACATCACTTCTCAATAACTGCTCTACTTTGTTAATCTTATCATATATGGGTTTAAAAACAAAAAGTGCAACGGAAATGTTTTCCTGAATGAACAAAAAGGCATTTGATAAACTTTGACAGAGTGTTCTTATGTTTAAACTCATCCAATTATCTTTTCCATGGTGTCTTACTGAAATCATACAACATTTTCAGACAAACAAGAAATTTAGAATCCGAATTACAAATGATTTTTCTTAATATTGATCCATTCAAGATAGTACTATTCAAAACAAAGTTCTTAGTTTTCTACCATATTTTCTATTTACATTTCATCATACTTAAATCGGTGATTTTGACCCAAATTCATTGACTTATGCATTTTATTCAAAAAACTTCAAGGGTATCTGAAGTTTTTGTAAAAGTGGTTCCCTTTTTAGTAAATGAACAATAATACAAAAGAAGCAAATCCTATTATGTTTGCTAAAATGGGAATTTAATCTTTCAAAATTCATCTAAAATTTTTTTATCTAATCTGAGCTGGAATTCCGAAGTCAAGCATCTTAGAATTATCTTGGATAAAATACTTTGAGAAATCCGGTTCTACACCCAATGCTCTACAGTCATACTATATTAGACGGGGACCTAAGGTTTAAAGTGGATTCCGAACTACTACAAGCAACTATGGCACCGCCGGGACTCGCACCCGACACCTGCGACACCGAGCACCAGAATCCGCATTATGCCCATTCAAAATAAAAATGTAACTTTAAAAATATTCTCACTCAAAAATTTAATCTAAAACAATGAAGTTAAGTCTTACAAAAATACGAAAATTAAAAAAAAAGGTTTCTTTATAATACATACATAAATATTTATATGAAGAACAAAATTAATAAAAATTTAAAAGCAATGTACAAAGTACATTATAATGTATATATAACAAAAATATATCGGAAAGCAGTTATTACAGAAAATTAAAATGTAAATATTACTTCTATTCATTGTTATATGGCGATTATTAACATGTAATGTAATTTAACATAGAAAAATGAAAATGTAAGAAATTAAGAATACCTAAAATTGCAGTTTTATTACTTGAATTTGGCATTTTTAGTGCGCAAAAATGTCGTCAAATTTATTTTATAATTCCGGGAAAACTTATTCTTTAGCAACACTTTCCTCGCGCTATTCAATTTACTGTTTATCATTTTTTTTTTTTTTTTTTTGTAGGGGGAGTTATGAGCAACGAGTACCCTACGCATACCCTAATTCAATAGATTAATACTTTTTCTAATTTTTTTGAAATATAATACTCATATATATATATATAAGTATAAAAATTTATGGTCGATAATTTGTCGGCGAATATTTAAAATGTGTGCATTTAATATTTCTATGCATAAACGGAGTATGAAATTATTCCAGTAATAACACAACTTTTGCTTAAGTAAGAAATCATCATATTTAAATAAGCCTCAATTTGTTGTAGTAACTTCCATGGTTAATTACAAATTTAGTTTTCTAATACATAGATAGAAAATTTATTTATTCACTACAAACTGTTAATTTTCTTAATTTACTAAAGAAATTCAAATATTTTTGAAAGCACCAGAATAATATAAATTAAAAAACTAAACAAATGAGTTCTATTAATTAATGAACTAAATTATGAGAAGTATAATAATCACAGAGCTGATAATAAAAAGAAAGTCAGTCCATGATTATTTTACCTTAATTTGCATTTCTTATAAACTTCGAAGTAAAATTAGTGTTGTTTAAATGTAGAAATTCAACACCCGAATCAATTAAGACCTAACCAAAATAAGATATAGTGTTTAATTTTTAGAATCGGGATTTGTATGTGGTAGATATGTGGCTGAAGCTCACTACAGGGCATGTTTGTACGCGGGTGTCAACATGAGCAGTTTGGAATCTGTGTCTAATCAGGGTCAGGTAAGTCCACCAAATATCATGTTAAATTTCAAAGATTCAAATAATATTAAGAAAAATTTGTTCACTAACAGTTCGGTCTGTATCTATAAGTCAATCTATAAGAATGGTTGTTACATTGTATTAGGTCAATGAACATACCAAAGAAATGAACGCACTGAATAAAGCTGGATGCTTCGTGGCAATTTGTCTTTGTTATTGATTGTATATCCTTTGTAACATAACTTTCTAACTTTGCAATTTACTTTCTTACTTACATATAACCCTATCAGCAACGCTTAGAATGAATGTAACTTTTTTTCTTATAATCTTATTTTCTGTTTTTATTAATCGTCCTGTTAAATTTAGTACTTTTCGTTTGTTAGATTGTTAGATCTAACATACGAGTAGATGACTCTGAGTAGTGGAATAGTATCAATTCAATAATCAACCTGTGTAATATATACAGTGGATAAAAAAAGTATTGGCAATTGCCTATAAATGATCATATTTGCTAACAAAGTATGTTTACAAATTTTATTTTAGCATAGCGATTACAGAAGGAGAAAAGACAAACAAATATAACGAAATTTTCATTTAAATATTTTTTTAGTCAAAATCTACGAGAAAATCCAAAATTTACATGATAAAAAAAATATTGGCAAAATTATGAAATTGGCAAAATTATGAACGAAAACAAAATCAGTATATGTTTAGTACTTTGTATGCATATCTTCTGCATCTATAACAGCTTGTAATCTATTTCTCATAGAGGAAACTAAGGTCTTTGTTGTACTGTTGGGAATTTTGTGCCACTCTTGCAAGAGTGAACGTTTGAGGTCGTCTTTACTTGAAATTTTATGTTTCTTGATTTCTAGATCCAGCTGGTGCCATATATTTTCAATTGGATTGATGTCAGGCGATTAAGGTGGGGTTTTTAATTGGCGAGGAGCATTGTAGAGTAGCCATTCACGGGGGAGATTCGCTGTATGCTTGGGGTCATTGTCTTGTTGAAAAACGAATGATGTTCCCAAGCCAAGAGTTTGGGCACTGATTTTTAAGTTATGGCGCAAAATGTCAATGTATGTACGTGCTGTCATAATACCATCAATAAAATGCAGGTTGCCAATTCCATTAGCTGCCATACAGCCCCAAACTAAGACGCTGCCTCCACCATGTTTTACAGTAGCAGTTAAATGTTGCTTTTCCAATTCAGTATTTGGCCTCCTCCACACATATCGTCGTCCATCACTGCCGAAAATGTTAAACTTTGATTCGTCGGAAAAAATAACTGTGTTCCAAAACTCTTCAGATAAATCAACGTGGGATTTTGCGAAATCTAACATCTTTCTCCTATTTATTTCCGCGATGAATGGTTTCTTTCTAGCTGCCCTTCCATAATAACTTCTCTCGTGTAAAACATTCCATACAGTCTGTACGCTGAAAGTCTTTTGCGAAGTGAAAGCAACATCTCTAGCTATCTGGGGTGCACTTATTTTAGGGTTTTTCTTAACCTTGTTAATAATGGCGCGTTCTTCTCTTGTAAAAAATATTCGAGGTCGTCCACTTCTAGTCTTATTTTCCGTTGATCCTGTTTCCTTGAACTTTTTTACAACACTTCTGACAGTAAATAAACTTATATTGAACTGCACTCCTATAGCACGATAAGTTAAACCTTCATTTCTGAGCCTAATAATCGTGTTTTTAACACTAACGTCCAACTCCTTCGATTTCGAAGTCATTTTACTGCAGTAATCGCAAAATAATACATAGACACTTTTGGAGTAGTTTTGCAGACTTTATACCGGTAGAGTTTCTTATCAGTCGAAACACGCGACTTCAATGTAACAAAATTTGCATAGCAGTTAAAACTTTGCCAATACTTTTTTGACATGCAACTTTTCGTTTTTGAAAGAAAAAAACGTAGAAAATGCAAATTAAAATAAAATTTTTACTATTTTTATATATCTAAGATGTCTTGTATTTAATTACGACAGTTAAAATTGCATAACATTTTATTTATTTGTCAATATGAATAAATTAAGGCAATTGCCAATACTTTTTTTACCCACTGTATTTATATATATATATACAGGCGCGTGCCCAGAGGGCTGGCGGGCTTGAACTCCCAAGTGAATAAACGACATGTGTGCAAGAGTTTAAACTTAGAGGATTCTACTTTAGTGTAAGCGGATCCTACCATAGTTTGAGCATGTCGTCAAATCCTTATTTTGTTGCCAAATTGGCGGTCGCCGAACAGTGATAATTAATTCAACTGCGTCCATTACTTATGGGATTTTTTTATGATAATCTTTTTTATGGCGTGCCTGTCCAATCCCAAGATTTTTTTTTTTTTTTTTTTTTTGCCATTCCCATAGTCATTTCTTATTTCTGTTTTGTTTCAGGAAGTGCCTTTTTGTATGAAAATTTTCATTCTTATCAAGTTAATTTTTCATTGTTTCATTATAATATTTTCAGTACTTTCATAGTATTTCTCATCTTCAAAGCAATACGTTTCAGTTATTATTATTTAATTACTTTTATTTAACTACTTTTTAATTATTATTTATTAAATCCCAATTCTAACAATCACAATTTATAATCCTTTCACATCTGCTACAGAAGACTGTTTATTTCTAATTCTTGTTATAAGACTTTATGATGTTTATTTATAATTCTTGTTATATTCTAATTCTTGTTATATTCTAATTCTTGTTTCTTTCTAATTCGTGTTATATTCTAATTCTTGTTTCTTTCTACTTTTTGTTTCTTTCTAATTCATGTTTGTTTTTAATTCTTGTTATATTCTAATTCTTATTATTATCTTGATTAAGAGCTCATGACCCCAAACATTGCAGTTATTTCCCTTAACTTTTTTTGTATTCGTGAAAGGTAGATTTCTTACTAAACAAAAGTTGGGCATGATAATTCACAGCTCTTCAATACGGTTTAGCTTTACGGATACTTTCCAAAAATGAGTGGCATTGGTAATGTGTATGCGGCAGAAACTTGTTATAAAATTTAAATTAAAAAATTTGAGCATTCCTCTATCTACATCACAGCACCTTTGTAACTAACTATGCGTAGTTCTCTCAATACAAACCATTAATTTTAGACTTCTTTAGTACCACCCTGTATGTGAAGGTAAAAGTATTTAAATAATTTTAGTGGTCCCTCATTATAAGATTCTCTCTTTTTTTAGTGGCGTTATTCGATTGGTTCATTCTCATCAGCAGTGGAACTTGGTGATGACGTATGGATGAGTCGATTTCTCCTTTTGAGGGTGGCTGAAGATTTTGACGTGGTCGTTAATTTCGAGAAAGATCAAGCTTCTTTCTGGATGGACATGGAGAATGTCTCCGCTGAAAAGAGAATGAGGTAAATAATACAGCGGTTTTAAATCTTTAACAAAATTCATTAAATCTTTAAAAATCTTCAAATTTAAAACAAATGAACAACAAGCATAGTTGAATTCGTGGTGTGTCATCATTCTTCCGGTTTCTCAAATAAGAATAAGTAATTGTTGTAATTTTAACTTTTTTTTCCTACATCGGGAAGGAGGCCATGTCGGCCATGAGCCCTCTGGCAGCCCAATAAAATCCAGCCTTGTTATGAAAGTTGTCTGGAGAACACAGAACATAGTCAGGATTATTGGCCATGCCGATACGGCAAAGTTGTCCTTGTAAAAAGTCATGACCAGTCAAAAGTCTAAAATTGTAATTTGAACTAGGCAACTCTTTTTTGTTTGTCTGAAACAATATGATGTTAATATAAAAAGCACTCAGTTTTGGCTAGTAAAAAGGCTGAAATTTCTAAATTTTGTTTTATTGATTTATTTTGTGTTCTTTAGGAAAGTACGAATGCCCATAATTATCCAATATGTTATAGAGGAGAGCTGACGCGAAGAAATCATTTATATTTATTGCATTTTCTAATACTTAGACTTCTTATATTCTTCTTCTTATTCTTCTAATACTTAGAAAATCTTTGTTCTAAAATGCCCTCAAAACCATAATCAAAGAACAGAAACTGTTGCCGACCGTTGAAACGTTCAACTTTCATTTTTAATTGCTGATACTCTGCTGATAGGGTGTATAATATAATATATTTGTTTTTTTAAGAAATCTCAGTTAATTAAAAGATTTAAATATTATTTACAGAACTGCTGATTCTCTATTGTCAAAATTTGTCATTAAGGAGCACAAACCAGTACGAATCCAAAATTTTCACAACAGAATTGTACTAAGTGATCTACAGCCGGATATTGATCCCTATTCACTCTGCAAGAAGACGATAGAAGCCTTTAACACCTTAAATTGATGCTTTTCTTGCTGGTGTATTCTATACTTGATGATTCAGAACTTTCATATCATAGACTGTACAGTGTTGGAGATACAAAATATGAGCTCAACCAATCATTATATTCTACTGTTTTGTTTTGTACATTTACTTGTATGCTGATCTATTTTTTTTTTTTTTTTTTTTTTTTTTTTTTTTTTTTTTGAGAAAGCTAAATTATCAATGCTTAATCGATTTGCATCAATAATGTAATACACCTAATCCTCTTTTCATGTGAATTTTTTAATCGTATTAGAATACGAAAAATATTTTGGTATATGGTTTTATTTATTTTTACATGACCAACTCAAAGTCTTAGTTAGGAAAAATTCTCAAATAAAGAGAATCTGATAATTTGGCAGAGTTTTCTGATTATGATAATTGTCACAATAAAGAAGGTCTTAAATTGACTAGTAATTTAGGCAATCCTTTTATTTGGCATGTTACAAATGAACATGCTGGAAAGTTTCATGAATTTTTTTACACGTAATTTTTAAGAACATATCAATCTCTTAAAAAGAGATTTAGATGTATATATTATGTTTGCATGTATATATGCGCTACATTCATTATTAGTAAATGAATAATTTTATTTATTGCTTTTGTAATATTAAAATAGGAATAAAAGTTTACTTAGCTATTACCATCAAAATCATCCAGCTTAAAAATATAAAAAGTTCTGTATAAACACATTTAGTAAATGTATTTATGATGCAAATAAATTATGAATAAAATATTTTTCTGTAATTTGGTTTTCTTTACTGCTTACTAGCTTTTAAAACTGAAAATTAAATGTTATAATTTGTTGCATTTTGAAAAAAAATGTATCATATATTTGCTTTGTACATAATTAATATACTTTGTTTCATACAAGTCTGTACTTATACTATGTCTTCAAATCTGTCTCCAAATGTTAAAACAAAATTATTTATAAAATTCTCACAAGAAAAGTAAATAGAAATAAAAATAGTTTATGTAAAGCATAATAAACTATATAAATGAAATAGATGAATTCTTTTTTTCTTTAAGTTGGTTCAATACACTAAAGAGTTAAAAAAAACCTCTATCTTGAGAAATAAACTACAATTTGTTGCCTTTCTGAAGATACATTCATTTTAATAAAATTCCTATTTAAAGTGTATTAAAATTAAATTTAACAAGTAGAGAGAAAACATTTAGCCAACAGCATCCACCATTTAAGGTAATTTTATAAGCATTGGTGAAAATCAGAAAGAAATACATTAACACCGAACACTCTTTTTATACACATTATGGAAGACACGTGGTCTTACAATTAAATACGATAATTCCCATGGCTTTTCGATGTTTTTAATTAATTATAGAAATCTATGGATGTCAATAAGTTTCCACCAGTTACGAGTTTTGAAACAAAATTCAAAAAAAGTTCATTGAAATATTTCAATGTTAATATATGTTAAAATTTGGCTTTGAGAATACGAACATTGTGATGATGCAACAGAGAAATTATCCTTTTTCTAGAGTATTACAAATATTATATTTTTTTTAATGTATTCATTTTCGAAATGGTTAATGAAGTCTCCCCGCTATTTTTGAGAAGAATCAATAATATTAAATTTTTATTTGTTTTAAATCATCTGTAAGAATCATAATCAATTATCATGCGCAATCATTTGATGTCGTATGCATAACAATAAAAATATAGAGTCCCTATCTTATATAAGCTTAAAGCTCCTGAAACCCGATGGTATCTGTATAGCTGTAGATGGAATAACATCGCTTTTTTTAGTTTCTGAAATCTCTTTGCATCTATACATATTTAATTAATATTCATATTTAGTTAAGTTCAATAAGAACACAAACTGTGTGAAGTCTGATATGGCAAAATGAATGAATTCTTAACAGAAGACTTTTCTTAAATACACTGGTGTCCAAAAGTTAAGCATAAATCGTAAAATGCGAAAAACATGGAGTAAATATTCGTAAAATAAATTTCTTGCGGATATTAATTGGGTGAAGAAGAAACATTGGGTTTATGAAAAACTTTTCAGTCGACTACGTCCTACGCGAAACACCTTCGCATGTCGGAACGCAGAGAAACCGATTCACGCAGCGTAGGCAGTTCAGACAAGTTTCGTGCAACTGCTGTGCGAAGGAACGTTGTTAACCATCAAACAAGGTGAATGATGGCACAAAGACGCCAATTGGAGATGTTTGCGAAAGGAAGAATCGTTGGAATGCTGGAATCCGGACGATCACAAACCGAAGTGTCTCGAATTTTGAATGTGGACCAGTCTGTGATTTCAAGATTGTGGCAGAGGTTTCAAAGAACGGGAGATGTTACCGACAACCAGTATCTGGTCGACCAAGAGTCACAACCCCTAGCCAAGACCGATATCTGGTAATAAGTGCGCGACGTCAGAAGGGCAGTACTGCCAGAGCACTGGGTTCGGCGCTCACAGTCGCCACAGGAATACGAATTTCGAGACAAACTGTTTACAGGAGACTCAACCATGCTGGCCTGTACGCCAGAAGACCAGCAGTTTGCATTCCTCTCACCTCTGCACATAAACGCGCTCGTTTGAACTGGAGTTTGAAACATCAACATTGGAGTGTGGGAGAGTGGGCCAATGTGATAGTGACGAGTCCCGGTTTAATCTGAGTAGTGATTCTCGTCTGGTAACGATATGGAGAGAACGTGGAACACGTTTTGAACCAATAAACATAACGGAAAGACATAATTTTCCATCAAGGGGAGTAATGGTATGGGCAGGCATCATGATGGACGGCTGCACAGACCTCCATTTCTTTAACACGGGGTCTGTGACTGGTCAAAGATACAGAGACGAAGTTCTTGAGCCTTATGTTCGCTTGTTTCCAGGTGCTGTCGGTCCTGACTTCATAGTCATGGATGATAATGCGCCATGTCACCGATCGGTGCTGGTTGATGACTTCCTTGAAACGGAAAACATCCAGCGCATGTCGTGGCCTGCGAACTCCCCTGATTTAAATCCTATCGAGCATGTATGGGATATGCTCGGGAGACAAATTGCAGCCCTTTCGCACCCACCAAGCTCCGTTACAGAACTCAAGAGAGCTCTCCAAGAAGCTCGGAACATTCATCATCTCATAGCAAGTATGGTAAATCGCCGTGCAGAGTGCCTGGCTATCAGAGGTGACCACACGCCTTATTAAACTGCAGCATCAGTATTTTATTTAATGTTTTCTTTCATTTTTTCTTTAAAGTGTGAACCCTTGCTATGCTCAGTTTTCTTTCAAACTGCTAATTTGGATAATAAAATAAATTAATATCGTTCTTTTGATTTGCTTTCTTATTTTATAACCATTTTACACTTGCATATCACGTTTCCCGCCATTCTGATTTACGGTTCCTTCTTTATTCACATAATTATCAATTATGCTTAACTTTTGGACACCAGTGTACAGCTTGGCATAAAAATAAAATCTTCTATAATATGCAAGCATATAAAAATATTTTATATCAAAGGTCGATACACAAAGTCAGCAAATAATGAGCGAGAAACAATGTAAGATATATTTTTATATGTGCAACTAATATTAAAACTCATTTTAATATTGATCAGGAAATTTCTGATATAAAGGAAAAATTCTTATATACGAAAAATAAAGGAACAATGTGATTACGAAAAGAATTTATTAAAAAAAGAATATAAAGTGTTTCAAAAAAATTAAACTACCAAAGTCAGCTGCAAATATGGTATAAATAACTGGAAATGCATTTTGCAAGTATCCATACAAATTAAACGTATTGGTGACAAATATACAACGTTATAGTTGCTATTAACAATAACTTGAAGTGACAACGACTGGCAAGGAAATCTTCAGTCGTCTTAAAAGACTGTTTTTTTTAAAATTATTCTCATCAAATTTTCTTTTATTTTCTTTTATTTTTTATTTATTGTTTTATTGCTAGTCATCCTATTTTTGTTTTCTTCTAATGTTTATTTATAAGTTTGAAATGAAAATTTGCAGGTTCCTTTATCTCATTTCTTTCTATTTTATACATAATTCATATAAATAAAGTAGTTTAAGCATTACAAAGGAGAGTTTAACCCTTGATTTATCTATTTAAGAAAAGGATATCTTATATTAGAAATTAATTAAATACTAATTGCATACGTTTAAATTATTTTATATTATAGACAGGCAAAAGGAATGAGGTAAAAATTTTAGTGGAACAGATTAATGCCAGCGCTTCAAAATATTTCTTTTAAAAGATTCTTCAAACTGGAACATAAATGGTCATCTTTCTGACGGAGACCAAACTTTCAAATTCTTCCATCCATTGACATTTGTGTAGCATCCGAAAACAGATGAAATAGCTGCGAATATTGCGATACCCTGCAAGAAAATAAATAAAAACAGGAAATTGAAAGGAGAAATGCATTATAATTTAATAATTCGTACTCAGAATATAATTAATAAAATTATTAGGAATGCAGCTTTTAGGCTGTCTGTCATTTTTCAAGATTACTTGCACTGGAGATTTATTCATCTATATTGGCTCCCTTAACTCCGCTATTTTCTTGTTCTTCACGTGAAGATTAGCATGTATCAACTAAGAAAAGGTTGGAAGGTATCTACGTTCGTAATTCCGATTGGTTGTTATTGACAAATATCAAAAACATGTCATTGTAGCAGAGATACCATCACCATCTTCTGTGGAGAGGTGGAATTAAAAAAAAAAAAACTAATTATGCGTGGTTAGTCGAAGCATACGCCATTTTGTAGCGAGTAGGAAACTAGAATATAGCTGTAACTTACCACTGACAACTGCAAATGTTACACCAATTGGAATCTCCTTAACATAATTATAATGTTTAATTTCATTATGCAAATTAAAATTGTTATGCCATTCGGTTTGACTTCGCAAAATATTGATTTTCTATCGATTATGAATACGTATTAATCTTCAAATCTTGTTATTTGTTTTAATTATTAGTTTATCATTGTCATTATAAAGCTCAATGTGGAGTGAATTTTATTTATTTCTGATAACTTTTCCATGATGTTACAATTTTTATGAACATGGATGTATTTTAATACAGAAGAAAATTTAAAATAAATCTTTCCTTCCTAACATGTGTCGTAACATTTATTCTAAGCCTTTTTTACAGTCTAAATTGCATTATACATCAAGTATCTAAATTAGGCAACTTACTCCTGCAACACCAATTTCTTTTTCCTCTTGAGATTCCAATTTTTTCGCTTCCAAAATGGCACCAGTTCCTGCCACCACCAATAAAACAAAAAACAATGGTGTCTTCAAGTATATCTGTATAAGGAAATGTTTTTAATGAGCTGATTTTTCAAAATATTTCTCTTCAAAAAAGGGTAAAAAATCAAGCTAAAATAATGTTAATAAAAAATAAAACTTTATAAATAACCTTCCAATAAATAAAGAAACAAATTTTCAAATCATTAAGTGATAGACAGAGAAATTAGCTTTAGAATCCCAAGCTAATTTTTAAATATACAAAAGAAATCTTATTAATATGAACAACAGAAGACTTGTATTAATAGGGATTATTTTAGTAGCTAATATCATGCGAATTTTTTCAAGTAGTCTGATGACTTATTAAATTTCTAATACATAATAATTTTAATTGTAATTGGCTGAATTACAAAGGCTGTATGATATAGTAAACAGAATATATCAATACTCCTGTTTTTGAAGGTCTGTTTCCTTGATGAATAAATAACTCCTGTAAATAATGCAGTGCTGAATAAATGCTTTTTCACTGAGTATCTTACATTTGCAAACATGCTAAAACATTTGATTACACTACCAATTTTTATTTCTTATTTATTACTCTGAACAATTCACGGCCAGATGAAAAATGTACTGAAAAATACAGTTTTACATTTAAACTTGTCATGTAAGTCAGAAAAAAAAACTTTAAAAATATTTATGCAAGATTAACTTCATTACCATTACCATGTCTTGACTATGCTAGGTCACTGCTGTAAAATAAAACTGTCAACTCTTTTGATTTGGTGACTTTGAAAATGTTCAATAATCTGTAGGTCTTGCTGACAGATACATTGTGAAGACTACTACAACAATTTATCCTCTATGAAAATATTTAGAAATTTAAGTTGTTCTTCCTTATAACTTAACTGTTACCCTTTTAGCATAAAAATTTGAACAATATAATTTAAATATCACTAGCTAAAACCAGAAAAATACAGAGCATGTAGAAAAAAGGGATATCGACTTTTATTAATTGCTGAACAATACTCTCATTTATAAATTCTATTAATATTGAAAAATATTTCAACTAAAACTATTCAAGTGACGATATTCATTTATATGAATACAGATAAAAGATGTGCAAAACTTTACCTAGGCTTGAAGGACATAAAAAGAGAAAAGATATTTTATAATAAGTGAAACGTGACCTTAGAATCTTTCAAAAAGCATATAGATAAGAAAGAAATTCCGAGCTAAAAATATATACTCACCAGAGGAGTTTCATAAACGGCGGAATCAGAAGTTGCTTCGGCAATCAGGAGACATAAGCTTATTACAAGATGAGAAGAGATGATCAACAAGAAAGCAGTCACTACAGGAGAAGCTCCAAAATAATGAGATTCTCTGCGGCTTGCGTGTATCAGCAGAATCATGATGGACAAACAGCACGCCTCAACACAAAAAAAGAAACGATTATGGGCAAATTCATAGAAATACATAATTCCTTATGAAGTTATCATTTTTAATACACTGCGTGACCAAATTATTAAAAGTCCTTTAAAAATGTCTCAATCCATTTTAGCTTTGGTTAAAACAGATGTTTTTAGAGACATGATATCAAGAAAGTTCTGATACCTTTCACGGAGAATGTATCCCATATTGAGCTTTATATTTGTTCTGATTAAATGATGGTTTTTTGCAAACATTGAAGTAATCTTTCTATTTCGTCTAACAAATACTCAGTAGGATTAAAGTCAGAAAAGTACTCAGAATCAGGCTCTTCAAACAAATCTGAAATCAATCATTTAAAATGGCTAAGAGCATTGTCCTACTGAAAGTCATCATTTTCAACACGGAACATCGCAGCCATTAAACAAACATACGTGATCAGCAACGATATTGAAATAAGCTATAATGTTGAGAGTTTTCATACATATTAAGGACGGCAATGTATTTGAGGAAATAATTCAACAGCTATAATTCCACTGCTACTAGCTTAAAAAATTATTATTAGGCAAAATGGCTTTATGAATTCTTTTTGTTTGTGTCATATTCTGACCCTGCTATCTGCATGATGAAGCAGGAAACGAGATTTAACGGATCAAGCAACTTCCTTCCAATGGTCTGTGTTGCAATTTTTGAACAGTAACTATGATTTCCTGTTTTTATGTGATCTCATGAGCTCTGTCGATGGTTTCCTGTTGTAGAACTATGTCCGTTGTAAAGTCCGTCATGATGTGTGTCCGGACAAGCTTTGTAATGAAACTGAATTGTATTGATCTGTAGTTTGTTATACTATTGATCTTCTTTTGTTGGCAGCGATTTGTTTCTGTAGACTTTTACCTCTTTTCATCAGCATACTCAAACCAGAATTTTTCTTATTACATTGAGTCTTTTTTTTTTCATTTGCCACTCTCTAAGTATCCAAGATGCTATTGTACGAGAAACATTAGCCTCTCGGAGAATCTGGAACCAAATCTTTTTGTACCCCGAATCAAATCTACTTCTGAGTTACTCATATCATTCATTTTATCAATTTTTTCCGCTAATGGTAGTGATAATTTCTTCTTAAGATGAGATGAGATTCACACAAGTAAGTGATTCCTTGTTTTTACAAAACTGTACGACGCTAGCAGATAGATCGCTTTTAACCAATGGGGTATCCTTAATATTTTGGTCATTCAGTTCAAATACTATAAATATATATTTTAAACATTTGACTATAGCTTAGCCTTTTTAGAGGTGATATTTCATCTTATATTCCAAGGAAAGCATCAAAATTATTAAATCAAAATTTAAATAGTGTTTTTTTATAAAGTGATGTTTAAATAATCGAAAAGTGAAATAAAACTAATAGAGAAACTTTAGTATATAAAATTATAGAATTATTAATCCCAAAGGTATTGGTAATGGTATAACAGATTTGAATATTAAGGAAAATCATCACTGGTATTCAAAATCCACTCTAAAATAGGATATGTTTTCAACATGGTTTGGCCACTGCCTAAATACAGAAATGAATATTCCTCTAAAACCCATTTATATTTTTGAAGATGTAGGTAAGTATGAATATTTTCTGATAGTAAATAGTATTACTGGCTTTCTTAATAAAGCCTATCAGCAGAAGATAAAAGAGAAAATACCTGATATAAGGATTGGAACTATTTAGTTCCATATATATATCACCTATATGTTGAAGAATATTACGAAAACTAGATTTTCAAAAGGAAAAAAAATTCACAATAATTCAAAAAAAAAAAATTTCCTTCAATTGTGTTTAATTTGTAAATTCATTGCCATTTCTTTCTGACATTTTTTAAGACTTTTAACATCAATACAAATTTTTGAAGATGCATTTTTTAATTTAAAATTTTAATTTCCTCTAAAAAATTAACGGTTTTTGACATAAAACTCTATTGTTTTATATATCAAAATATATTTCGTATAAAGTGTTAAGCAATGGTACCTCTTCTCTGTGTTTTTAATTAAAAAAAAATTGCCTCTAAATTGAATAAATCCTTCGAATAAATGATTCAATGATCCAATCATTAAATCATTCTCATCAAAATTAATTCATACTCTAGCAATAAGGAATTGAGTCATAATATCAGTTGCTTCATCGTGTAATTTTCTAGAAGGGCAACAAACTTCTCGACTTCGAACTGGACTCCATTTTTCCACTTTCCCATACCAATTAGATGTTCTCCGTCTGCCACTACAACGAGAGTCTTTAAGAACAATAGATGATCGGATTTGTTGAGATAGATTACCTAGAGCACATTTTAGAAACCCAATATCTCTAATTTAAATTTAAATTCTTTCTTAAAAATATAAAATATTTTTATATAAAATTATCTTAATACAATGTGTGACTCATCCTCAATGTCCTGCAGCACGGACATCCCATGAGCAGTCTGCTCATGGATGGAGGGAAAGGGGGCAGCTTCTGTTGTGACGGAGCACCAGTAGGAAGAAGTCTGACTTTGTTCCGAGTTTGCTGCTCGCTGCTTTTTTACGGGGTGGGGTTGTCAGCCCTAAGACCAACTCTCTACAGTCATATTAGACTGAGACCTACTGTTTAAAGTGGATTCCGAAAATAATACAATAAAGTTTCATACCGAGTATTATAGAAGTTTCTTTCTTCATTTTTGTACCTCTACAAAACTATAATATTGTTATTCTTGTATTTAGCCTTCGAAATACTTGATAAATTATTTTCATCAGAAAACAATTCTAATTAATCTCTCAAAAGATGAATAATGTGAAGTAAACTCATTTTTAAATGTACTTGCAAACATTCATTTGTTCATATACATATATATTAGGTTGGGGAAAAAGAAATCCATTATTTTTTCGATAGATGGCTGTAGTGATCGATATCACGTAAAGTATCAATTAAACAATTTCAGATTTATGCTCGTTAGAAAGGTGGCACTTCGTACTAAAATAATTCTTTTTCTGTTTTTTGTTTGGTCCATTCAGTTGGGAGTTACAGGGTGTTAGAAATGGAAGTGAACAAAGAGAAAATTCGGTACATTTTACAGTTTTTCTTTGACAAAGGCGAAAATGCAAGCCAGGCGGCTAAAATTGTGAATGGTGTTTATGGTTCCGATACTGTAACAGCCAATTATGTGCAATTTTGGTTTCGTAGATTCCGTTCAGAAATTTTTGATGTTAAAGATGCACCTCGCACAGGTAGGCCGGTCGTCGAAAATGTCGATAAAATCGGAGAAATGATCGAAGTTGACCGGCATGTTAGTAGTCGTAACATCGCCCAGGAGCTAAAAATCGACCATAAAACAGTTTTAAACCATTTACACAAATCTGGATTCAAAAAGAAGCTCGATGTTTGGGTGCCACACCAATTAACAGAAAAAAACATGATGGATCGAATTTCCATCTGCGAAGCCTTGGCCAAACGGAATGAGATAGACCCATTTCTTAAACGGATGGTGACTGGAGATGAGAAATGGATCACATACGATAACCCTGTGCGAAAACGATCGTGGTCAAAGAGCGGTGAAGCACCTCAAACGGTGGCCAAACCAGGACTAACGGCCAGGAAGGTTCTGTTATGCATTTGGTGGTAATGGAAGGGGATTATTTATTATGAGTTGCTTCCATATGGCCAAACGCTAAATTCTGATCTCTACTGTCAACAACTGGACCGTTTGAAGATAGCGATTGACCAGAAATGGCCAGAATTGGCCAACAGGAGAGGTGTCGTGTTCCACCAGGACAACGCTAGGCCACACACATCTACAGTGACTCGCCAGAAACTTCGGGAGCTTGGTTGGGAAGTTTTAATGCATCCGCCATACAGTCCGGACTTGGCACCAAGCGATTATCATCTTTTTCTTGCATTGCAAAATTTCTTTAATGATAAAAAATTGGCATCTAGGGAGGATTGTGAAAATCGACTACTAGAGTTTTTGCAAATAGAGACCAGGACTTCTATGAGAGAGGCATTATGAAGTTACCTTTAAAATGGCAACAAATCATACAACAAAACGGTGCATATTTGACCCAAATCGGACAATCCGAAGCATGTTAAATAAAGTCCTGAAGTTCATATAAAAATAATGGATTTCTTTTTCCCCAACCTAATATTAAGTAAGAAAATTAACAAAAAATTATTTTTCTTTAGGGTAATTCTATGTTATAACACCTAGTTAGATTGTGTACATACAATAAGGAAATGTTATTGGTTTTTAAAGGAAACATTGAATTAGTTGGTATCGTTAAGTCCACATATTTGATTTTCCTATGTCTAATTTCATTGCTACCCCGATTTATAGTAACTGAATTCAAAGTCTACTCACCATTTGCAAGCAATGAACAATCTTCGTCGGGATGCTCATTTTTGAAGTGAGTATTACAAAACACTAGAGAGGGAACTTATCGACGAAGAAGATAAGATTACCACTGTTTGTTTGGTTCCAATCCACTATTCGATTAGGAATGGAAAACACTTTTTCTTTCGGAATCCACTTAACCTGCATGAAATAGAAATGCGATGATTTTATTCTCGATTGTTGTGTAAAATATAGAGATTCTTGCTCAATATACACCAACTTTAGTTATAAGAGGAATTCAAAAGCGCCCATTATTAAATTCAAGTTCAAATACCATAAAGATTGGTACCAAGTTGAGCAAAGATGTTTTACAAGATGTTGAAAATATGTTTCTTACATATGCAGAATTATGCAATAATTAGAATTATTATATTACTATAAAAATAAACGTTTATATAGTAATATAATTAAAAAACAAAAAATTATGACGTTTTTGATTGTGCAAAACATTCAGTATCATTAAGAGTCTCTTAAACTAAATAACAATTATCAGTACATACTTCTCCTTACACTGTTAATTAATATCCAAAATATTGTTTGTTACTAAAGTAAAATAACAAATTGAAGCTTTTAAAGCATCTAAGGAAGGAAGTAAAATTTATCAAGTTGAAGAATTAATAATGTAGCTTTTTTATAACTTCTGTTAGAATGGATTTAATATTTCTCTAAAATTTCACTAATTTAATTTTCAAAAAAAATGTAAAGCTTCAAGAAATCATAAAAATCCTTTCATAAATTCTTAATCTTTGTATAAATTCTTCCACATAACATACAATTGATCCACACGAAAAAAGATATTGGACGACATGATTCTTCCAATACATAATATGTCCAACGCAAAATTTCCCGCGAGTAAGTAAGCATCCAGGGCCTGAGTGTCCGAGTGTCTGGCGCTCGGTACCATAAGTTTCGGGTCCGAGTCCCGGTGGTGCCATGGATGTTTGTAGTGGTTCGGAATCCCCTTTAAACCGTAGGTCCCGGTCTAATAGGATCGTAGATCATTGCGGAGGCATTGTTACTCAGCGTCCGTGGCTTATCTTCCAGTTACACGCGCCCCCTGGGTAATGCAAAGTGAGTAACGTCTGTGCAGCGCTTGCCTTAAGGCATCCAAGACCAAGCTGTCTAAGTGTTTGCCAGCTGCATTAGAAAGAAAAAAAGTAAGCATCTACAGATGTTCTACATCAGTAGAATTATTTTTTTGATTAAGTTGTAACGTCTATTAGTTTTTAATGTCTGAAAATAAAATCGATAACTGATAAGTCATTTACTGAAGTAAAAAGAGAAAAAAAGGCTTGTATTTCATTTTCATTCGAAATTCATAATGGAATGTTAAAAGTTTAAAAATATTTTCAATTTATCTTAATTAATTTGAAATATTTTTTTTTAAATTTTATTATATTTCAGGTTTAAATATTGCATCAATTTTTAATAATAAAAGAGATAAACATTAAATTTCCTTATTTAAAATTTAATGTCACTCTTTAAAAAAAATTTAATATTTGGTAAAAATTATTTTACTTCATAAAATCTTTTTTAGTATTTCATAAAATTAAAAAACAAATTTACTTTTTAATAGAAACGTTTTTGTTGAAATCTAAAACAAGCTCGATATTTAATTGAATTTTATTAATTATAATACTATAAATTTTAACATGGAGAAGAAACTGTAGTGTATTTATATATGTATTATTTATATAATTAATATTGCTTCTTATAATTTATATTATTAATAATTTAAATCATAATATCGAAGTAAACATTTATATTTTGTCAGCCTTAAAAATAGCTAAAAATTGCTGAAATAATAATTAATATCTGATTATAGAAGTGTAACTTTTTTTCTGTTTTGTTTTTCTTGTTTCATTTGATATTTTTATTTAAAAAGGGTTTTAGCACTATTTTATTAGTCAGTACTTAAAATGGCTTTAAATGTCTATTTTAAAGCTTTAAAATAAGTGTTTTAAAATAAGTGGCTTTGGCTGTCTCATTCTCTAATAGTTTTAAGTTTTGGATTTCGAAACATCTGTGAAACCACCAAATACCAATTGAAACATGTGATTAAAGGGAAAAAGGTAGCACAACAATGCCATCTCAAGATGGAGATAAGAAAACGTTGCTTCGATAATGCTGATAGGAAAGCATTGTGATTCGGTTGTTATGGAAGGCGAGACTAAACCAGCTCCTGAGTTGTTACTGGCACAATTGGTGAGTCTGATATCGTTCTGTAGAACACGATTAAAATGATGTTACGATTAGATGATGTCTAACATTGACTTAGACCACTTATTTAAAAATTTAAAAGACAAGATATTATTACTTAATGACAATCATTCATTTAAAACTACAATTTAATTACAAAAGAAAACAAGATCTTCGTATTCTTTGAGTATTAAATAATTCATCACATTGGAGGAAATTACTCCAGTTTTGTTCATGATTTATTTACATTTTATAATTTACTATTTCTCCGTTTTCATTAATAAATAATTAACATTATAATGTATTTTAATAGGGTCTTTTAATGATATTTGAATTTTACTCTATCTAGTTCATCAGCTCATTTATTCTCTGTATTCTTAAAAAGATTTTTTTTTAAAAAAAACTAAGTTTTAGTATTTAAAAGGAACTCACAAGGAAGATTACTATTAGAAACCTAATACTGTAGTAAGAGGAACTCACTTTCATTAGAGTTGGCATAATAGATTAATACTCTTATAAAGATTGCTATCTGAAATATAGATACTATATATTTAATATTAATTGACTAAACAATTGTCGACTTCGATTCTCAATAAGGCTCAATATAATAATTTAATGGAAATTCTCACATCTAAAATCAACAAACTTATGCAAGATGTCTGTGAAAATTTGGTAAAATTAACTAGATATTAATTCATCGCTACATAAAAATAAAAAAACATGATTTGGTTGTTAAAATACCAGTGCAAGCTGGGTAATTATTACTTCAGAAAATGTGGCTAATTTTTCCTAAGAAATAAATTTTTCTCAAGACTTTCAAGAGTGCAAGTCTGTCTCTTTTGTTAATTATAATAGGTCTCACCTGTTTTATCCTAAGCAATACATGTGAGCTTCAGTCACAATAAAAATTTTATTTTTATGTGAAGTTTGTAAATATTTATGTAATAGTTCAAAAGACCTTTGCTTAGTTATTTATCGCTCTCCCTGTATATGTAAAATAAAATTGTTAAATATATTTAACAAATATTACATCTTAAACCACAATTTAATTTTAATATTAAATTATTGTTGAATTTTATAAATTAAATTTTTGTTGAATTGTTTTTTTTTTTTTTACATCTTCATCTCTTTTGTAAGTTCTTTCATCAAGTTTCCACGTTAAAAGTTGTGTGTTTTTTTTGTTCACTGTGTTTATTTTCTACCCTACGAAACTACATTTTCTTAATGTTTTAATGCTATGATAGAATCGTGATTTATTTACTGTATTTCATTTTGGAGATTGGGGTTTATTTATTTATTTCTGTATCGTTGATGAAATAAAGCTTTTATTTTTTTCAAATTTTTTGAAGGAATAAATTAAAACTTTTTCAATTTGTAAGGAGGACTAATTAAAGAGAATCAGAGCGAAACGTTATTTAAATTTAAATCTAACTTTACTAAATTAGTTTTACAATTTCGCAGAATACAATTACAAAGGAGACAAGTAAGCAAAGACAGAAATGTATTTACATGGGGTAGTTATATATACCGAATTAACATGGATGGCAGAAAACAGATCTCTGGTAATTTTGGCTGTTGTCGGGGAGTTGATGGTCGTTTGCTAATAGATGGCATGATAGGCTTATAATATTGATGTATTACAAATTAATATTTATCTACCATACCCCGTTTTCTTTCGCAGGCCCTTAGTGCTATCTTGGTGTTTTTAGTGGGTCACGCCACTTATGAAGGCGAATACTGCGTCCCTGTGTTTCGGTATGAAGTACGTTGGGGCCGACCAGTGTTCCTGGAGGAAGGACAACGTGGAATCCGTATCCAGGAATTCCGCACTGCCTATACGGTTCTGTTGCTGATGATGGTCAGTTCTGCTTACTTCTTCACGAACCTACTTCTCTATTCTACGCTCAAGCTCATGAAAGACCCTCTACCACTTTATAAAACCACTCTGGTGAGTATATGGTTCAAGAATCTGTTGAAGCTTTTGGCTCGATTTATAAATGCTAGTGTTCAATCTATGACGAAATCACCAGAAGAATTTAGCATTCAAGAATCACTTGATTTCAGTATCACTTGAATCTGTAAAAATGTACATTTTATCGAATTCTCAGTTTTAATCCTCAGAATTTCGCTTTATATAGTGGAATGGATCTGAAGATAACTACAAAACAAGTCTAAATTTTCTACATTATATATTCTATAAGTTCTACAAAACAATTCTAAATATTTTAGATATTTAGGGCACTAGCTATATCAATTCCACATATTGTATTTCATTTCAGGTGCATTTAATGAATTATATAGTGAGAAAAAAGAGTAAAAGATTGATGAGATTACTTTTCAATCAAATGTAAATTCCATCAAAGAAAAATTACATTAGAATTTTAAGAAGTCTTCTAATAATATAGGACAGCTCATATTTATTAATATCTTGGATAGCTCGTGATCATTGATGTTATGGAAAAATTTAACTGAAAATTCTTTTAAGAATTTCTTCTAGAGAAGGAATATCAGTTACTTTTTGAATAAATATAATAATATTTTCCATATAAGATGTTAGTCCAATTAGAAGTCAAAATAGTTTGCACTATCCTTCCAAGTTAAGATTTGATTGTTAATTTTAAAATTTAGCTTTTTAATTTTGTTTCCTTTAGAAAATAGGTTTGCCTTAGTTCTATTAACGTTTAAAGCGATTTTCCAAGTATCGAACCAAGGACTTTGAGATTATTTGTAAGAGTGTGCCATGTCCTCCACTTACATTGCAGTAATAATTTTGGGATTAGTGGAGATATCAGCAATGTAAAGAGAGAAAAGAAGTGGTTAAGATTTTATTCCCTGAAGCCTACCTGCAGCAATGTTTTTAATTGAAGAGTGTGTTTTATTAATCTGGACAGCGAATTTTCCATCCGAAAGATAAGAATTAAAGATCATAACATACGCCGGTGGAATGCTAAATTTAATTAATTTAAAACTCAAGACACTTTATTCAAACATGATCAAAATTTTTTTGAATGTCTAGGAAAATAATACCGTGCATTCTCCCTTCTAACACCCTGCTTGATGTATTCAGTATCTCTGAATAATTGGTGTGTAGTTGATAAATTTTTCCTAAATTTAATTTAATTTCTCTGGATTTAAATTATTATTAACAGATACAAATTTATGTAATTTAGATAAAATAACTGTTTCAGCAATTTTTGATAATGTAGGAAGTAGAAAGATAGGCCGACAATAGTAGGTCATTTCCAGCTTTCAGGTATAATATATAACAACTGAAGTTTTCCAAGGAGTCGGAAATGTTGGTATTCTAGAATTTGATATCGTAATTAGAGGTAAATTATGCGTCCTTTTGTTCTTAATTTTGTTATGACTAAGTGTTTTTTTTAACACAAGTGCTACGAATAGTGTTTTGCAGTATTAGAGTATTGCATAGGATCCATAATTGCATCTGGATAGTGCAGCTGAAAATTTATAATTATATCTTGCACAATACCTTCTATTTCAGTATTATTAAAATTATTCATTTGAAATTGTTTTTCTAATTTACAGACTGACACTTCAGGTTTGTATTTATGGGTGCTCGTCGTAGAAATCGTTCAGTTGAGGTATACGACTGTTGATCGAGTAGTTTTTAAAGATTTAGAAAAATCCCTGAAGAATTCGTCTTCCGGTTGAAGAGTCATTAGCTTTTCCTTCCACATTTTATCAGCATAATTTTTTAAGAAACAATTACAATGTTCTTGTTCGGTCTATTTAAAATGGTTTATCAAATGGATTTCTAGTGTTTTTCCATTGGTGTTTTTCCGGATTTCTAATTTTAATATTTTTATTTCTAGGGCGAATCCTATAGATTTGCAATATAATATAATAGCATCGGGGTTATCAGTTTGGGGCAAACATAATCTTCCCGCTATCATACTCCTCACGTGACATATACTTTGTAGTTTATCACATGCAGTGATAGCTTAGCAATTTTTTTGACAACAATTGTTACTGTTGACTATTACTAATCTATGACGAAAGCGCGAAATGGGAAAACGGTCTATTATCCTACAATGATTTTCAAAAGAAATGGCTCGTTTTTTTAGCTGTAGATAAATGTCAATTTAATTTTTCTAAATATTTGGCATTCATATTTTATTAATAAATTTTTTGTGTAATATTTTCCCTGTAAAATGATTGAAAAGTAAAGTATTCGTTTATGAGGACTTTTTGCAATGTTGTATTATATTTCATACAAAATGATCAGAGCTATAAACAAAATAACATAAAACAATAACAAAATAACATAAAACAATAACAAAATAAACAAAATAACTTTTCTTGTATCAGTTTATCTTTAGTAAGCACATAGTTGGGACCTGATGGCCGAGTGACTAGTTCTCTTTAAGCCGTAGGTCCTGATTTAATATATAACTGTGGAGAGTTGGGCTGACAACCCTACCCCGTAAAAAGGAAACAACTCATTTTCGGAATCTGCCAGTAGGCAGACAGCCTTGGCCTACCATGGGCTGTTGCGCCATTGAAGAAGAAAAAGCACATAGCTAAATAAATTCATGACTTGAGAAGAAGAATTTAACATTTCTCGTAATTTTCAGAATCGTTTCATGATATGTTTATTTTCAAAATATGTGCGAGCGGGGAAAAGGAATCAAGGGCGATGCAGCGCCAACTCTAGTACTAAAAAGATGGTAAATGTTTACTCCAACTTTGCGTGCCTTTAGAGTAGAGAGCGTGCTCTATTTTATTACTAATCTATGGTCTTGATAGTCAAGCAATCTATGATGAATCCACTCTTTGTTTATCAGATGAAGTACCACTCTGTGGTTGTGTGTTCCAGATGCTGACCCAGGACGTACTGTTCTGCTTCCTGATGTTCGTGTGCAGCATCGGAGCTGTGGCTCATCCCGGAGAGCGCGCCATCAATGTGCGAGAGACGCAGATTCTCATAGCTTCGGTGAGTAGCAAGGTTCGAATCCCTTTAATAATTACCTGGATTTCATTATGGTGGAAATGCCATTACCCTGGTGGCCATAATTATCGAATTGAATTTTTTTTACCCTGGAATGAATGTGACGACATTATATTCACTCGATTGGGAATTCTGAAGGAAAACTTCACGCAACTACTCTTTACTAATAAAATCTGAACTACTTCATTTAAGTTGTCATTGATAAAATTTTCATTAGAATCAAATTTTAATGTAAGATATAATCAACAGGATAATGGCAAAATACAATTAAACTTATTTTTAATGTGAATAGCGAATGGTATTAGTGTACGTTTCTGACCAGCTGATAACATAGAATTGCGAAATTTATAAGAAGTACATAAACATTTAAATCAGTCACGTTCAGTTAGACATATTGAAATTCATCTTATTAGAGATTCATCGTAGAATCCATCTTATTAGAGATTCATCTTATCCGTATTTTAAATATTTATTCTGGAGCAATCTGGAGAATTACAAGTCAACAGAAAATATGTATATATATGAAGTAATTTGAAATCGAAATTTATTGTTTTTTTAAATGCACGATATCATCGCCATCAACGAACAAATGGCTTTTATGAAAAGCAGTATTCGTAGAAATAAAGTGCTGTTTCTAACTTCATTTATTCCCCTTAAGAACAAAAAGACGAACACAGGTAATGTGGGAAAATGTATTTTAGGGGAATAGTCCAAATATTTACATAGTTAAAATATCAGTTGTACTGAAACCATTGAACTAAAGGGACGAATGTGAGAAACGAACAATGAGGGAATGCTGAATAGAAGTTAAACTTTAATAAAATGTAAAAGAGCGTGAGATTTATTTAATAAATTAGATAAATAATACATTAATACATGATTTATAAATAATGAATGCATGGATTTAATAAATGTTTTAATATTTCATTCAATTTCACAATTAACAGAGTAAAAGAAAGATAAACTGAAAGATTTAGAATTTTGTATTTGTTAATATTAATGACTGGAAATGTTTGTTCACAAATATGTGTTGATCTGAATAGATATGAGCAACTTGATGCATTATCTAAAAAGGACAACTACTAATTTACTTAAACAATTTTAAAATGGAACATGTTTTTCAACAACTCCATAAAATATGCCAGGAATTCTTGCAATGTTCTTGCCCCCTCCCAGAGCTAACATCTTGATCATAGAGTAGTAATAAAGAAATAACGCACATCGGGAGTGCCAACTTGGAAGCAACATAATTCTCACGGGATCATACTCTTCATGTAACTTTTACAATCGTCACCGTCCACTGTCAGGAATGACATGATGACTTGTCATTTTCATGATCACTCTACCATTAATTAATATGGGATTGGTCACTTTGTTTATTTGCGTTACAGACGAAAAATGAGCTTAGATTACACTGTAGAATAGACTGTCCTCATTTAGAATTAGTTTTAGCATGTATTTCAGGGTTTTCTAGTTTAACAAATGCGATGATTTAACAGATGCGATTTTTACCAACAATATTTACTGTTGGCTGTTACTAATCTATGCTGTAGGCGCGAAGGGAGAAAAGTCTACTATCATACAACGATTTTCAAAAGAAATGGTTCATTTTTTAAAAATATTTGCCAATTATATTCTGTATTCTTAATATAATTTCTTGCGTAATATTTTCCCTCTAAAATGATTAAAAAGTAAAATATTTATATGAACTTTTTGTAATGTTTTATTGTATTTCATATAAAATGATCCGAGTTATAAACAAAATAACATTTTTTGGATCTATTTATTTTTAGTAAGCACATAGCTAAATAAATATGTGACTTGAGAAGAAGAATTCAGGCATTTCACGGAATTTTCGGGATCACTTCTTAACATGTTTACATTTACTAAATAAATGAGGTCAGTGAAAAGTAGCCAAAGGCCGATGCAGCTTCAACTCTAGTACGAAAAGGACAAAAGATATTTGCCGGAACTTTTTGTTCTTTTAGAATAGGGGAAGCACTCTATTTTCTTATTACTCTATGGTTCGGATAATCAATAGAATTGACTCTTGTGTGAGAGTAAGAAAGGAAAAATATAACGTAAATTAAAGCCTTGCGTACAGGCGAGCACATTATAGTATAAAGTTTTATCTCCAGGTTTGCAATAAATTAAAAAAATATTATTAACTGTTTCTTCTTACATTTAAATATTTATTTTTTATGTTAGATATTTTTATATTTTATCAAATCTAGAAACTTTTGGTGTTTTTACTCCAAATTTATCGATATTTAAACTAAAATAATTTAGTCGCTAGAAAAACAACAGTGGGAATCGGACTGTACATCCCTGGTATATACTTTAACGATAAAATTAATAGATTATTGTTAAAAAGATAAGGAAATTATATTTAGTTAAAAAAATTATTACCATTGTTTAATTCTTGAATCTTAGAATGTATTTGTATTAATATTCAGCATATGTAAAGAAATTCTAATAAGCAGGATAGTTTTTATGATGTTTCTTAATTAGTTTTCTTTTCTTTTACCAGGGTGTATCAATGTTTTGCTGTGTTTCTTCAGGAGTAGGCGTGTATTACTCCTACAGAATATACAAAGGCCTTTGAACACTAAATGATGACATTGAATCATTTTAAATTGTCTTTCATATTGCAGTATAGTCACCTTCAAAGTCGTTCATATGAAGTTTGCCAGAATTTTACATTGCATATTTAGATATGAATATGAAGTTTGACTGAAATATTTTCAACTAAAGTACAATTCAAATAAGTCTTTTTGAACACTCATTAGATTTCATGTATGTGAACTGTGTTCGGTGTTAATCATAAATATTTTAAAACAGTAGCTTTTTTAACCCATTTTCAACAAAGAATTGTTACAATTCTTCATTAACAATATTATAAATGGATACAGATAAAAAACTATGTAGTTATATGCAATTTTTTTTGTAAATTTAAGAAGAGACAATAGGATTTGGAAATCATTATCTATGATCCAGATATTCCAATCATATATGATAAATTGAATTTAATAAACAATTATTATTAGATCGTATTAGCTTTATACGTTGTTAACGCCCTTGTTATATTGAGTTAGAGCAGCTGATAAACGTATTTTCTAACCTACAGCTCGAATGTTACATTTTGACTATATTTTACAATTCTATGAATTTCATCTTATTATTTACATCTACAGTAGGTAAAAGTATTAGTAGCCTTATTTTGTATCAATAAACATAGAAAACAGTTTTCATGAATTTTTTATCTATTGAGTTGAAAGGAAAGTAATACAGAATTTAGATAGGCAACTTGAAAGGGAAAAAATATTTAATGTTATAGATATTTAAACCTTAATATATTATCAGTTATTTTCTATGACTAAGCACATTTTTTTATGTGGAAACTCCAACATTCTCAAACAAAAAGGCCTTGATACCATAGATAAGTTCTCACAAGGTAATCTTGCAATAGCATACACCGATGGATCCTCTGACAAATTCCTCAATAAGGGAGGTGCAGGCATTTTCTTTCTACTTCCAAATGGAAGTAAATACCATCATAAAATGAACACAGGCCTGATAGCTTCAAACTTCACCAGCGACCTCATAGCAATTAAAGAGGCTGTTGCTTTATATCTAAATGACTCAAATATTTCAGTCGTCACTGACGGGTTAGTGATTTTTTCTGACTGCAAGTCGGCTCTGGAAGCAATTAAAAATGGAGATACTAACATCATTTCTGCGATAAATGTTCTGCTCGAGACTCTACACTGTAGAGGGAAATCATGTCATCTTCAATGGATTCCTGCACATGTCAACATTGAGGGCAACGAATGCGGTGGCTCTTTAGCCAAAGAAGCCAGGGACAATGATCAACCCAGGACTACCATCACACTTGCAGATGCTAACGCAGTTGCCAAAAGCCAACTAATTCCTCATAACTTGAAGAAGCCACTCATCACGGACTTCAACTGCCCTAAGAAGTTGACATCAGCTATTAGCAGACTCAAAACTAATCATTACAGAGGGATGAAGATTCTCCCAGACAAGACCAGGGAATACATCCCCTGCAGAAATTGCCCCAACGCTTTCCTTACACCTAAGCACATTCTAGAGTGCTCAGCACTCACTCCCCATGTTTTGCAATTGGGTATGGTGCCAATCGAGGCCAACTTAAGAGAAGTCCTGTATAGTGAAGCGGCGCCATTGCTAGCGGCCGCTAACATTAAGACTTTTGAATTGATCTAGCTTTAATAATTATATTGTAAATCCATGGACACGATAACAGCAACATGTGGGAATAGGTTTTTATTGCGGGCTTAATCATCGTTTTTGCGCGTTTTTTTTGGCATAAAGTATCCACTTTTCATATACAGTTACTAAACGCATTAAAAAAGGACCAATTTCATTTTTTGTGACTTGACATGTACGAGCAATTACTCGTTGCTGACGTTTTTGAGCTATAAGTTTAGAACTCAAATACCAACTCAAGAAAATCTTACTGTTGTTTGTGCCCAGTGAAATCTACTAGCTAATTCTCTACTCGTTATAAGGGGCTCTGGCTCTATCAATTCTTTAAAATCATTATCAAACCAATTATTTTTCAAGGGTTAGAATCAAATTAACAATGTTTACGTCATACCTCTTCCCAATTAACATTTTCTGCCTTTTGAAAATCTTTGAAATCAATTTCAGAAATATAAAGGAAAATAAATAAATAACAGTAGTTCTTTTAATGAGTTAGAAAAATGGAAAAGATGAAGTTTCAAAATTGATCGATACACTCTTTTCATCAATAGAATTTTATGTTCCTTGTTAAGTGCAGTTGAGATCACTGAAGTCTGTAATTATATAAAAACTATAAAACTTTTAAATCATCAGTTAATAACAAGTAACATATAAATCTATTGATGAAAAGAATGTATCTATGAATTTTGAAACTTCATGTATTCCAAATCCACTAATATTTACTGAATCTACATAGATATTAGAATAAAAGAAACTTTTTTTGGTAGATTTATTTATTTAATCAGATAATCTATTTATTGAATCAATTTGCAATCTTACTAATTTATTTGAATTTCATGTCAGGCTTTAGTAAAGAACAAGGACAGAGTATTTTAAATTGTGCGTTTGAGGTTTCATTTTTTTTTAACGAGAAGCAATCCATCTTCTGCCATATGGGGGAATTCTTGGAGCACCATCATAGGTCCCGGACCATTGTACAGAAGTGGTAAGGGACCAGGAACTAGTGGAGCCTGAGGGGGGAGTGGCCTTAATGCCAAAGGTTGATTAAACTGAGATCCGTCTTTAGAGGTAACCTTGTTCCATGTAGTGCTGGATTTGTGTACTGTCTGGAATGCGATTCCTGAAGGATTGCGATTGCCGCTAAGAGAGGAAGGCCTGTAACAGATAATTCAATGTTAAGTTATGCAACCAGCTCATTTAGTATTATAAATAATGCAACTATATTTTAGCTCATCTAAAATTATCAATACATCAAAAAAGTAAATTTCTTCTTTAATTTTTTTATATTGCATCATTATTTTTTGAAAACTTTAAGACGCTTTCGTTTGAGTCTGAGAGCTATTCTGATTTATTTTTATAGCACTTATTGGTTTCGATAAGCAAATAATTTGAAGTCAACATACGCTGACTGTATAGATAAAGGGAAATTATTGTTATTATTATTATTTTGTTATTCGACTTTCATATTTTCTTTTTCTCTCACAGCGATAGCATCGAATTATTGAATTCTTCCATTTTTTCCACTCTTAAACGTGTTATAGCTTTATTTAAACTTTTATTTTGGTATTAAAAATATCATGTAAATAAAAAAAAAATATTTAGTCATCATTGTGAAAAAATGAATAATTAAACTAATTTTATTTAAATTATATTATTTTTCGAAATGTATTCAATTTGAAATTGTGAGAAATTATAACACAAAAAATTATAATTCAAATTGCTAAAATGATAAAAAAAAAAAAAATCGAATCGTCATTCCAAAATAATTATATAAGTTAACATCAATGCTCTGAGCAAACTGATAATGCAGGATCGTCTTGTGACATATCGTGAGATTGAGCATCTTTAGAGCAGGGATCTCCAAAATTTCCAGCCTTAGGGCCATATTGTTTACTCCAGTAAGTATCAAGGGCCAAAACCGTTTTAATTTTTCTGCCATTATCTATAATTTTTACACTAGTAGCTGAGTACGCGCTCTGGCCGAGCATACGCTTGCTAACCACAAACTATTGTCAGTGAAAAATCGCAATTACATAAATTTCATTAGTATTTTTTACAAGTGGATACCCCGCGGTTAGCTTTCCCGTTCCTGAGGGATTTTCAGGATAAAAATCGTATGTTTGATTCAGGATATATATATTCCAAACCTCGATATACATACATATGTGATACTCTTTACCCCAACATAATTACCGAGGGTAACCGCGGGATATTCACTAGTTTATAATATTAGTGGGATTCATTTCAATTATTTGTTAGTTGTTATGCTTAAGTTAAATTTTCTGCGTATTATGCTTGTCATTAAGCTTAACCTAGCAAGTAAATAAAAACGAGTTATTATCATTCTGTGTTTTTTTTTATCCAACTTATTACAGCAACAATAAGGTATTCGCTGTCGCGGGCCGGATTGATGACACTGGCGGGCCGGATTTGGCCAGCGGGCCGTAGTTTGGAGACCCCTGCTTTAGAATAAGTATAATGAGCATATGAAAAATTTTACTTTTAGATGTGAACAAGATTAGTTCCCGGTGCATACCGCATAATTTGACAATCGCTCAAAAGCAAGCTCGTGTTTATTGGTGAAAAAAATTGCTTCAAAAATACAATAGTGATGTGTCAAAACATATATACAACATTTACACAGGTGACGAATCTTGGATCTATACGTATTTGCCCAAAAATGAAAAGCATTAGACTGTGTAGGTCTTCCAAGGTGGAAAAACTGAACAAAAATTGTTAGTGCAAGAATCACTTTGAAGCAAATTGTCGCCTGTTTTTTAGGGTTAAACTGACATGTGGCTACAGTACCACTAGAGAATCGTAAAACGATCGATTCTAAATGAAAAACAACCAACAATTTTTCACATGGATGTTTGTTAGTGGTTCGAAATTCACATTAAACAGTAGGTTTCGGTTTATTTAGCCTGAAGTGTGCACAAGATGACAGTAGAACAACAAACCAAAACCAACAATTCTTCATCATGACAACTAGAGCTCTCTCACATCGGCTCAAACAACTTAATACACTGAAGTGACAAAAGTCATGGGATAGCAATATGCAAATTTTCAGATGGCAGTAGCATCGCGTAGAACAGGTATAAATGCGCAGTGCTTTCGCAGAGCTTTCATTTCTGTTCAAGTTATTCATGTGAAGAGGTTTTGACGTGATGATGACCGCACGACGGGAATTAACAGACTTTGAACGCGGAATGTTAGTTGGAGCTAGACGCATGGGTCATGCCATTTCGGAAATCGTTAGGGAATTCAACATTCCCAGATCCACTGTGTCAAGAGTGTGCCGAGAATATGAAATTTCAGGCATAACATCTCACCATGGACAGCGCAGTGGTCGACCGCCTGCACTTAACGACCGAGACCGGCGACGTCTGCAAAGAGTCGTAAATTCTAACAGACAAGCAACACTGCGTCAAATAACCGCAGAAATCAATGTGGGACGTACAAGGGACTTGTCTGTTAGAACTGTGCGGAGAAATTTGGCTTTCTTGGGCTATTCCAGCAGAAGACCGACTCGAGTGCCTTTACTGACAGAACGACATCGCTTGCAGCGACTCTCGTGGGCACGTGAGCATATCGGTTGGTCCCTAGATGAATGGAAAACCGTGGCCTGGTCCAATGAGTCACGATTTCAGTTAGTAAGAGCTGATGGTAGGGTTCGAGTGTGGAGCAGACCCCACGAAGCCATGGACCCAAACTGTCAGCAAGGCACTGTTCAAGCTGGTGGTGGCTCCGTAATGGTGTGGGCTGTTTTTTCATGGCATGGACTTGGTCCTCTGGTGCGACTGGACCGAACATTGACTGGAAATGCTTATGTTCAGCTACTTGGAGATCACTTGCAGCCATTCATGGACTTCATGTACCCAAACAACGATGGGATTTTTATGGAGTACAATGCGCCATGTCACCGGGCCACAACTGTTCGCGATTGGTTTGAAGAACATTCTGGACAATTCCAACGAATGATCTGGCCACCTAGATCGCCCGACATGAATCCCATCGAGCATTTACGGGACATCATCGAGAGGTCTGTTCGTGCCCAAAATCCTGCACCATCAACACTTTCACAATTATGGACGTCTATCGAGACAGCATGGCTCAATATTCCTGCAGAAGACTTCCAACGACTTGTTGAGTCCATGCCACGTCGAGTTGCTGCACTTCGCCGGGGGAAAGGAGGGCCGACACGATATTAAGAGGTATCCCATGACTTTTGTCACTTCAGTGTAGTTTAGAATAACATATCAGAGATCTTGAAATTCTCAAGGTTAATGCCTATTAGTGCATCACTATATTATACTCGTTTGATGAATCATGTATGCCTGAAAAAAATTTAACAGCACGACAGAGAAGTTCTAATTTTGTGCATGGCATTGATACTAAAAAGAGACAAAAAAAACTTCATTATTTTCTTAAAATTCAAAGTTGAATCCGAAGAAAGGATTAATTTAATAATGACAGATTTAGGACTAAAGTCAAACTATATATAAAAACACTTCAATGAGGAGATTATTATATACATGATTATTAATGATCTTGCATATATACCGCAAATTGTTAATCAAACATTAATAAACAATAACGACTAGTTAATGAATCCCTAAGACGTTTAAATGAAGATGTTAATAGCTTAACAATCAGTTTAAACGACGTGAGTATAGCTTAACAATAATAGAATTCATTTTAAGATTCGATGTTTATTTTGCTCTAGTATATTCCATACATTGAATCTACGATTGAATAATGTAGCATTTTTGTTGGAAAGGAAGCCTTTTTGTATAATTTTTGAAGAGAAGGACATATATTCTTCTTCTTCTTTTTTTTCATTGTCATTAGCACAATAGCCCCTATTTAGGCCAAGGCCGTCTGCCTACTGGCAGATTTTGAAACATGAGATGTTTTCTTTTTACTGGGTAGGGTTGCCATCTCTAACGCTCTACAGTCATATTATACCGAGAACAACAGTTTAAAGTAGCATCCTGGCACCGCCATATATTCATTAATATTAGTTTTTCTTTTACTGCTTCGGTTTCCTTCCACTTTGGCGCATATTTTAATTAATATCATGTTAGGAATTATTACTTATTATGAATTGTTATCAACAGTATTAAATCAGGGAGAGCTTTGTTGGGATAAGGGTTTTCCACCTGTGTTGCATGTGAAGAAAGCTAGGATCATCAAAGCAACCATCCATTCATTCTGATAACAGCAAAACATTTTGTCTATTATTTTAAATAGGCCTCGTTAAGTGGACGAAAACCTAATTCATAACTTCACCCAAGACCTAACTCCTGTCGATTCTGTGATAGGTTAACTATCTTGTAAGCAATGGTTGTGCATAACTTAGATAACAAAAATCTCATGTTAACTTTTAAGCCTGTAACAATCAACCCAGAGAAATAAAAAAGCAATAAGATTCACATTAAAAATTTCAATTTTTAATTTTTTTTCTTCTTTAGAAAGGATTAATTAATAAACTTTTTTTACACATGAGAACTGTTAATGTTATTTATAAAGATGAAAACTCCAAAAGGATTTTAACGCCTATTACATTTTATACACTTTGCTTAATTATATTTTCTAAATTTTATGAATTGCTCAACACAATAACAGTTTTGTTACTGTTTGAAAACTATATTTTTTTCATTATTCTAGTTTAAAAAAATAAACTTACTTGCTATCGAATGGGAGCGCTGGATTGATATTGGATGAGTATGTTGATTTAAATTTGGTTTCATGGAAGGTCTCTTGTTTCGGAAGATTAATGCCTGTTTGTTCGTATTGAAAAGCAGTATTTACATTAACTTGTTCAGTTGCAGGTTTGGGATATAAATTAGCAGGCACATTCGGGTTAAGGGGAGAATAAGGAATGTTTGGTCTCAATGTGTTAATGCCTGTTTGTTCGTATTGAAAAGCAGTATTTACATTAACTTGTTCAGTTGCAGGTTTGGGATATAAATTAGCAGGAACATTAGGGTTACGGCCAAAAGAAGGAATATTTGGCTTGAAGGGGTTATTGCCTGAAGGGCGAGTATCAGAAGATGTGTCTTCATTAAAAAGTGATGTAAATCCTGGTTTAGCATCTGAATCTGGCTGGTCTTCAGAGTGAGAGGAAGTATCTGGCTTGGATTGATTATCATCTTCAGAAGATTCATTTTCATTAAAAAGGGAAGACTCTCGATTTGAATCAAGTGAATCAGGTTTGAAGGGCTCATTGTCATGTTTATCATCTTCAGAAGATTCATCTTCATTAGGAAGGGAAGATAATCGTTTTGAATCAAAAGAATCAGGGTTTACATTAAAACGAGAGATATCTGGTTTGAAGGATTCTGTGTCATGTTCATTATCTTCAGAAGATTCCTTTTCATTAAAACGGGCAGTCCCTCGTTCTGAATCAAAAGAGTCAGGTTTGACCTCAGAAGGAGATGAATTGTCTGGTTTGAAAGGTTCGGAATTTGAGCTGCGGCCTTCTGGTGCGTTTTCATTAAAATCTGGAAACTCAGGAAAATGTGGTTTCTTTTCTGAAACAACCGATTTCAAGTCAGGGTTAGTAGGGGCTAATGTTTTTGTAGAGTCAGGCCCTTGAATTCCATGATTAGGTATCTTACGATTGATAACACCTGAGAAATGATGATTTTTAGTTTCATGTAAGATCCCTCCAGGATGTTTAGTAGAAGTTGTGCTGAAATAGAAAAACAATTATGGCGAGATATCACACAGATATTTGTTTATGCACATTCTACGTTAACACATAGAATGACCACATTCAATTTGAGTAACATTATTCATTATCTTTTTTAACCTTCAAAACAGTATTTTGGGATAATACAATACGTGAGAAGTGTTAAACAGTTTAACGTAGAGATTAAAATATCTGATATTGAGCTATAATATAATGATACGTGAAGAATTTCAACATCTAAAATTTGAAATTCAACTATTTAATGAAATTTGTAATATCTGCTTACGAGCAGAAATTTCTATTAATTAATATTACATTAGAACAGGAAATAATATTTAAGTTGGAAATAAATATGTGCCCTCCTTCAAGATAATGCTTAAAATTGTGAACAAGTGGAGGTAACAATTCCGTGGTTTCTGATACATTGTTACATTTAATACATATAATTTTTTTTAAATTCTAAGGAGTTAACATCTTTCTTAGGGAATTCAAACAAAATATCAGATTAATACAAGAAATCATGAAAAATCATTTAATTTTTCTGTTCATACGAGAAAATTTCATTCAAAAATTAGTATACGATAACAGAAAGTACAAATTACAGAATGTAAACAGTTATTAAATTTCGTATAAATTTACTTAATACAAATACACAGAATGTTTATCCTTTTTCTTTCTAAATGCATGTACATTTTAAATTTTACGTTTGATGCTATGCAATTATGCTTTGCTTTTTACGACCGTCGATTGGTCAGATACATTTATATAATATGATATATATCAAAATAGACATTAAAAATAATTTCCACATTTTTATACAATGATATAGACTAAAAAAAACTTACCAAACAAACATATGTGTCACAACAATCATTGATTTATCCTTTCCTAAGCCTTTTTGAAACAACTAAACTTAAGAGTCATATTTTACCCCCATTTGCAAACTCTACTAGCAAAAAGTAGCTTTTAAATTTTGTCTGCGGTCATTTAAAAGCATTATTTTTCTTGAAATGATACACTGCTTATAGTATAATTTATATCACTATCGTCAGTTCCATGAGAACAGTTCCAAAACAATTTTAATATTAATAATCAACATCAAAAAGTGATTGCATACTTTATCCTAGTTGCACCCACTGTCGGTGAACTGTTCATGGGAAACATAAGTAGCACATGAAGCCCATCAAAGTGCAACATAAAAGAAATTGCTTTCAAAATGGAATTTTGTTTTTGTTTATTTTCAGGAAACAGTCAATTTTAACAGAATTTCAAAATATTTAGACCATCTTCGGACCATTGTTTAGAATGATGTTTTACAAGTTAAGTTTTGTTTTAAATAATTCTTTTGTTTAAACGTAAATTTTTCTTCTAATCTATGTATACATTCTAAAAATTTTTAAACTAATAATCTTTTCAAATCAGCTTGTAAGATTAACAACAAATTATGGTGTAGCATGCCAACTTCCTTCCTTCCAATTTCCACACTGTTATAGAAGCAATGCTGCAGTTGGTTGTAATACAAAAACAATATTGTTTGAATTATGTAAGCATTTTTTGCATGAAAATTTCTTCATAGTTGTGTTGAATATCCAAACCTTTGATTCGATACTGAAAATCATTGACCTCCATTTGTACAAATTCTTACTGATCAATCTTTTTGCAAGAATCAATTTCTTATTCTACAAACGAGACTATCATAACCAGAAAAAAACCCTTATTCTTTCTCTAGTAACTCCTCCATTATGTATCCCTTTATACATTATTTTAAATAGTCATAGATCATATACAGTCAAACCTGTTTTTAGGCGGTATATAAAAAAAATTCCATCAAATTCATATTATGAATAAAAATTAATTTAAAAATATAATTCAAAACGAAAACAACAGATGGCTGACAAAATAACATGCAAATTAAAAAGAAAATTACAGTTGATTGTCAAAATAACATGCAGATTAAAAAAAAATCCAACAGATGACCCGCCTGATATTATATCTTGCCATTACCGCGAATGTCATTAGATACCAGGTAGTGCTACATCATGAGATTTTGATTTATATATCTTTTATGTGGTCCCTATTTACCGCACAAATTTTTTTACTATGTTGCAAACAATATATTTTATAGCTATTTATGAAGTTTCACGATATTTTTTTTATGCAATTTCTTTCATGCAGTCCCTATCTTCTGCACAAAAACAGGTTTGACTGTATATGTTTTTTTTTTTTTTTTTTTTTTTTTTTTTTTTTTTTTTTTTAACTATTTAGCTTTGGTGAAAAGTTTTCACTGCTTTTATTTAGTTTTTTTAATTCTTTCATCAAGCATAGTTTTTTTAATTTCGATTTTTCTTTTCAAATTTTGCAAACAATAATTTCAAATTTTAAACATGAAATATTTTTTTAATGCTTTTGTACATTTTAATTGATTTAGTAATTGCATATTAATATTCTAAACTTAGAAATTCTTATCTGTTGTGGACGAATATTTTTATAGTTTGGAAACGTCTAATAATATTAGTTTGATTATCAATTTCATTATCAAATTGAAAATAGGTCAAGGTCATTTAAATGTACTTACATGCCGGTTCCCATTTGTTGAATTGTCGATCCCCTGATAAAACTAATATGTCCGCGTTCTTGATTCATGAAGAGAGGACTGAAAATAAAAAAAACAAGCATTATTTACAGTTGTTTAATCTATCTCAGAAATCTAACAAGCACTTTCAAAAAGCCATTTAGAATAGTATCAATAAACAGAAAAACAGGAATATAAAATTGTAACAAAGGATTCATTTTGACACATCATACTCTCAGCTAAAAATTCCAATGAAATCAAATTACTTAAATTTCTATAACAACAGATTTTATGTGTAAACAGAGATACCCATACAATCTATACCGTTACATCATGAATAATCGGATCGGAAATATAAAATCCATATTTATTACACAAATAATATACAACTCCAAGAATGAAATTATTAAAATTATAACTTCTTTCTATTGGTGGAACGTGTAAAAAAACCCTTTTTTTTGCGATTCCGTCATGACCTACATTAACCCCAGTTACACTTTTTGACATTGACAGAGACTTTTGCCGTGTGTTTGGAATATTTAGTAAGCCCAAGCTGCATCCATACGCCATCAAAGTTCATCTGGTGTAGTTACGGATGAATTGTAGTTAGTCAATCGTTGAAAAGTCATTATCAACAAATTACGTTGTTACGATTACGAGTCGTGGATTGTTAACAAATTACAATTACGTGTCATCGATTGTCAACAAATTACGATTACGAGTCATCGATTGTCAACAAATGTAGTGAAAACGGTTAGTCTTGAAAGTAGTGAATGTGGATATTGAAGAATTGCTTAATATTGCATGCCATGCAGTCTTGCATTGCCTTGTTGGGAACTGGCATTAAGCCAGCTTGTTATTATTACATTCTTTGTTATTGTATTCATTATCATTACATTTACTGCTTTTACATTTATTATTACATTCTTTGTTATTACATTCATTATCATAACATTTACTGCTTTTACATTTATTATTACATTCTTTGTTATTACATTCATTACCGTTACATTCATTATTTATACATTCATTAATTTGTTTCATTCAACATTCATCAGTCGACATTACTGGTCACATGATTTGCATATAAGTTGTACAAGTAATCGTTTGCATGCCGTTCCATGGCTTATGTATCGTGCATATTTCAAAGCTACTGGATACTTCCTCCTTCCCATTATTGCAATTTGAATGTCCAGTAATCATTTGCTAAGTAATCGGAATCGTTTAATAGCGAATAAATACTTGCCATCGTTAGAATCGTTGCTGTTCAGAAAAAAAAACCTCTCACTAGCTAGTAAGCTTTGTGGAGTTATTGTCGCGTAAATGTGTTCATGTCCGTTCACAATTTAGAGGTTAAATAGGGATGAATATAGTTGGAAAAACAAAGTAATAAATAAATAAACTGTAAATAAAGTTTGTTTTAAATTCGATCACCACAATAATAATTCTAGCACCATAACACACTAATTTTTTGAAACATTTAGTTTCATAAAAGTGACTTTAAAAAAACTGACTTGTCTTATATAGACGTGATATTTTAAAAAAAGTACCGAAAGGTTTTGAAAGAAAATGACGAATTTTAAAACATATCTTCAAAGTACATAAACTTTTTCATAAAAAAAATATTGTTTTGAATATCGTAGATTTTTAAGGATTCATGATACAAATGCATTCTGTAGTTTTAGACTTCCAAAGTTGTGCTCTTTGATAAAAAACGATTGTTGTCAATTATTAAGAGTGCGAAAAATATTTGAATGTATGGAATTTAGGATGCAAGAGGCAAGTCAGTTCTACAATACAATGAAAACTACAAATACAAATGGGGTCAACAAAAAACAACAAAAATAGTCAGTTCTACAATACAATGAAAACTACAAATACAAATGTGAAAGTATACTCATGAAAGGAAAGATATATAAGAGCAATCTTCAGAAAACAAATTCAGAAAATTGCCTTTAATCTTGAATTTCTTGCTTTAGATACAGAGGTCAGTTGTCGCTGTCCGGCATCCTATATGATAAATATTGAGCAATGAACACAAAAATCAATTTCGTAATTTTCTAAATATAAAATTATAAAATAAAGAAAATTTTAAATTATGTCTTACCTTTGTCTATAAGTGCTCGTACAAAACGAATAAAATTTCCTATTTCTTTTTCATGGGCGTCTTTTAGCTTATAAGTAATAATCGTTCAGTGAAGTAACATACCTTTAATATCAAAATGTTTGGTAATTAGCTTTACCTGGCTTTTTTAAAGCGTTGCACAAACTCCTTTAAATCAGCTTTACTTACCTTTTCAATTGAACTGTGGATGAGCATTATTTGATGTAGTGATAAACAAATGTATGAAAAAAGTTTATACTTTCACAAAAAACATTTATACTATCTTGATTCAATCATTTTGATAATAATGAAAAAAATGAAAACGAAAATAATATAATGAATTTGTTGATAAATAATACCGATAATAATGGAAAATAATACGATAAATAATAATAACACCAATAATACGATAAATAATAGAGAATACCACCAAAAATAATGAACATTTTTCTTCATGACAACTTCGTCTATGAGAAAAAAAGTTAACTTTTTTATTCTTATAATTTCTTATTCAATTTTAATTATTGACCTTGATTAGGTTGAGTCAAAAACTTCAACCTTGACCAAGTAGTTCGATTACGTTTTCATTTAATTTTACAGTTTACTTATTAGCATCACATCGTTCCGTAAACGCAATCGGTGATTCCAAAACGATTACATTTTCATTTACTAATTCTCTAATACAAACACAGAATAAACAAAAATAAAAAAAAAAAACATTGAATAAGGTCTTTAATACTCGTAAATTTTAATAAATTCAATAACAATTTTTATTAGAATAACAACTATTATAAATTATTACAATATTTGTTACACTATTATAACAATAAACAATTATGGTAATAAGTATTTTAAATTGTGACATCAATTGAAATCTAATCAGTAAGATTACATTACTTAATAATTTTTTTTTTAAATTGTTTGCCGTCAACAGCAACGCATGCAATACAACACATGTTTCAACAAAAAAAAAAGATTTTCTTTTGTATTTTAGATGTACCTTTTTCTTTATATGCAATATAATTTTATTTAATAAATGACTTATAAAAATATTATAACAACTTTATATAACCATGAGTGAATGTTTGCGTATTCGTATTTAATGAAATATGTATATTTATTTGCTGAATATTTTTTAATATATTCTTAATATATAAAAAAATAATAAGCTGGCTTTAGCAGTTAAGTTAAATACTTTCATAGTCATGATGATGTTAAATGCTTTTGTTAGAAAAATTTTTATAAAAAAAAATGTTTTTTTTATATTAGGTTTCGCCAGAAATTAGAGAAAAGACAAATTAAAATTCTTCAACTAAAAAAAAAATTGTTATTAGAAAATTGTTATAGAAATGATGTGAGAAAAATAAAATAGATTAAATTGTTTATGATTATTAATTGTTATTAAAAATTGTTATAGAAATGATGTGAGAAAAATAAAATAGAAAACATATACATTTTTTGTGAGAAACATTTTGCCAGAATGGGACTAAGGTAAGAAGCAATACTACGCAAAACAACAAAATATGAAAAATTGCAGTAATTTTTATATAAATGAACTGTATATAATGTATTAAGATATTCTTGCTGTTCATTTTTTGTGATGTTTAAAAATATATTAGTGACTGAATTTTCTTCTTTCAGACGTTCAAATATGCATTGTAAAAAAGTAAGTGGTTAAAGTAACGGATTAGAGATAACAGATCTCTATTTTGAGAACAGTATCAATATCTATTTTTAGCAACTGGTAATCAAAACCCAGAAAAAAAAATATGTATAATTGAGAGTTTTTTGATAGTTTCAATCCTAATATTTTTCTCACTTCTAACTTCTAATCTAAGTGCATGTGTGTGTGTTTTCAGATATAAGTCTTTTCAATTTTCAGAAATTTGTTTGTTAATTTTATTTTATAATATTTAAAGTTGAATCCTATATTTATTGCTTATGTTGCTGTTTAATGCTTAAAGTTCTTAACTAAAATTTCTAGAGATAATATTTACAGAAAATATTTTATTCTTCGATATTATATACAATTTTTTATCTTTGAAATGTACATTTAACTTAGTTGCTACGATTAATTATTTTTGTACCACAGTCTATGAAACTACTAAGAGAACACATTAAGCTTCATTAAAAGAAACTAAGGTGTTTTTTAATCAAAATCTGAATTCATTTACAACTTTAAAAATTTGAACTTAATAAATATAAAATCGCAGAATGTAAGTTAAATCTTGAACTAACAAGCTGAATCGAAATAAAATAATTTTTGTATTATATTCTTTCAAGATCATTTATCTACAGATAAACCCCCTACAGTCAACTGAATGTAATAAAGCGCACTCAATGAATGGAATTGTAAAGGACCATAACAGTCGGGTGGTCGTACGAAATCATATGTTCTGGTGGGGAAATAGTCAATGATCTTTGTATGGATGGAAATGATCTTTTAAATAGATAGAAACAACTGGTATTATATACAGAAATAAAATATTCATTTTTAAGATTTGTATGAATTAATGGTAATTAATTATTTATAAGTTGATGAAGGTTAGATCAAGTTGAACTACTTGTAAGTTGATAGATCAAGAAAAAAAATTGAAGAGAACCAATTTTTTTCTAAATTTTGGAGATTTATTTTATTAATCTATCCTTAAATGTATCTCTGATTTATTTTATATAATTCTTTTATAATTTTTTGCCAGATCAGTTTAATTATATAAAACATTTTCTGTAATTTTTTATACGAAATAAATTCTTCATTTCATCAATATTATTTTCAGTCAGATTTTCTAATATTTATTGCACCAACTATACTTTTAGATTACATCAGTTAAATAACCATTTATTGTGAAACATGCATTCTACAATGGAATCTTAACTATGTTAGTTAATAAACTCAGTTATTCACTGCTTTATATTTTAGTTGTCAAGGCGTTTTCAATTATTTTTAACATCAATAAGCAGAAGAAAATTTGATATACATCTTAAAAAACACTTTTAATAAATAGTAAATATACATACATACACAGCTAATGTAAAAAATTAGGTATACTAAAATGCAAAATTTGCAGTCGAAATGTAAAAAAGTTTAAAAATATTTTTGGTAAGCTTGTTTTATTTAAGGTAATGCAGTTAGTTATATCATAAAATAAGCTATTTTGTCATTTTAAAATTCAATATTTTCTTTAATTTAGAACAAGATATATTTTAATTTAAAAAACTTTATAACAATTTAAGAAATTTTTATTTAGGGGATTTTTCAGAAGGGTAAATTTTCTGTAATTGATGTAAAACTTCTTTTTATTTTTTTTATTATTAAACCAACATTTTCAATTACTTTCAATTGAGAAGCTGTTTGAATATCATGAAGATGTGGCCAATTTTCAATCCTCGAACAAATACAAATCAAATAGAGCAAAAATCATGTATAATCCTTAAAAGATAACTCTTTTTTTAACAATTTTTGTTCAAATTGAACAAAAAAAATTGTTGTTTTGTTTCATAAATTTGCTATCTGTTTTCATAAATTATTAATTTTAGCTACCAAGCCAATGGGCTGAATCACAACTGTCAAAAGAATTTTTTAAAACTTATGGCGTGTGTTAATATAATATATTTAGTGCTTTTAAATATCGTTTATTTTAGTTTTTTTTCGTTCCTGGCTTAGTTAACGTCGAATTATGTGAAAATTCTATAATATTATAGCAAGGGATGAGTCTGTAAAATACTTAAAAAACTGTTATTGATTAATTTTGTTCAACAATCCATCTCAGAAGTTCGAACACAATTGGAAATAGTAGAAAATAATGAAAAAATGCAATAGCATTGTATATAGGGTTATATAAATATCTTTCTGTTCATTTTATCAAAATCAGTAATCTTTTATGACTTTGTTTAAAACTAACAATTATATATATATATATAATTATTATCTTCACAAGTTTTTAAGCACAAAAAAATCATAGCTTAGCACCCATATTATATTATAATGTTGAATATTAATTGAATTTTTAATGACTTCAAATAAAATAATTTATATCGAAATTATCAATTTTTGAAGTGCTTCCAATCACAGAGAATACGATTTTCTTAATGGTAGTTTGCGTTCTTTTATTTAGTCATATAAAAGAACGTAATATATTTATCGTTTATCATTATACGAAATTTCTCAATTTTAGATATCTCAGATATTCTTAATCGGACTTATATTTGAGCATTAAGCTGTCCAATCTAAAACAAACATTTTTCTGTGGAAACCACTGACTTTCACAACATGAATTGTGGGTGAAAGATTTTTGGTCTGAAATTTCCCCTTAGATCCTTATAAAAGATCATTTAATGGAAGTAGAAGTCATTATAATCATCTCATACTATTTCGAAATTCATTTACATAAAAAACGGCAGAGATGCTTGGTCGTTAAGCCTTTCGCATATAAAAGGTCACTAAATGGAAGTACAAGTTATTATGACCATCTAACACTATTTCGAATTTCATTTACATGGAAAAACTATTTCGAATTTCATTTACATGGAAAAGACAAAGAAGTTTGACCGTTAAGCTTTTAGCTTATAAAAGATCACTAAATGGAAATACAAGTCATTATGACCATATGATGCTATTTCGAATTTCATTTACATTGAAAAAACAGAGAAGTTTGGCCGTTAAGCTTTCAGCTTATAAAAGATCACTAATTGGAAATACAAATCCTTATGACCATTAATACTATTCCGAATTTCATTTACATGAAAAAAGACAGAGAGGTTTGGCCGCAGAAAAATATTCTTGATCTTTTCCCAGAGATTAAGCCAATAGTAGTTCTAGCTTTCAGGGTCGTCTACAGCTTATCTTTTCTCATCATTGTATAAGACAGTGAGTCATCGTCTGAACTAGATTTTCTTCTAAAAATTCTTATTCTTTGTGAGTATCTGATCTGTTGTCTAAAATTATAATTTATCATCTAGTTTGCCTTCTGACTTCAGCTTTAAAATATCGGATTTCGAGGACTTTCGCACTTTGAATCTGAACCTGAAATTATATTTTAATTGGGAAATATATTATTTTAAGTGCTTAATTTCTGCTGTTAAAATTCACCTAAAATGCTAAAATTGAGACAGTAGACTTTCAACAAAAATTTTAAAAAATTTTCTTGTTGAAGTTATCAAATTATGAATTTAATGTTACTTTAATTCAATTAATTTTTCAGATTAATTAATTTGTATCATAGTATGTGTTTAAACTTTTGAGAAGGACTGTATCTGGGTTTCAATGAAAGATTTTACAATCATTTGCAGATTTATTATGTGGTATGATATTTCTGTAAGAGGAATCAAGGACATTTTTTATACATTTTAGTTGAGGGTAAAGAAGAGATAAATTATTGAAATAGAGTTTTAAATATTTGTAAAGTTTGAAATGGAAAACAAGTTTAACAATGGATCATATAGCAGTCAATTATGCCTCAAAATAATATGTTCATTAAAAGTCAATGCCCTTTCACATAAATTTGAAATGTTATCGTAACGCATTCTTTTGTCTAATCTTTTTGGTTTTGCTAACAATTTGAGCTGTAAACAACTCATATATATCATATGAGTTCAAAATATTTAATCTTATAATGGACTCTAATGAGAGAATTTTGCTTTTGAGATCCAGACTATTCTATTTGACTGTGAGTTTAATTTGACGTTAATAAGGAATAATTAAATTATTCCTTTATACTAATTGATTTTTTCCTACAAAGATTATTCCTTAATGATAGCTTTTTTTCTGGTTATTATAGTGCTGTACATTGTTTTGTGTTAAATTTGCAAGGATTTTACAATTATGTATTTATAAGAAAAATATTAAGTAATATTAAAAAAGTTTGTAAAATAAATTGAAAACAGTGTATTTAATCTCGAAGATTGATTAAGAGAATTTATGTTATTGGAATTAATTAATTAATAAGTCATAACATGATAAACGAATACAGACATGAAAACAAATTGAGATTTTGTTGTGAATAATTTAAAGATTGTAAAGTACTAAAAAACATTAAAATAATTCATAATTATAAATAATAAGCAAATTATATTTAAAGAAATAACCTTTTTTTTAATTTTAAGAATTTTAGAATTTTTTTTTAGATAAATTTGATAACTATCTCTTCACTCTATTGCAACAGCAGAATACTGCATGGGAGGCAATTCAATATATTAATCGTAATCCTAACTGTAACTTTAATGGCTAAGTTATAATTTTTGAATTTTTTAAATTAACTAGTTATTTTGTTGAGTGTAAATCTCAATAAAGACAATATCATAACGTAGATAATGCTTTTATTTAACAATATAATTCTTAACAGAATCAAAATAACAGTTTTTGTTCGATGCTTTGGAAGAACTTAACGTTGTTCGAAGCAGACCAAACATTATTTCACCTGCAATATGAAGTACAAATTACATCAATAAAATTGTAGTGTAACTTATACGTCACTTTCTTACTTTAAAGGTGCACAATTTTAAAAAAGTATAGAAATCAATTTTAAAGTTAAAATTTTTGTTTAAGCAAATGTAATAACAACAAAACTTTATGCAAGGTAACTGAATGAGTTTGAGATGGAGGAATCTTTAATATTATGTTCTCCACAAATATGATTTTAACTAAATCTTTTAAAAGTAGTATTATAAGCATTGCGGTAGAATTGTTACCTTACTATAAGGTTTGTCTATAGTACATTTGTAGGAATGATGAAACAAGAAGTTCTCACCTCTTTTCCTCACTTTTTGTAGACATAACTGTAGGGGTTGGAGAGATAGGAACCGTAGGAACCATAAGATCCATAGCTGTAAGGGCTTATGACGGAGGGGGAGGAGTAGGTGTAAGAGGGATAGGCACCAGAAGAGTAACTGTAGACAGGAGATGCGTGAGATGCATATGAATGGCCTGCAATGTATCGAGATACAGGAGCAGTTGCGTAAGAGATTGCTGGTGCAGCGTGGGCAACGGTATGCACTGCTGCTGGTGCAGCAGCGACGGTAGCCACAGCTGGTTGGCTGACGTAAGAAACGGCTGGGGCAGCTGCTACAGTTGCAACAGCTGGTCGGCTGACGTATGAGACAGCTGGGGCAGCTGCTACTGTTGCAACGGCAGCTGGTCGGCTGACGTAAGAGACGGCTGGTGCAGCATGAGCAACGGTAGCAATTGGAGAAGCATAAGAAGTGATGGCTGGTGCTACGTACTTTTGAATTCGGGGAGCAGCTGCAACGTAAGCGGCGGCTGGTTGGGAGACGTAAGAGACAGCTGGAGCAGCTGCGACTGCAGCTACAGCTGGTCTGGAGACGTATGAGACAGCAGGTGCAGCATATTTAGCGACGGCAGCTCCTCCGTAGTAGCTTAATAAATATAAAACAAAGCAATTTTAAATTAACTGCGTTTATTTTTATGTTTTGAATTAAGATAATTATAAAATAAACTACAAAATGTAATAATAAATATAAAAAATGAAATAATTTATGAGTCTTACATTTGATTAAATAATAAATACGCTGGTTAAAATATACAAGTATAATTCTACTGAGATGCATGTTGTTTAATAAAGTTCCTAACAATTTTAGCAAACAATAATCATAAAGGATTTATGGAAAAAGGATATATTCTCTCTTTTTTAAAATTTTATTTATTCCAGTATATAGTCATAGAAAAACTGATAATTAAGATTACAACTATTTATACATCGTAAAAGTTACAAAACATTGTCCTTACAAATCTTTTAAATATAACTGTTTTAACAGCATTGCCTTCTGTTAAAATCTCAAATATATCTTTTTACATATTTTTTAGCTGTACACAAAAGTCAATTCAAAAAATCTAAAATTTAGAGTAGGGTATTTACAATTCTTAAAAGTAAAATTTCAAATCATACAAAAGTATTACATAACTCTGCCACCTGAAAATTTCTCAGAAATGATTTGTTAACACTATTTATGCAATCTCCAAAATAAAGCAACATTTGTAAAAAAACATTTATTTAAAATATTTCAATTTATAAAAGTGTAAAATTGATTTTTCTGAGGTTTGAAAAGGAGAAAATGAGAGAATATGTTTTAGGAGAAAGAAACGACATAATGGATTTAAAATTAAAAGCACTTCTATGATATTTATCTAAATTCCATAAATGTTCATGTTCATCTACACAAACTATGCTAAAACACTTATAAATAACTAATAAGAGATTTAATATATACAGTACTCGCATGAAATATACAGAAGTGCATATTGCTAAATCAACTAAATTATTTCCAAAATTAAAAATATTTTCGTAGAAAAAAATTCAAGCATTCAAGTAGTTTGTTGAATACTTTTAAATAATTTATGTAACAGACTCGTTACCAGAGAAAGACTTTGGTTCAGTGTTACTAATAAAACGAAAAGACTGGATCGCGCAGGATGACTGACTAATAATGATTTTAACATTTGGAGTACAATAATTTTCAATGAAAATTTCATATATTTCAGATATTTCAATAAAAGTATGAGAAATATGCTGTAGAGAAGGATGTTTCGATAACTGCCAGTCATTGCTATATAAGCTGCCCGCCACACTAGACGTTATTTTCACTTTAAAAAGCCATATGATATATAATTTTTTTTAATATTCAGACTTTGATTGGGCATGAAAACGTGAGACATAACCCAGTTCTAATTTAATAAAAAAGTAATCTTATAAGCATTAAAAATGTTTTATTCAGCCCTTTCTTACTTATTGTATATTAGTTGGTCAATTACGAGCTATACTGGATACAAGGTTTGAATTTACTTTCTTTTAATTTTTTTCACAGAAATATCTCAAAACTATTGGCTATCAATAATTCAGCCATCGGCAAACTTATATTTTGGGCTGGTAAAAACGTGTTTTATTTTAAAATTTCTCTCAGCAATGTATGCTCAATGTATTAAAATGGATCAACCTATATTTGTGAGCAAACCTTTCCATTGATAAATATTAACAAAGTGAAAATATAAGCCATTTGACATTATTTTTTGGGCTTGGTTATCACAAAAATTGAATCAGATGTTAAAATACTCGTTAAATTATTATATTATCATCATCTTTTACTTTTTATTATACTATATTATTTACTATTCACTATATTTATATAAATGTAGAGAAAATATAACTCAGTTTTCGACAAATATACAGTGATGCAGTGTAAAATACAGTGTAAAAATACAGTGATGGTACTGTATTGGTGCAGTTATGTACTAGTAGCAGCTAGAGACAGTACATTTAACTTAATAGTTATATTTCAAATAAATTAGTAAAAATTAATAACTTAGAAAGAATTTTTATAAAAGCTGCTATAGACAATTAAAAAATAAATTTCAGTTCCTGCAAGATTTGACATAAATAACACATAAATTAATGGTTTTAAAAGGATGGTCTACATTACAAGTGCCAGATTGGATTATGTTACAAAATCTAGGGTGTGAGTTAAAAAAAATGCTTAATAAATTTGCATGGCAACGGGACGATAAGTACTGCGCTTTACTCTAAGCCTTCATAATGGTGACTAATTCTCTCTCCAACCTTAACACTGCGTCTCACTGATAGCTGCTCATCAATGGCATACTTTAGACTGATGTAAGTAACGCAAAGACTGAACATCTCTTCAATGAAGTCACGTTTTCTTTACAGGTGAGACTCATTTCAATGTCAGAAGTAACTCTAGATACCAGTTTGATAGGGAGGAAAGTAAGGACACAGCTGTAGCCCACTATCAGTGAAAGAAGCCGCTATTTCATACTGTAAGCATTAAGCATGCTTTCTTCCTCCTTTAAATACAAATTACTTCATTTGTATTCTGAGTTTAAAGTCTTCCATGTTATTTCTTACTGATTTAAGGCGAAAAATTCTTTGCTTACGTTTTGCATGACAGCGTAGATCTTAAATAATAAGCACTCATTACAGTAAAAAAGAGCAATAAATCTAGGGGTTTTTTATCTTCCATTTGTGCACTTAAAGTTCATGATATAAGACTTGCCTCTTTTTAATTTTTAACGTATTTGCCTTCATTATACTATTATTTTGCGTATCTCTAATTGCTCTTATAATTTCAACAACTAAAATTTTCGAAATTTTTCATTATTATAGTATTCAATTGATTATTTTAATATACAACATATTTCTACAATATATAATCTGATATGATAAAAATTAAATAACAATATGTTACAAATAATTGAAATTTTTAATCAATTTTATTCTTTACAGAGAAAAAATTTTAAATTGAACAAATGTAAAATGAATCAATGAAAAAAGCTTTGACTTGTCTGTTTTGCCACATTATTTTACTTAGAATTTTTCCAATGGCGGTTCCATGATTGCAAAAATTTTAAATACACTACATTTTTCATTCTATTCTACCTAAAACTTCAAATTTTTAAATCTTTCTTTTAACAAGATAATTTGGAGAGCTGTTTGTTTTAAAATATATGCACTATTGCAAAAGTTATAAGGATAAGAAGATGAAGGTTTTTTTTTTTTTCGTTTATTAATTATCAGAATGAAATGGACAAAATGTGAAGCTAAAAATTGAAAAAATGCAGACTATCATGAACTGAATCATTTATTTATATACTAATTAAAAGAATGAGCTTAAAATTCACCATTTAAAGCATTCTTAAGCTAAAAACATTGAACAACTTTTAAAAGAATTGGTGAACATATTGGAGCTGTATGATAGTAAATGGTGTCTGAAAAGATTCTTTATTTATGAACAAAACTATTTGTCTAGACATTTTTAACAAAAAATTCCGTTAGCTTTTGGCCTTATAAACTTTTTTTTATTTCAATAATATGATAATCCCCAAAATCCTGTACGAAATATCTGATTGTAGTTGCTTTATTATAGTAAATAACAACAGCAGCATGCTATTCAGATATTACATCATAGAATTTTGTTTTATGTTTACATGAAACACCAGTGTAGAAGAATCAATCAAAAAACAATGAATACTTCAAGATCACCTTCATGATGTTCAGAAACTTTTATAAAGGTATTAAAAAAGTCCTGCGTTTAAGTACTGAAACGTCATTTTAATTGTTGACGGTGTTTAACAATATTGATGTATTAGTCAATTGCTTAAGATATAGGCTTCAAAAGTTATCTATATATATATATATATAATTCCATTTAAAAGACTATTTAAATGACTACGTTCAAATATTTAGTACATTCTTAGATTTTGGATTCACTGTTGTTTCCTGTCAAAATGAGTTAGTAAAATTTATGAAATAATTTTGATTTTGCTGCTTTTGTTCAAATCCGTTTCAGTAATCAAATATTTTATGCTTCCAAAATTAAATGGATCATCCACTTAGAGCAAAGTGAAAAAATTAAAAATTCAAATAACTGAATTGTTTCGACAGAAAGAGTTCCGAAATTCTATTTGTATAAAATATCATGTAAATCAAGCGAAGCATATGGCAGGTTTCTATTCATGTTAATCTCTTTTAATACAAAAAAATTTTATTAATAAATTGTAGAAATAGACTCCAATTAATAAATAGCCTTATGTAATTAAGGTTTAGTTTTGAAATTCATCCTCTATCATTTTTATCAAAAGTGAAAAAAGTGAACTATATAACTAGGTGGAATCATAACCAATTTCCATATTCTGGTTCAGAATGTGGTTGGTTAGTAGAGGGTATCTCTGCCATAGGATTCAGTCTTTTCTTTTGAAATATGTGCCTTTTAATACACTACTATTTGAAGAAGTTTTAGGATTCAGTTTTCTAACTAATGTTATTCGAAAAAATTGAAACTAAATTTACAACTGAAATGTAATTGGATCCATAGAACAGCTTTTTTCAAAAGACTTGTTTTCAGACTTTTAAAATTATTTTTACAGTTTCTTATTTAATTAATTCTAAATAAATTGCTGTTGTAAGGCTTAAATTAGTTAAAAAATTTATATTAAGATCAAAATTATATATTTATATCAAGATAAACCAATTAAATGTTAAAAGAAATCTATTAACAGTATCTCAGAAAGGAATACTGCTGTTTCTTAAAACAACGCCTAATTAAACTTTAAAAGTGAACGTAACATATCCCTAGCATCTGTTAGTTTCTTAAGTAGATGCTAAGAATATGTTTCAGCCAGCTGCCATAGTTAACTGAGGCAGAAGCTAAATTTCAATAATTAAATGAAAAATCCACACATTGCAATCGTTTCAAAGTTTTAGTAATTCTGGAAAAAAATTCTGAAGAAAATAAATTTCATTCAATCCTGTTTTATATTTCGAAATGCTGTGTATTGAGCAACTATGAAATAAAAGCGAATAAATGCTCTTTTTTAGCATTTAAAAAAAACGTAAAAAATATTTGTACTTTTAGAAACAAATCAAATAAAATTTAATATTTTTTAAGTCTACCAGTGTTTTTTAAACATTAATAGTTCTTGTAATCGAAGACAGAGAAGAAAATGAAGGGCAATAGGAAACGGATTCTATACATCAAAATAGAAAAAATAGCAGACACTACACATAATATAAAATAACCTTATGGTTTAGTTCTATTTTATTCCATTAATTATTATATTAATTTTAATATAATTCATTTTTATTAATGCTTAATATAATTCATATTAAATATTTTGAGAGAGAAAAAGTAATAATCGATAGCACATATTTTTTGTTGAATTCTTGTAATATTTTTTTTTTTTTTCCTTTTGATTTTATCAAAAAGTTTTTAGAGTCCATAAGTCTGCAGAATTATTATATTTATATCTTCTTAGAAAAAACTCTCTTAAATATATTTACAGTAAACTCTAACTCTATTCATAACTGATGCAAAGTGAGTTACAAAAATATTTGTCCACCATACAAAATTTATTGATGTAAATGGTTCAAGAGAACCAATTACAAAAAAAACAAGAAATAATTTATTATTTGATATTTTATATTGGACTCTGATTTTTTACATAAACTTAATAAAGGCAAGAGTAAGTTATCTCGATTATAAAAAAGACAATTTCAAGTACCACAAAAAATCCTCTCCTGTAATATAATTAAAGTCAGTTTTTGATGTTCAGAGCCTAACCACAAGCCTAATTCATCTAATTTAAGCTCTCCTGTAAGCTAGTTGTGCACACTACCACTAGGCCACAAGCTGGGGTATAATATATATTTAAATTCTAATATATATTACTGCACGACAGAAAACGATATGCCACATTCATTCCCACAAAATACAAATTATTGTTACAATTATTGTTACAAACTAAACTATAAATAAAGAGATTGTAATCAATAAACCATTTTGATGAAAAGTAACTTAATAGTATGAGAAAAATTAAGAGTAAGAATAAGTAAACAAAGTATGAGAAAAATTTGAATTAGTTAATAAATCTTTCCAATATAAATATTTTTCTCGAAAGAATTTTAGCTTTGAAATAGTTCATAGACATTTCAAAATGATTTGTATAATATGCAAGTTTCCAGAAAGATTTTGGTTTAATAAGACTAGTGCGACAGAGAGACCAGATCTTGCCAAAAATTAACAGCAACATGGAGTTTTACAGTTGGAGCATAGCGATCATAAGGGTAGAGCCAAAGTTTTAGATATTTAACACAGTTTTCTTAAAAATTGTGCGGGAAAAAATTCAAATAAGAGTTCAACAAATGCATTATACTGGCTTCATTTATAGAGTTAGTTCTATAACAACCTAGATATTTACAGTGAGCAGCCGGGATGAGTACTTTTGAATTTAGTGATAATATTAGAGGCTAATTTGTAAAGATTAATATCTTAAAAAGAAATATAAAAATTCCAATAAATTAGAATTAAAAGAAAAACTTGTGTCTCAAGACAGATCTGAAACATCATATATGCCAAAGGTATAAAATTGACCCAAAATATCTTAAATCCTTTAATAAGAGACCAACTTTATCTTAACCGATTATGCAGTGAGCTGAAGAAATTCTTGAAAAAACTTGCAGTAATAAATAACTAAAATTGTATTTTAAAACCAACTGACAAAGCTTTTTCCGATTTGACTAAAATACTATAAAATTTTGTGTCTTTAAAACATTCATACGAGAAAGAGAAAAACATGAAAAATATTGGAAATGCTACTTTTATATGAGCTCTTATATTTTTAAGTTCTTAAAAGCAAATCTTTGTTATTATTTTCGTTTGAAATTGTCCTTTTTTTATAAAACGAAGAAATCCTACTTTTGCTTTTTGAGCTTATTAAATAAATCTCTGCTTAAAACATCATAGTGCAACTATAGAATGTCAAATAAAAAGGTTTTTTAAAGTATTGTTACTTTCGATACTTTTAAATAAGTTACATTTACAAGATTTGTAAGGTGAATGAATAATTTTATCACTCTCTGAATGCAATGAATTGTTTATATATTATCTAAATAAAATTGATTTATGGTTATTATTTATATCACTTTGTTATAAATTATTTAAAAATATTTTAACATTAGATAAGATACATTATATTAATTATAATGAAATTAATGATTTCACCGCAGGGCTATAAAACTTTGCTTCATTAAATTAAATTTTACAATGAAAAGGGTTTAGAAGATATATTTTTCATAATAAATTCTAAAGCATTTTTTGCTTACATTTGTTATTACATGAAATCTTTCCATTCAATTCTCAATAAAATCCTTAGTATAAAATTTGAACACATGATTGATACATTCCATCAAAAATGTAAGCAAATCAATGTAGGAAAATCTCGATATTTTTTGGAATAATAATAATGTTTTAAAGTAAATACTCGATCTTACCTGGGGGCATAAGAGTATCCTCCGATTCCGTAGCCAGATCTGTAGCCAGATCCGTAGGCGGATCCGTAGAGTGCACCACCGCCATAATATCCGCCATAGTATCCGTGTCCAAGAGTCCCGTAGTGATGACCAAGGGTCGAATAGGTTGGGCCATAGGAGAACTCATGAAGAGCTGAAGCCGAAACGGCCAAAAGAAGCACAACCTGTGGGAAAAATAATAATTCTATTGATTTTTCTATTGCAATAGAATCTCCATTACAACATTTTGTTACAGATATACTATAGTAGTAACAGCAAATTTGTTAGTATAGGACAAAAGTCTCTAAACATTCTTAATTAAGAGCTGTACTGACATATGAAAGTTGGGAGGCCAAGATCTAGCACATTATACTAACGTATTACAACTTTTCTAAGATAAGAAATTTTAAATTTTTCATCAAAATAACGCTTATGCAACAGACTCCGAGGATAAAATACACATTTATAATGAGGACATACCATTTACATTCGTATTATGAAAAGTACTTTTGAACAGCAGCTAGCATGAGTGTTTGCCAGGTGAGTTTTTTCCTACAAGTTCGAAATTACTTATTTGTGAGAAAACAATTCTCTGAAAGGAAATATATATACAAAGCAACTATAAATCAATGTAAACCTGTTAAACTGAAAAATCTGTAGAACTGTAGAAAACTGTAGAAAATGTTATATCTGTAGAAAGCTGTAGAACCACAAAACCATGTGAATTCAATCCTATTAAACTGAATCTGTAACTATAATCTATAATCATAGGAAAATTTTCAGATTCATATGCGTCATTATTACAATATTAAACTCTGTTCTCAAAGTCAGGGCCAATATTTGAGATGTTTTTCCTAGAATCTTAACATTATATTATCGAAATGTATTATTAATAAAATAAATTTACTGTGCTGTAGACAATGCTTGCCCATCTCCTCACTGCAGGTCATAGTTTGGACACCCACTAATATAAGACATCAAATGATCTAGCCCCAATATAAAATTATTCATGATCGATATTTTACATAAAAAATTACATAATCTACATTCACTCACTAAAGTTTACATACACATACCAAAATATAATTATGTAGTGAAATGTTGTTACTTAAAAATATAAAAAAAACTTTAATATGTACTGCATTAATATTTTCAAAAAAGTTTCAGAAAAGAATATAAATTATTTAGTAAACATACAAAAATAGGGTAAAATTATAACAATAGAAATCTATAAGCAATATTTGTATTTTTGATATGAAATAGAATTAAATCGTTGTAATTCTAAAATGGACTTCGTGAATGTATTTAATTAAATTTAGTTAAAATTTGTATTGCAATAGCTACTTGAAAGAATATTTCTCTAGCCTCGGATAACTTTAAAAAGAAAAAATTTCAAGATGAGACTTTTCAAATTTTTTGGGAAATTAAGATTTTATACTCAGACCTTTGTTAGGAAATATTTATCAACTGGCAATATTAAAAAAAAAATGAAATGGATTTCCAAAAAAGTGATTGAGTTGCTATAATTAGAGTAAAGTGTAATTACAGATACGAAGATAACTGATTCTTCTTTAACTAAATGTATCAGAACAAAAAAAATGTTGTAATGCTGAAATTATCAATAGAATTATCCTATTTTTGGGATTTCATAGTAGAATTTTGAGAAGAAAACTAAAATCAACAGCGAAGTCAGAAAAAGAGCCTTAACTTTTCAAAAAAAATTTGTAAAGAAAAATTTTAACGTTGAGAAAAATTGTTCTATTTACTGTTTCTATGAAAATAATGGTGATCAATGAATAATCAATTATCAATGATCAATGACTACGTCTGGAGTAAGAAATTTATTGACATTGATGGAAAAATGGATAGCATACAAAACCAGGATATTACAGGGTAAACATAATTTTTTAACATGGCTGCATAAAAGGATAGAATGTGTGTGAATTTTTAATTAGGAAAGATGGATATTGAATATTAGTTTCAATTTTTATAAAACCTGCCAAGACAACTGACTATATTCGTCTAAATATTTTAGTGTTTTCTATCAATTAGCAGCTGATATATACGAAAAATCACTTTACGAATGATTTGCTGGACGCGTCTGTGTGTTATAAACAGTGCCGGCAAGCGATCAAAATAAAGAAATTCCCTTTTTTACTGTGGTCCTCACAAAGATTTCTTTTCGCTATTAATTTTCAAGACATTAAAGAAGAGTGAACATCTTGGTGATAGATTGACATGGCAGAAAAATACTATATACTCCTTTTAATTATGGAACAGATTGTTTCAATCCCTTAGATTCTAGTTCAAATTGAATTTGTTCCATTATAGTGTTTCCTAATGTAATTTTAATTTTCTTCTAACGCTTTAATAATTCTTCATTAAAAGTAATAGAATGTCCTATTTCTTTCAAACTAATAACAAAGCTAATACTGAAAATGAAGTACAAAAAGAACTTAAGAAGAAAATAATCAATAAAATTTGCAATTTGATGTATAGGACAAAGGATATCTTAGTTAGTGATTAAGAAAGAAAACATTTAGGAATAGTTCTATAAATCTATGAACTTTATTTTAAATTATTTACCTTAAATTGTGTTTGATTTTTATCTAAACTACTAAACAATTAAAACAACTTTCATTTCTTAAACTTTCAACAGCCGTATTGTATTTCATTAAAATTGTGCGTTGTACTGAGTTTCTCAGTATGTTTATCATCATGACAAAATACAATAAAATTCACCTGATTGCTGATAAATATTATATTTCAATTGATTTTGAGTAGATTCCAATGCATGGTTTGAGAAAATGAAAGTTGTCATCTTCAACCAAACTCATCAACGAAAGTATCTTAATAATCAACATTAACTTTAATGATTTACAGAATGGAAATATATCGAAAACAATTTACAAGGATTAAAAAAAATCATTTTCGACATTCATCAACCTTGGTTCTAAGCCTTAACAAACCTTGGTTCTACCAATGTTTGTTAAGGCTTATCAGCTATCTGAAGATAAATCAACAAAATGTATTGCTAATAATAAATTGATTGTAGTCTATTTCTTTCTGAAATTTAATTCTAAAACAAAAAAAACAATTATTTTAGAATATAAAATATTTATAAATCTGTGAAATAAATTTAGTGACTGCTATTGGAAATCTTTATCTTTAAAAACCTATATAAACCTATATCTTTAAAAATGTTTTTGCATTAACAAAGTATTTTTTACAATTTTAAAGGTGTAGTATGATTAAGAATCAATTGTAAAAATACATAAAAAAGAATTATGTATCAACTATCTTACCAAGAACTGCATGATGGAAGCCGGTCAGAAGATGTTACCACACGTTGCAGAAGTGGATAGTGACAACTATGGCTCGTTTCTATCATTATATACTAATTCTGAATGTCCTTGAAAGACTTAAGTAGTCATATCTATAAAAATCCCACTTACAAAACTTCAAATATAAAGCATATTTTTTCTCTCACTTTTTTTACCCTTTTTTTACCATAAAGTAGAGTGAAAGCATGTTCCAAATCCAAATTTTGCCTGCGGCAACAACGTCGTACAATATTGTCAGTTATAACTAAGAAAAGGATCGTTTTTGAAATAGTAATTATTTTACGTATGAACTATATGGAATTGATAAAGAACTGGTTTTATGTGCTTTTTGGACCTATATGTCTGGTGACCTTGTACGGATTTTTATGTCTGTCTCTGGTTGAGTTTCAGAGACTGATACTTTATTCTGGTCATTTGAAGATTTGGTACGTGAGAGGAAACATTTAACAAGTCCCCAGATAAGGCTTCATTCCACAAAATTCTGAGAGTTAGTAAGAGTCCTTGAGAGTAAAAGTTCGAAGAGTACAGAAAAAATCACTTTTATTCTGAAGGCTTTTTTGCATAGAAATGGACATCATTCGTTAATGAGACCTTCAACTTTAAGCATTCAAGGTTTTTCTTTTCCTACAAAGTGTATCTTCATATTTTTTGAATAAAAAATAAAAGAGATGGCATCGGTCACTGTCGCTTCTAGGAACTTAAGACGATACTACGGAATTATATTCTACTTTAGGAATTATAATTTATATAACTGTACATACGTTCAAAATAGCCTTGACGAAAACAAAATGTATTTTCGTATTGTGAATCTTTTTAATGAATTCGAAAATTATTCTGAAATATAACGTATACGTATTTCCGCACTTAATTGTGATCTCAATTTTAAAACATTCAGAAAGAATTATTATTGCAGTCCTTGTATTTTTTGACACGCATTTCGTTTTTATTTGATTGAATGTTTAAAAAATACGTTTTTATATATATTTCATTTCTGTGAAGTTTATGTACAAGCTTTATATTGGCAATAAGTTAATTTAAAATTATCAATGATAGATACCTTTAGGTCTACAGTTTCAAACAATGTTTGTTCAATAAAAGTAGAAAAGAAATGTTTCTGTTGAAAACTGAAATATTTTTCTTATCCAATCATTAATAATATTAAAAATGATATTGAAAAAAGAAAGACCTTTTAACTCTTTTCCTAGTTACTACAATGCGACTATATAAAATTAGAAAATTGTATGAAATTTTTTCCCATTTACTGTGATGGCGCAAATGAGCTTTATCTAAATATTTTTACTTATGTAATAACATTTTTCTACACATTTGCATTTATTTTATTTCATTAATTTTTTTTCTACCAAATTATTTTTAAAAAATGGTGAATATTATCTCTAAATAGGAATCTGTTTTCTATAAAGATTAGTTTTATCAGTTATAAAGAGGGATTAAAAGAAAATGCAATGTTATTTATTTGTAACTGTATTCGTATTCCGTGTATAAGTTATACAAGATTGTGTTCCAGAAAATAAATTATTGATTTTACAAATTACTAATTAAAAATAAACAACCAAGCAGCTTTACTATATCAAATACAGCTTTTGATAATCCCTTCTAAATAGCTTTCGAACTTTTTAATATAAAAAAATCGCGTTGCTTAAAAAAATAATAAACGACTGTATTAAAATTTCTTTCGATGAATAAATATTGGTAAAATAATTACCGTATTCTACCATTTATGTTGCATGAATTCGGTGAGTAAGATAGTTTTCCAGAAATGAGGAGGTCCTTACTTTTGGAGAAATTTGGTGAAATAATTACCTTATTATGTGGCATGAATTTATGTTGCATGAATTCAGTGAGTAAGATAGTTTTCCGGAATTAAGGTCTTTACTTTTGGAGGGATTTGGTGAAATAATAGCCTTATTCTACTATTTATGTTGCATGAATTCGGTGAGTATGGTATGGTCTGTAGTTTTCCAGAATTTTAGAGGTCCTTACCAGCCTTTTTAAAAATAGTAATATTAACCGCAATTGTCCAAGTGTTTATAAAATGATTTTGATCAAATACGTTTGTATATGATTATGATAATATAAATGATGATGAGTAATATATTTTATTGACATTAATGGTAATGATTTGATCAATATTTCTGGTATTATAAATGATGATTTAGGAAGCCATTTTAAAAACATGGAACATTGACGACAATTGTCAAAGTGTTTATGGAATAATTTTGATCAAATAAGTTTGTATATGATTATGGTAATAAAATTATGATTTTAGGAGGAAAGTTTTTAATGGTACTGATTTGATCAATGTATCTGGTAATATAAATGATGATTTAGGAAACCTTTTTAAAAATAGAAATATTAATGGCAATTAATTGTCCAATAATGAAATAATTTAGGCCGAATAGGTTTGTCTATAATTATAGTAATATAAATGATAATTTTAGGAGGAAAGTGTTTAATTGATATTTATGGAAGGATTTCATTGATCTTTCTAGCATTGCAAATGATGATTTAGGGAGAAGGTATTTATTAGTAATGTTGTCAATACCTAGGGCTTTGTTATTTTTCAGGTATCTCTGAGAATAGAATTTGTGTTGTTGTTATTGAGTTGTGGGTGTTGGCTAAAGTGCATTTTGTAATAATGCTAAAAAGAAATATCAGTGCTCAATCAGATGATCAGTGGGTTAGTGGTTGATATCTTTGTGAGAATCGTGCTGTATAGTTCTTTGCAAGTATTGATTATGTGTTGTGATGCTTATATGTTGAAGTGATGTGATGTGATTTGATAGTTTTTCTGATATTTTTGGTTGTGATTCTATTGCGGATATTTATGGAGGTATGTTAGTAATACTTTGAATGTGTTTTGAAGGCATTGAAGTAAAAATTAATAATGCCTATAAGATGTTGGGATGAATTTTCCATACCACTTGGATAAGAATACATGGATATTGCCACTGACACACGTACGTAATGTTTGTCACTGCAAAAGATATGAATGTGAACATTATGAATGCCTTTTTTTGGAATACTTAGCACTTAAACCTTTTCTAGGAATTAATTCAATTAAAATATAAATATTTTTCGGAAAATTTCAGGAAGACAATCAACCACACATTATGAAAGCAGAGCCCCTTGCTATAACTTGTTGAAACATAACGGGAATTAGGAAGGCGGAGTCGGCCAAAAAATTGATTCCTAAGTCGAATTTTTTTTTATACCAATTCCCAATTCCTGACTTTTAAACATAATTTTATGAACTACGATTTTTACTTACTGATTTATAAATCTGTGAAATAAATTTAGTGACTTCTATTGGACTCATATATCTTTAAAAATGTTTTTTGCATTAACAAAGTATTTTTTACAATTTTAAAGGTGTACTATTTGACGAAAATTTGAAAAATATCCTTGTACTCTGAATTCGCTTACAAAAACTATATATCCTATAAAATATCTATCAAACATATATCCTATAAAATATCTATAGGATATATATTATCCTATAAAATATCTATAGGATATATATTATCCTATAAAATATATACCTTCCGACTCTCCAATATTCAATTAACAGATAGCAAAATATACAATAGCTGAGGACAAGTAAAAGAAAATTGTATATTTTAATCATAGAGATACTATGTTTGTAATACATTAAATAAAAATAAAATATCATCTATAAGATCTTTTTTCATTGTTTATCTAAGATAGTTTTTCATATGCTTCAAGGCTGAGAAATATTTCTCAACATTTACTTAATTTGCTGCAAAAACAGTAACTGTCTTTGCTAGTGGTTGCATTATTGAAGGATGTAACTGAATTGCCTTCTTAGCATTTAGTTTTAATATTAATCCTCAGAATTTTCAAAAAAAAAAATTATTTTCATAAAAGAATTATTTTTTATACCTACTCGCGACTCCGACTCTTTAAAAAATGTTATACTCCTGACTCCAACTCTGCAAGTCTAGCGGGAACGAGTATCACACTAAAAGACTACGAACTGTTCATAACTTATTTGATAAAATATTTATAGTACATTAAGGTTATTTATCTGAGCAATTGCCAACGGGGCCAACGACAGAATCACTAGGAAATCTACCAATCGAAATCTTTTCCAAATTGGTACTAATACAATTTCGTGCAGCACAAAGAAACAATGTTAAGTCCCTTTCTTCCACCGAAGCAGAATACATCTGAACAGCAAATGCCACACACGAAATTCAATGGTTAATACAGTAGACTGAAGACTTAGGAATAACTCAGAAGCAGCCAATAACATTGTATGTTGACAACATATCCTGCATTAAATTACCCCAAACTGAATAGATAAATTCAAGAACAAAGGTTATTGATGTTAATTACGTTTTCTTTAGAGCTCTTCAAGAAAAATAAATGGTAAAGGGAGAATGTTTACCAAGTAAAGAAATTATTGTGGAAACTCTTACAAAACCACTTCCTAAACCCAATTTGAGAAATTCAGAAACTTACTTTAAGTTATGTCAGATTAAGTCATTAAGAGAGGGAGGGGAAGTAGACTGACAACTTCCACATGGGTGAGAAGTTTCCAAATCTATAAACTCTTTTTATTCCATCTACACATTCCATCATAATGTATCATGTACTTGTAAGATGTAAAACTAAATTTTGTTCGTTTCTATACGTACAATGTGTATGGTATACCATCTAAAAAAACCATTTAAATGTATTTCAACAGTACTCTTCAATTGGGCTAAGCCATCATATATTAACAAAATCGTTTCATTTCAGTAGAGAAACAAGTCAAGTATATATGCATACCTAGGTAGGCTGCATAATTATTCTACTTGTTCTAAAAACAACTCGGCTACAATGCATTACTTCGAACTAATTAAGCATCATGGCAATATTTTATTACCCATCTCGCATTTAGCGATAGATTAGATTTATTCGTTCTATTCATATGATGTAAAATATGAGAAGAATTAAAAATATAACAAAATGAGAATTGGGAAACTAATTAAAATCACTATAAATAGTTGAATAATATTAATCATTTTTAAATTTTTTGTTCATTTTTAAATATTTTGTTTTTATTTCCCATAGACGTAAAAATATAATTCTTTAGAAGTGTCTAAAAAATTATATTTTTCTGCGGAAGAATCCTTGTAGTACAAATAAAGGTTGTTGTTTAAACATATGTTGTCTCCAAATATAGCAGTTAGTGTCAACTAACTAGTGTAGAACCAGTGCTAAAGGTTTTGAAGCTGCAGATCTTCGAGATCTATAATAACTGTGAATGTTCATTAGATGGAAATAACTAATGTAATTACAATGGTACAATGGAAATAACTAATGCAATTACAATAAAGAATACGGCATAAAACCTTTTTTGTATAGTTAATTATATAGAAAATATAATAATTATATTAATTATATAGTTTTTTATATAGACATGATAATTGTGGGGATGCACGGAGTTCTTGACGGCAACAGCGAACTCTAACTCCAGTCTGCTCTATATAGTATGAAAAGAATAAGCTACTTCTGCTTAATACCCATTCAATTAAAAGTAGAAATGTAAAGTTATATATGGTTTATTTTTATAAATTATTATGAATTACTAAAAATTAAGGAAATAGTGATTAAAAATTAAATAAAAAGGAAACAGGAAGTTAAAATTAAAACCCCATATACTCGATCCTGCGCTTAGACCATTGCTCGAATTTAGTTAATATAATAACGAGAAAAAAATAGATGAAGCGCAAACGGGCAAGACTTATAGTGTTTTGAACTTCAGAAGAAAGAATCAGAGAGGAAGATTAATTAATAATATTAAAAACTACTAGGCTACTTAAGAACTACTAGAACTCTAGGGCTTTTACTAGTTTCCGGCTAAGAAGTATCATAATTTGGAAGAGAATTTAAAATACGATTATGAATGCTCTGGAATAGAATTTTAAGACTTAGTTGAAATTTTATGTGTAAATTGCTAGATACTAAGGACGTCAATTGAATGTTTGATGTCTGTATTTCTGAAGCACCAAGGTGAATTTGTTATCATTCTTAAAACTTTGTTTTCGAGACTTTGAAGGATTTCCAAATTTGAGTATGCTGCAAAGCCTCAAACTGCATTTGCATTGAAAATTACTGGACGCATGTTCTACATGTAGATTAAGTGTTTATTGGTTAAAGACATTTTCGAGTTATAACAAATGAAAGAACTAAAGATGCATATCATTTTAATGAATTTAATTAGTAAGTTATTAACACGTGGAAGACAGACTAGCTTTCTTCCAACAATATTGCTTGAAGAGACCAGATGAGCTTTCTCCCAATTATATTGTTTGAAGAGACCAGATTATTGTAGAAAGTAAGTTATAACAAGATTATTGTAAAAAGTGATATTTGAGAAAGTAATTTTTCTTTTTCTAATGAAAAATATTGGTTCGTTTTTTAGATATTCAATTTAAATTTCCAATTAATTAACCTGTTTTAAAAACGTTTAATATAATTTTATAGAATATAGGTAATATAATAGTTTTTGTTTTGGCAAAATTACAGCCGTATTGTCTGCATACAGACTGATTTTGACATTAATTTGCGATAAATCATTAATGAAAAAGTTATACAGAAATGGACTTGTCTGTCTGGAGAATAAATTGTATTGAAGCAACAATACATTTTCTGTCAGAAAGATAAAATTGAGTAGCTTTGGAGGATGAACATGAGTTTGAAGATAATTTTTTTGATCCAGACTTAAAAGTTTTAGCAACATCTAGACTACGGCAGTGTCAAGATTTTCAGAAATAGTTTAAAATAAATTTTTAATTTTCATCAGTTTAAAATAATTTTTTGCAGCAATTTTATTAAGAGAAGATAATAAAGAACTGGGTTTGTATCTGGATGGATAGTTTTTTTTAGTTTCAATATTGGAAGGATTCTAGAAATCTTCCAATTTGAAAATAGAGCTTAGTTTAAAAATGGTAAATAATGTTACAAATTAGATAAATGACTTTGAGTGGACGGTTTTTGAAGATTTTATTAGTAACATCATCAATGTCAGCAGTTTTGTTGATTTTGAAAAGATTAAAAAGGCTTTAGTATGAACAATTTATTCAGAGTAAACGAGATTATCAAAATTATCAATTGGCGCATCAATAGTTTGGAGGGTTTTTAAATTACAAATATTATTCTCTTGAAACTTCCAAACATTAAAAAAGTGATAAAAAATATTTTTGTTTTGTTTACAACGTCAAGGGTGAACATAATCAGTTGTCGAAATTTATTAAGAGAGAAATGATTATATAGATAAACATGAAAAGTCTTATTTATATTTTACAGTAATAAAAAAAGTGATCTCAGTTTGTAAAACGTCTGGGAATCAGCAACCATACTCGATTATTAACCCTTTGCACTCGAGGGCTCCGCTACGGAGACAATGCAATTAAGATTATAAATACTGCGTTTCTTTTAATGCGTATATCAAACTTACATGTGAATATGATCTTTTCACTAAAATCGCTTCCAGTTGCTGGTAATACGAATGAAAAAAAAACTTCGAGTGCAAAGGGTTAATAATAATTAAACATTGTGCTAAAAATATAATTAATTTTTTTATATTACAGATGGACTGTTATTGGAGCTCTCTATTTCCAAAACTGCCACATATCCTGTAAAAGCTAAAAGATTGGTAGGCACAGAAAAGCATTTAAAAAGTGGTAAAAGAAACGATTTCTTTTCTATGTACACTTAGAAATTAATTCAGGGTAATATTAAAGCATTAAGTGAAATGAGAAAGAAAAAAAAAAAAAAAAAAAAAAAAAAAAAAAAAAGAGGATATAGATAGGGTAGGTACGAGTAGGTATCGATAGATGATGAATATTGATTGGATTGCTTTATTACTGTGTTTTAAAAGGATGTAAAAGAATTGGGAAGAAATCGTTTTTATGAATTATTTTATTACCGGGAGTTTGTTGGCTAAGTAAAGTTCTATGTCCTTCATAAGAAAAACAGAAGTAATGTCTTCAGTCAAGAAATCATGAAAACAACTCATTGCGTACAATGAACAAAAACATTGCATGAAAACTTCTTCTAATTGCTTTCAATTGATCAGTCTAATCGAAATAATACATAATTATATGTTGAAAATTATTTTATGACCCAATTATCCTTTATACCACTGAAAATAGTAGTGGATATCTTTAAGCATCTTTGTAAGCGGAAAAGTCATGGGCCTGAAAAACACTCTTAATTGGCTAGGTCAGTGCTAGATATTTTGCAGTATGAGAGCTGCAACTGTTCGACATTTAACACCATGGAAGCTATAAGCTTGTATTAATATTAACATAGTTGCTAATTTAACTACTTTGACAAAAATTAGCGATCCACTCCAGAGAATGAAAACCAGAATTAACAAGTCATTTTTAACAGTAGTATTTATCCTCGACGCTAAAGTAGCATTAATTTTAACTCGTCAAGTTCAACGCTTTGAAAAGAAAAAACGTTACTTTTAACATTGGTACTCAGTTTCAGGGCTAAAAGTAGGGATTATTATTTTAACTCCAGATAAATTTAATGCTTTGGAGGAAAAACGATGGATATAAGCCTAGAATTCGAAGTTACTATTAACTTCAGTTAAATTCAATCCTCCCACTCGCAGCTGCGTTATTCATTAAAGGCTCGTGCTCACCAAGGCGACAAGATGCAAGCGGAAAAATTTGACCAATCACTAGCCTCACCGCGGTCGCCTGAAACCGGTTTGCAGTTCGCCGCTTGGAGTTGCCCAACTTTCAACTCGAAGCGGTTTTTCACTAGGCGTAATGCTATTTCTGACGTTTCGCTGTGAAGGGGTCGAAAAAATTTTGTTGCTTGCCTCTTGAATCTTCACGTCTCTCGCCTTGGTGGGAACGAGCCTTTAGGCTAATTAAATTTAACGAATGAAACTTAAGTGTTTTTTTCTACTCCACTTAAATTTAACACTTTTAATACTTAAAATGCCAACTCTTTTTTTAGTATATGAGGGGTAATTGGATCATAAAACAATTTGCAACATATGGTTTTATCTTATTATTAGATTGATTAATATTTATTATAAGAAATTCATTTCATGCATTAATTCTGATAATTATTTATTATAAAGTTTTTTTTTCCTCTATTTCATGCATTTATTTTTTAACTGCTTTTGTATGATGAAATCTTAGATATATATTAGAGTGAATATTTTGCAACGATATTTTATAATACATATAAAATATTTTTCTGGGAATTTTCTAAATTCTATGTAATTCAGCAATTTTGTGAAATTTTCTTCTCAACAAAATATGTCACAATAAAATAGGTTATTAAAACCGAACAATAATAAACATCTCTTTCTAGAATAAATTAAAAATTAATGTTGAAATGAATTTCTTATAATAAATATTGATCAGTCTAATTGAAATAAAATAATTTATGTCACAAATTATTTTATGATCCAATTACCCCTCACATGTTTAAAAAAAAAAATGGATATTCTACTTTTATAGAATATACTTTATAAATAGATTAATAAATTAAAAACGTAACATGGATTCCATCATATTTATCAAATACAAAATTAGTTTTTTTTTAATGGATAAAGAATTGAACATATTATATATTCTGTCCTTACATCGAAACTTAAAAATTTTATTTACAATTTTGCTTTAGACTTTGTAAGATTCTGATAATAAATTTTTCTGCAGTACATCCAAATTATCAGCATGTCAAAGTATTTTGTTCTTAAAAATTAAATAAGTGTGATATACAAAAGAAAATTTCACAATGTTTTTAATCTATAGAGATAGAAAATTCAATGTGTCAAAATCTCAATTATTGTAGCAATCATTGCAATCCCAATTAAATGAAACTGGAAAAAATAATCTATGGAAATAGTTTAATCCATTAGCAATAACAACTAATTTTGTACTTTGAATTCTCTGTAGTGCTAATTAATTTAATTATACTAGTATCATAACATATTTATGAATAAACATTAATATTAAATTAACTAAATACAAACAAAAGAAAAAATATATTTGTTTTCTCTAAAAGAAAATATATTAAATATATATTTATTCAAATATTATAACCCTATATTTGTTAGTTAATATTTTATAATGTTGATAATAATTTTATCTTAAATTACATGATTGAAGAGTTCAATTACAGAAAAAAAAAAAAAATTACATGCACAATATTTTCTCATTACAAAAGCAGTATTTGGAGAATTATTAGTATTTGTTCAAACTTTTTTCATAAGTCACTTTCTGAATAATGTACACTTACCAACTGTTACAAAAATCAACCCCCAATATTACAGAACATTTACTCTGTGATTACTAAAACATTTAACAATTGTTTTTTGTTTTCACATGGAAATGCATCATCTGAAAGAATATTTAATTTGGTGTAAAAAAATATCAGTCTGAATTTAAGGCTATTTCGTCCAATTAGATTTTATAAAGTATATTTAAGAAATAAACGTGGATGTATTCTTAAAAAATTGTCTCAGATTCCCCCGATCCCAATTAAAATTTTAATGAAACAGCAAAAATGATGCAAATAGTAAATTAAAATCACACTGAAAATTTTTTTAAAATTATAATTTTTTACTATAAAATTTTTAATTAAATTATTTTTTTGCTATTAAATTTTTTAATAGCTTAGTGTAAAAATGCTATTAAATTAGTTATTTAAAAAACAAATTTATTTAAATGACTCAAATATAAAATAGTAATATAATCTATTGATTAAAATATATATATACATTAAATCTTTATCATTGTATTTCTCATGTAAATGTATTTACATATATAAATAAGTAAAAACCCCTTCCTAAAAGCACTGTGAAAATATTGACACATCAAAATCCTATTACCTACACAGTGAATTTTCTAAGGACAGATCTCATAATATGAATACGTCATATCCATAGCAAAACAGCCATGTATTTATGCATATGTTCAATATTCTGCATTACAGTAATTTAAATAATCATTTAATAAAAACCTACAAAAATGCACACTCTTTAATCTAGCTCATTTTTTTATGTTAAAAATTATTTTTTCTAAATACAAAGTGCTAAACAATTTCAATTTAATATAGCAGATGTAGAAAGTTAACAGTTGTTAAACTTGATTATAATAAAAGCAATGGCCAATTCATATTTAAAAATAATGTTTCAACATTTAGGCTTAAACTTCACTATTTAAATTATATTTATAATTATTGCGACTGCTTAATTATGACAATTACTTTTAAGATTTTTACTGATATGCAATCTGCATTATTAATAGATAAATTATAAAAAAAAATTATTAAATATTATAAAATAAAAATAAATTCTGTTTTAAGGATCATGATAAAAGCCCACATACTGGTTTTTATAACTACCCTGCACTATTCTAAGAAATTATTTGTAACTGTTCATTATAATCAAGCCTAAATAAAAATGAAATACTAAATGTCACCTCTTTACACCAACAAAAAATAAATTTCTAAGTAGTAACAAATAACATTTTACTACCTATAAACTATTTCCTTCTTAAATACCAGTAAAATTTTTACAACTTTTGATAACATATCACCAACACAAAAATAAAAATGTATTCTGTGCCTATTTTTACATATACATTTAGGTGAAAGAATATTTTGAATTAAAAAAATGATATTAAATTAATCTTTTTTCATTAGTATAATGTAAATTTTAATAAAATTTAACATTAAGTCATGTCTATTCAATTTGCAACATATTTAGATATTTAAAAAAACTAGCGAGAGAAAAAAATTATCACACACACACATTTCTTTCATTGAATTGTGTTACAAGTAAGAAGACCAAAAATATGTGGTCAAATTAATTAAACTAATATTAAATCAATTTCTTATATTTTTCCCAAATTTCTATTTAAAAGAGTACAGCCTGTAACAATATATTTCATCATATATTAAAACCCTCATATAAAAAGCAGTTGAACCTCCCCTCCCCTTTAAACAGGTTTCATTAATAGAAAATGGAGGGAGGAAATCAGAATATATATCTTTAGTATTTAATATAATTATTTCAAATCAGGATTTTAAGAACTCAATGTTATATACGATTTCTTAAAATTTTAAAATAAATACAAATGCTTCAAGAACATTTCTTAGTGAGCAAATACAGCTCCTAATTTTATATAGTTTTTTACTAACTAATTAAAGACAAGTTACAAAAACTAAATTTTTATATGGAAATGAAACATAAAGCAGAAAAATTCCTCTGTTAAAAAGGTTTGGCTAATTATATGATTGACAAAGTTGGCAGCACAAAAAGATTATGGGTGAAAAATTGAATGTTTTTAATATTTCCTAATTAAAATATTTGAACAACATAACTCAATCCAATGGTTAAAGCACTTTTTTTTAAGCAACGAAAGGAAAAATACAACAACAAGAATTTAAAATTATTTTTTAAAATTCAATATCAGATATCTAATTTTTCAAAAATTAGAAATAAATCAAAAGTTGAAATATACTTTGAACCATTTTCATTTTGGTTTATTTAGAGAAAAGTTAAATCATATATATTAACAAAAGAGCAGAAAAAGAAAAAAATTATTTTTAAATTTAAATTCCTATCAATACTCTTTATTTTCTTCGAATATAATCAATTTCCATTATTATAATTTAATTTTAAAAAATTCACTTACATATTAATTTTTCCTAAGTGGTTAATTACTTTAAAGAACAAAAATGTCCATGTAATAACATTAAATATTTGCTACAAATAAATAGTTAATTACATTGATTTAAAAAATTTTTAATTTCTTATCAAATTCAACACAAATAAGAATGATCCAAATTGTTATTTACTTAAATAAAAGATTTTCGACAATAATTGAAAACAGTTAATCAATATCTAACATTTTGCATTATATAAATTTAAACTAACCAATTGATCTTGATACTTAAGCATTTTTTCAGAGAAATTATACATACATATTAAAGATATATATAAAAATTAAGATAACCAATTTGAAAAATTTTTATTTTAGATAATTAGAAATTCGCAAGCACATTTCATATTCAATATTCAAAGTCAACAATATAATAGGACTTTGTTTAAAAGTTGTTAAGATTAAGTTAGTTGTTTATTTAAATTTTATGATATTGGATAATTATAAGATAAATTTACTAAATAAAGTTATGAATAAAATTAGTTTATACACATAGATGAGTAATCTTTAATAGTATGATCTATTTCATATCAATTCATTATCAAGCAAAATAAAATCTTTTGATATATCAACTTAGCCCTGTATATTATACAATAGGAAAATGAGAAATATGCTTAAACAGCACAACCCAGTTCATAAATAATTCAAATGTATTTATTTAATGGAATATTCAATCTTTAAATAAAATTATTTAAAGGCAATCAAAAACTGAAACTGGCAGTTGCATATGTAAAAGAATTTTTCAAAACATATAGGTGAATATTTACTAGTTATAAAAATAAATTATATAATTACATATTTCAAATAATGCATAACTTTAAATATAGATGACACAATAGTACAAGGTTATAAATAACGAAGCAGTAATATCAAAAACTAGTAATAGGAATACAAGACATTTCAACAGCATATACATACATATTTTTTTTGATTGAGTAGAAAACTAGGCTTTGACTTTATAACAACAATTAGCATGCACAGTTACAGTTCATAAAAACATGAAAAAAAATAATGTTTTCACCCAATAAATTACAGAAAACATCAGTTAACCATTGTTAAGTTGAATAATCCTATCTATCTTCAGGGAAAACAGCGGAGAGAAATTCCAAAAAAATTCGTGACGGAATGCAACAAGAGTTATTTTTTCATGTAGTAAACTGCTGACAGAATAAACTTGTAAAAATTACTAGTATGATGAGAATTGAACAATTTTATCAAAAGATGATGCGTTTTTCAAAGGACCAGGAAATTAATACTGAGTAACAGTTCGTCTTCTGGCGTAACATCCCAAGCAGGCACATATACTCACAACTCCTATTACCAAACCAAGAACTAATGCCAAGGCATCACCAGCATCAAAATTTGATGCTGAAACACCAGGTGCTACGAACATAACACACAGCAAAAGGAAACAAATTACATTTAACACGGACATCTTAATTCATCTATCGTACTAACAGTCAGAATCATACAAAACGAAACAACTAAAAACTATACCTCGTGAAAAAGCAATACAATTCATTGTTGCCATATGTAAAATGTATATATTTAAATTTTTAATAAAAGTCGCTCTAGAGCTTATAATAATAGGCAAATAATGATAGTCCTGAATCAGGATGTATGTCAAATAAATAATTTACGACGTACTTGATTCGAAATAATCTAAGCTTTGAACATCTATGTCATATTCAGATCTGGATCAGAACTATTATTGTTGCTCTTCACTCCTCATTGCATTAGCTGGGTCGGCTAATTTATATCAAAGGAAAATGGATTACCATCTGACTTCACAAAATTGCCTTTATTTTTCAATATTTAAAAAAAAAAAAAAATGCTATGAGGTGTAGCAATTATTATTTTTTGATTTGTAATAACTTTATTAGTTGAAAAATCAATTATTTTTTTCCCATTCAATTATTATATTCATAATTTTTTAATAATATCCTTTTTTTTTTCTACTCTTTCTATTAAAACAATGCTAATAAATTTACTTTAAAAATATGTAAAACTGCAACGTGAAAAAATCATGTAAATTGTAAAAGTTATAAGGTTTTACGTCTATCATCAGTATCTTATCATTTTAACAGAATCATGCTCTATTGAATGATAAGATATATTGACTCGGCGCTCGTTTTAAATTTGATAGAAAGATATTTTTGTTTACTACGTTAGTCAACTAGACTGATAACATACAAAAAGGAATGACGCCCTATACTTTCTGTTTTGTTCTCTAACATTTGAATTCTGTAGGTTTTCACTTTAGCACTGTCACTTTTATGTTGGAATGCAACTGATTTTATAAAGAGATTCCAAAATAAATATGATTGAGAATTCTGGTATTTACAATATTTTATTTAAAAAAAATTATTTTAAAAGTATTTTCCATGCACTTTACTCTGATGGGAAATAAAAATTTAATTACTAGAAATATTTACTGCAATTTTTAATTTTTTTTTAATCCCTTTATAGGTGTAACTATTAAACCACCACCAGCTCTAAAATTGCCTTTGAATGTTCCTAGTAAATTGCTACTGGGGCCTGGCCCCTCAAATTGTCCTAAAAGAGTACTGAATGCAGCTTCTATGCAAATGCTAGGGCATCTAGATGAAGATTTTGTAAAAGTAAGAAATAATATATATATATAAATATATATTTATTTATTTTGTATTTAAATTAATATATAAGAAAAATTTTATCTTGAATAATGTAGAGAATTTTAAAAATCATTATCTACATTTTTTTTGTCATTGGTTTAATCCATCATTTTAAAATTATAATTTCTCCCATAACTCAAACATTAAATATGTTTAGTAGAGACTATTTTCCATGTGCTTCATCAAATCATTGCATGAATGTTTTTCTTAGGTGTACAGAATTTAAAAGGTATTAAACATGCCTTACTTAATAAACAATTTTGATTTTTTTTTTCTTTTTAAAAAATTGTTTCTCTTTAAAGTATATAAACTAATTATAAGTGCTTAAATTAATTTTAAGATGGTTTCTTTTAAAATTTAGCTCTGTTAATTTTAGATACAAATTGTTTCAGAAAAATTACTTAAATAAAATATATTATTAAATTGTTATAAAAATAAAGAAAGATGTAAATGGAAAACAGACGAATTAAATAATCATAAATAATAAAAAAAAATTATATTTAAGGATGAAAAAATAAAAAAAAGTAAAAAACTGTTAAATATTTTTGAATGAAGAATATATACATAAATATATATATTTAAGAGCCGAAGAATATTTTTAAATTTTAATTTAAAATATTTAACTTCTACTTATAATAGTATCATAATTTTACATTGACATGAGAAATACATCTTAATGTTATTTAAAATCTGTAAGGAATTTGATATTGCTTCCCATTTATTCTTTTATTTCTTAACTTAATAAACTTGCCTTTTTTCATGATACTTTTTTGCAAATTTAAATAATTTTTCCATATCTTTTAACTAATTTTAGTAAATTACTTAATTTTATCCATCATTTAGTAATTGCCCCTAACTATTTTTCAGGCTTTATATTATTTAGTGCTTTTTATATTAAATGATTTCAGATAATGGATGAAGTAAAAACTGGAATTCAATATGCTTTTCAAACTACCAACAAAATGACTTTTGCCATCAGTGGTACTGGCCATTGTGCAATGGAAACTGCTATATGTAATGTTATAGAACCTGGTGATAAGTTATTAATTGCCTCTTCTGGAATTTGGGGAGACCGAGCTCTAGAAATTGCATTAAGAAATGGTATTTTTTATGTTAATTGTATTTTATTAAGTTTGCCTTAGTTAAAAATAATTTGTGTAAAAAGATTTACCGCTACATACAGTTATCATCGGAAAAATGATTAGATCAAATTTAATAGATGATTATTTGACTTCAAAATGAAATCAAATTTAGAAGATATATTCGACAAGATATAAATATATATTTTTTTTTAATGTTTGTAACTGTCCTGCGATGAATCAAACTCAGAATCTGGCAACTCTCTATTAAAAAAATAAGTAAAGAAAAGTGGAAGATTACTTTTCTATGGGCCTTTCCAAGAAAAATTACTAGATTAGCTACTTTTTTAAATGAATTTTTTTTTTTAACTCTTTTGACAAAATTTCTCTGAACCTAAAATTTATTGTCAATTTACAATTTTAAAATTTGCTGCACTTAAATAATTACTAAGAAATTCCAGCCATATTTCCTAAAAAAAATGTGCAGAAAAGAATATACAATCAAAACGTGGTAAAATTTTATCAACATAATTTGCTTCCTGAAAATAATTTGATTCCTTAGATACATAGAAAAGCATTCCATTTTTATTCTTGAAGTATTTATATTGAAATATATCTACATATCAAATTTTCATGTATAAATTTTGTGAAACGAGGAAAATAATTCAGTATTTTTTCTCAAAATAAAACATAATACAAGATAATGATGTGTTGCGGAATGATGAAGGGAGTTTAGCTTTCTAACAAAGTAAACGATATAAAATGTAGCAATAAAGAAATAACAAAGTAATAAATATAAAACGCGGCAATATGAAATGAAAATAGAAAATATACAATAGGAATTCAATTCTTAAATCACTTCTTAATTAACTTATAAACCTAGTCATGAAAGAGTTTGTGTAATATGCAATATTTACTTAAAATGTCATCAGAAAATATACAATTTTTGTTGTAAGCCTTCTGTACTTGGTAGGTTATCTTTCGCAAGTAAAATAATTTTTGTTACAACATCATATCTACATTTTACAAAAATGTGGGAATATTCATCAATTAATGAATTGAGTTCAACCACTTCATTGTTTCAATATAAGAATCACAACCTGCTGTCAGAGAGAATGGCGCCACAACAAATCATTAAAAATGTTAAAGACAACAGTTTGCAAAGCGTGAGAAACGAAATCGGACAGAATTCACGAAGTAAAATATTAAGAGTCTGCGATTGTAGTTAAATGATAAAATATGAAGAATGTACATTTAGTGTAATTATTGAATTTGGAATATGAAAGTCAGAAAATCAGAATATATATAAATATATGTTACATATATATATAATAGCATACACGTTTTGTTTGATTTCTTGACCTCCACATTCCAAATTCAGTTATTGCTGTAACTATACTAACCCTCATCACATTTTCGCCATCTAATGGCCGCTTCTTGCATTAATTGTTATAGCACCTTCTCTTCGAGGAATTTATCAGTTTCTTCGTTTACAAAGCCCTGCAGACTTATTAGCCTAAACATTTTAATGATTTATTTTTATTACTATTTTCTCAAACTGTTAGACACCCAACAACTTTGGCCGTCTTCATACGTATTGTTCGGTTATCTGTCATTAGATCCTAATTCTTTAAACCTTTTCAAAACATTAATAAAATGATGAAGTCTTTCACTATTATTCATTCTATTATTCTTTCACTATTATTATTCACTTGGTTGACAATTTCGGGTTTACTACATATAAATATATTTGCCTCCAAAAGTTAAAGTAAAGGTGTTTTTGTGTGTGTGTGTGTGTCCAATTTTCAAACTAAGGAAAATAAAAAAAAAATTTGAAAAAAATGTGCATTAAATAATTATTTATTGATTGCATATAATTGCAACATCAAACATGATTTACAAATACATAATTGCATTTTATAAAAAAGTTTATTAAGCGAGAAAAAAAAATGGGAGATTTTTGTGAAAGAAATTAAATCAATTGATTTTAATAAGGAATGTGTTCATCTCTCAATTTTCTACAGGCCAATTAAGTTGTTGAACATTTGAAAGGAAATTAGCGATCTTACTTTGAGCGATTTTTGTTTAGACTTATTCAACGGCATTGTAGGAGAACTTAAAGCAGCCACCTGCCTGTCAATGTAGTCTCAAAAATGCTGTATTTTTCAATCTTTGCTTTTCTATGTATGAGCTTAAAATGGATATGGATTTTTCTTTTTTTTCTCAAAATTCGGAATAGTGTAGATTTAGGAATTCCAATGGCGTGAATTACTGATCTTATGGTGCCTTTTCTGCTAAGAGGAATATGTCTAATTTTTTCAAGTTTTAATTCATAATGTTTGCATTTACGAATACAGTTTTGTTTTTTCAAAGAATCAGCATTAGTATAAGATTCACCTTGATAATTATTTTCGGAAGATGTTTCCAAATTCTTCATAGGTTCATTCTGTTGCATTCTGTTCTTCATAGGTTCATTCTGTTGCATTCTGCTCTTCATAGGTTCATTCTCTGCATAATTGCACCATTCTACAACTATTCGTTTTTCTTTTGATGCCTCAAGAACTGAACAATCTCAACACGATCTCTGCTTGAAAACTCTCGTTTTTCTCATCTTAATTTTACGATGGGTCAATATTCAACTGAAATAAAACAATTGACTTCGATTCGCGGACGAAATTTAAAAAATAGTTAATTAATAAAATAGTAATTGGTAATAATGAGGTTAATCTAAAAATTGAAAGATTGAAAGTGTGCATAAAATGACCGTAGAGCGACAAACCAAACCAAATCTTGCGAATTTTGAAATCATTCTACCTAAGATAAAAATTGCCTACAATCCTTTTTAAAGTCTAGTTAAATATTCTAAGTAATTTTATTTGATTTTTTTCTGTTGTGATAAAATATTATAATAATGTTTTGAATAAAGTTTATAGTTGTAATAGAATATTCTGAGCCTAATTAGTTTTCGATTTTTTTTTCCCCATAATAAATTTTTTTAACGAAATAAATTTTTGAATTTTTACTGCATGCTTTGTTCGATTTTAGAGTAAGAATTTCTGTTCTGGTTGAATGCTTGTTCCAATTACTAGAATCCTGAATAATTGTATCCATATGAATCCACATGAAAAAATAATTAAAAACCATTTAGAAGTAACGAAAAGTTAATGTCTTACAAAAAAACACGTTTTTGATAAGATTAAATAAAAATAAGTAATATAAGTTATAAAAAAAAATATATTTACTTATGTAATTCTGATATGACTTATTATGCTTCTAACGTAAAAGATAAACATGAGAAAAAATAATATAACATGAGAAGGGAAATCAAACTCGTGCCTTTTGCATTACAAGATTATAGTTTTAATAACAATGTCATTGACAGAGGGAATCTTGAACAGGACAAAGCGATTTAAAGATTTAAAATTCAATTTTCATGAAAACTTTTGAGAGGTGCATCTTAGTACTTCGGTCAATTAATATTCCAATCATCATCTACACGTAGTATAAATTTTAATGAAATTTGCGACGGACTGTTTGTGACCTCTCCTTGTAAGATAATGAATTTAAATGACTGATTTAGTTTAACTTGGAATGACCCATATATATAATCAGATATTGTATTTGATACGAATTTTTATGTACCAGGCTGTCTGACAAGTATGTGGTCTGACTCGAAGTGTCACCACAAACAAAAAAATCTTTTGTTACTAGAGAGAACAACCTTTTAAATTTACGTCCTTCTATATGTTAATATTTGTTTAACAGTCATAATAAAACATCTTTTGATTTATATATTTTTTTCACCATGAAAAACCATGAGTTTTATGTCATGGTAGAATATTATTTTTTGAATGTCAAAAACGTAAAAAAAATTTGAAAAACTCAATAAACATTATGGGGAATCTGTTCCATCACATCCGATGGTTAAATTTCGAATGGTGGAGTTTAAATGGAGCTGCAGAGGCACTGGTGATGAATCTTTTTCAGGTAACAACGACAGAAATGATTGCCAAAATCCATAATATGGTTTTGGATGATCCAAAGTTGAAGATGCATGAGATAAATGAGGCTGTGCGCATTTCAAAAGAAGAGGTGGACAAAATTTTGTAAATGAAGAAGTTGTGTGCGTGATGGGTGCCACATCAGCTCATTGATCAAAAACGTGAACGTGTTCATGCTTCTCAGAGTTGTTTGGAGCACTTTGGGTTAAATTAAGCTGAATTGTTTCATCAGTACATCACAGTAAATGAAGCGTGGTTTCACCACTATGCTTCTGAATCAAGTCAGCAAGCAAAACAATAGGTTTCGGACTGTGGAAGGGACCGAGAATGCAATAATTGGCCAGAAAGGTTATGACAGCTGTTTTTCGGGATGCGCATGGTATAATAATGATTGATTACCTGAAAAAGGGTAAAACAATAACAGAAAAATATTATGCATCATTGTTAGACAGATTGGATAAAGAAATGAAAAAAAAAAATCACGACCTTATTTAGCGAAGAAAAAATGCAGCACTTTGCTGCATGCAGCATGTTTTCGGTATTCCCGCAACATATTTAAATAATTCTTGAAACAAAAATTTTTTAATGGTTGACAACTTGGTATGCAATAGAACTGAGACTCCTGATTGAATAAATAAATTATAAAAACTTTATAGCTGTTAATAAAGCACATACCATAGGTCTGTAAGTATACAAACCTACAGCGTGGCGTCGGTTTCAGACAGCTTGATTCGAAACTATAGTGCTACGAGCCGAATGTAAGTATTTTTAGAGGTAAGTAGCATTTCTTCTAAGTGTCAGCGTTAAGTATGGATCCTCATTTGGCATTGCTGCTGATTTTGGCTGGTTTTTGGCATGCATTTCTTGTCTCCCAAAACCACTCTAGATCCTGGAAATTTCACTTTGGGTTACTCCTGTTACTACCTATTGTAATTGGCCCCAGTCTAAGTGACCAATAACTTTCCAGGTTTTTGATTCTGTTAGATGTTTTCATTTAGACGTAGAACTCACCTATACAGAGCAGTTCAATACATGTCTATTATCTCTTTTCACCTTTTTCCTTAAGTTAGCAGAAATCCAAATTTCAATCTCTACCACTAATTCTTGATTTTCAACAGAACTGTCGAAAGTTTCATATTCGAACGTTTTAAAAACTGCGAAACTTATATTTTTAACTCTTTTCATCCATTTTTCTAAAAACAAAAATTCGATTGTATCGTTATTTCATAGAAACAATATCCTTTAATTGTTTTTATCAGTTTATTCACTGAATTCTTTGATAATTTAATAATTTTATCATATTAGATAAAAAAATTATCAGAAATCAAATACTTTCGCACTGACTACTGATAATTAGTAATAGCTTTTTTCGGAGCATGGTTTCTTAACCAGAGATTTCTAGGCTTAAATGCGAAAACAATTACCTCTTATTAAATTATAAATTAATAAGTGATCAGTAAAAATAGAAATCGGACGAATCATTATTAATAAAGCGCTATAAAATATTCTCATATGAATATACTCAATAAATTGTAAAAAAATTTGATGTGATAGTCTTGACTTGACTAGATTTGACTTTAAGATTTATGCTAGCGTTAACTATTTTATCTCAATTTATCCAATTGCTCTTAAAATATGTCGATATTTTGTTGAACTGTTGAATTTTTCCACTTTTACAGTAACTGTTTAAATTGAAAATTTCTAGAAAAAGAATCAGAAAAATTGATATAGGAAAAAATACGAATAAAAAAGATTTTTATTTTACAATTTTTTTATTTATTTATCTCATACTCTAACAGCAACAGTCTCAACTCTGTTGACGATAAACACATTAGCTGTAAGTGCTTGTTTCAATAATTCATTGCGTATTTTATGGTAATTTACTTTCCATTTTAAAATTGCCTTTGACAAGGAACTAGACAGACTAGCAGTGGCTATTACTAGACAATACAATAAAATATGCAACTTTGTTTGGATCAATATATATTTGTGAAAAACCACTTTCAGGCACAAATATAAAAAATTTGGTAAATAGAAATTATTTATTTATTTGCCTTTCGCTTAATTACAACAAAATGGAAAAAAAATACTAAAGCACTAATTAAATTAATGTAATATCGCGCATGAAATTCTTTATTTACTTTTATTATATTATTTATTTTTAATTATATATAAATAAATGAAAAAAATATATCATAAATAACTTCCAAATTTTTTTGTGTTTGGCCTGCGATGAAGTTACAGAGAATTTATGAGGCTGGCATGCTTCACAATTTTGTGCATCTTCGAGCTGTTAGCTTAATAAGTCTAGTGCTAATCAAATAGAAATGAAGTTAATTATTACTATTCTTGTAAAATAGTTTCATGTATTATATCTAATTTTTGACCTACGCTTATATCTACTACGCTATGACTACACTTACCTCTTGCTTATTTTTACTAACACTTTTTCCTAAATAAAAGAATTCTGAAATTTTTCTCAAAATTTTTAGGAGCAAAGTGTCAACAAATGATTATTCCAGTTGATGAAGTTTTTCAGTTAGAAGATTTAAAAAAGGCAAGTAAATTTTCTGTGATGAACAATTCTTCTCAGTTGACATAGTGATTAGTAACGACAATTACCTCAAAGAGCTCAAATCTCGGCGAGGAATAAGTTTTTGGGGGATACGGACTTTTTTCTTCTACAAGTTTTTTTTACAAGCTTTTGAATCGTTCTGATAGGATATTAAATGAAATTAGATTAAAAAACAAATTGTTAATTGAATAAATTGCATTTAATCCTTTTAATTATAAAATCGTTAACTTGTAGCCGCTTTATCTTATCACTTATACAATCAAACCTGTTTTTATGTGGAAATAAATTGGAAACTTCATAAGTAGCTATAAAATATATTGTTTGCAACACATTAAGAAAATTTTATGCGGTAAATAGGGACCACATAAAAATAATCCCACATAGAAAATATGTTAAGCGAAACCTCATGATGTAACATTACCTCACATCTAATAACATTCGTGATAATGGGATGATATAATATCAGGTGGGCCATCGGTTGAATTTTATTTTTCATTTACATGTTATTTCGACAGCCACCTGTTGTTGTTTTCTTTTTGAATTAATTTTTATTCTTAATATGCATTTGAAGGAATTTTTTTTATCAATCGTATAAAAAAAATCGCACAAAAAAAGGACCGCATAAAGACAGGTTTGATTGTAGTTGATAAAAAACTTTTATTTAACAACTCATCGAAACTACATAACAAACTAAGCACCTTTAATTAATTTAGATCTAATGCCTTCATATACTATTCTCTACTATAGTGCCAGCTATAAAAAAAAAGTGCAACATATTACTAAAAATAAGATATTTACTTATATTTGCTTATGAATTAATCAGCCATTATAAATTAAATTCTCGGTTTCAAAAGTTTTGGACATTTTTGATGGTTTCATAACTGCATTTCTTAGTTATTTGAAAATCAATGTTCGCCACAAAAAGATTTTAAATTTTAAGATTAATGCTAATATTTGTAAAAAGATTTATAATGACATTCTCAATATTTTTGAAAATAAAAATTTTCTCCCATGCATAAAGTTTTCTAGTTCGTTCTAATATTCATATTCAAGTTCACGTTCATTCTAATATTCATGTTCTCTTTCGTTTTAATATTGACGTTTCTGGTATTTTAATATTGCTTTTGATATATCGCTTTAAACATAGATAAAATGTTACTTATTATTTTAACCACCTGAAATTAAAATACATGATCTTATTACCAAAATATAAAATATGATTTTTATATTACTTTCTCCAATTTTTCCTCTGTTAAATTTTAAAATATATCAACCGCAGTGTTTCAACTTAAAATAATTCGAACAACAAATGTTTTTCCCCAGGCTGTAACATTCTTTCAACCTCAAGTGATATTTATCTGCCATGGGGACAGCAGTACTGGCACTGCTCAACCTCTCGCTGATATTGCTTCTTACTTAAAAGAGTACGAATATTTTTTTGTCTCTTATGTTATTGATGAAAGCATTTAATTACATTTCGTGAAATAAAGAATATACTGTTAAAAATCATTTTAAATAAAAACTTTCAACAAAGAATCATTAAAATAAACATTGCCTACTATTATTAATTGCTAACCAGATGAATTTTTATTCTCAGTCTCAATCAATTATCTGAAGTGACTATTACAGCGATTCTTGAAACGCGTACCAAATTCTTCTAAATATTTTTCTTGAGTCAACAATTTACTCACCTTCCTTTAAAAAGTGATAAATTCCATTGATAAGTGATGATGTGATGCAACTAATAACCCCCATCACTTAAAGACTCACTCTCTACATAATTAAATGCTAACATTATATTTTGAAAGTGTGATAGTTTTTTTAATGGAAAAATTGAAACATTAATGTATTGCTTCGGAGAATTCTATGAAAAAATATTTCTGGTGAATTTCAAACCTCAAAAGTACAGTAACAAAACTTTAAGATTCAAATTTAGAGAAACAAATTAAACCACGTTCGACTTTGAAATGGAAAACAGTTAGGAAAGATAACAGGATAATAAGAAATGCAATAATAAGAAAATAATACAATAGGAAATCTTAATCTCAGAAAAATCTTTCTCTGAAAGATAAAATAGCAATGCAATTTTTTTTATATGTTTCTGGTATATGAAAAATTTTGATGCAGATATTAATCCCTATTGTAAAATTCGTTTTTTATGAATTAATTATTTGCAATTTTACTTATTTTATAACTGACTAAATTTAAGTATTACACTAAATGAAATTTATTTTTAAAAATAACCATGCTGTAACATTTTGTCTGAAAATCTGACTCAGAATATAGCCTCTCTAAACAATTGTTCTTTTTTTTTAAATTGGATCTTTGAGATTTTTATTAAAATTTTTTAGATTAGAATGTATGGTTATTGTGGACTGTGTGGCTTCATTAGGATCTGTTCCCATATTTATGGATAAATGGGGTATGTATAATATAATATTTGTCTTTGAATCAATATATTTTTTTATTCCACATTTCTAATTTTTCTTATTGTGTTTTATCATAGGTATTGACATTTTATATAGTGGTTCTCAGAAGATTTTAAATGCCCCACCTGGATTATCACCTATCAGTTTTAGTCCTAAAGGAATGTAAGTCTGTTAAGTTTTCAATAAAATAATATGCAACTAAAATGAAAATTAGCCAAAATTCTTAGACTAAATAGATTATAATTAATATCTTGTTTTGCAAGACTAGGTACATCACTATGGTTCTATTAAAGTAAATGAAATATTCAAGGTAAAGAACAGTATTTAAAACAAAGCTAAAACTGAACGACCGTTCTTATTCATGGATCGAGAAAGCTGGATTATTGTGAGAAAAGTGAAAGAAATTTCACACATTAGAGAGGTAAAAATTAATGTAGAAGACAATTTTGGTAAGCCATACATTTCTGAGACGATTCGCTATGTGTTCCTAAGGGTTTGACACCATGGTCGGAATGCATGAAACCATTTGTAAGCAAAGTTAATTTCTAAAAAATAATTGATTTTGCAAAAAAATATAAAATTCCTCGACCTTTTCGGGAGAACAAATTCCCCATTCACGAATGAGATGGGCACCATAAAGATGAGAGAAACCTAACCAAAAAGTATGAGAGGAATTGTTTAACGCGGAGATGATATGGTTTTGTTTTGGATTTGCATAAGAGCAGCTGAGGTATTCAATTCCGAAATCATCAAAGCAATAATGAATTATTGCAGTTATCGCAATATTTTGTAAAGTTATCTTCGGCTCTTATCTTAGTTATCTTAAAGCTCTAAATTATGAGATCATACATCTTTCAATAAAACAATGATTCAAAACATACGGCTCATCCCAGGGTTCTACATTGCACTAAAATAGGGGAAAAACCCCTCCCCAATTACCCTGTTTTAATCCCACTGAACACTTGTGGCCTTACTCCAATTGATAAATTAAAAAACAAAACATGAAAAATAAAAATTATTTGACAAGAATCATTTTGGAGAAGCTGCAAAAAAATGCCACTCAAACTTGAATCATTGAACATTGAAATTTGAATAATATAAAAAAAATAAAATATACATTATATACGCAATGCGTATGTGTGTTTATATTTCTATAATGCTTTGCTATAAATACAAATTAATATTTACCTGTATCCTTCTTAAATGGAAATCATTTGCAGGAAGAAAATAAAATTAAGAAAAACTCCCGTTTCATCATTTTATATGGATGCTCTATTGATTGGAAATTACTGGGGATGTGATGATCAACCTCGAAAGTATGGTTCATTTGAGTATTATTTATTAGTATTACAGGAATTATCTTGTATTGCACGGTAGTTAATCAGAACAATTCTTTAATAGTTTTGTTTTTATTTGAGGATCTTGACTTATTTATAAAAATGGCCAATAAATTTGGAAAAACAATATTATACATCAATAGTATACTTGATTATACAATTTGTCTTTGTAATTCCCTTAGGAAATTTTAAGCTATATTTTATTGATATATGTTCTTTTTTAATAGAATTAATTTTTGGTAAGGCGACACATAACGACTTTCAAATCAGTATTAATTAGTTTCAAATTCCTAATAATTAAAATAATTACTGTTCTTAACAATTGCAAAACTTTAAACCTTTTTAGCGAATAACATTTTGAAACATTGTTCTCGGCTGGTATAACAAAGTACAGAAAGTATAGTTGAGGAAACTGACACCTCTCAATAAATGCCTTTAAATTTGGCTTAAATATCAAACTTCATTATATTCTTTACAAATACTTTCAAGTTTTTCTTTTCGTATAATATAATTGCGATCTTTTAGAAAAATCTTCTAGAAAAGTACTCCCTTTTTTCCCTACATTGTATTTGATTAAAGCATCAAAATGTATTATAGAAATTTTAGACGGTAAATTTCTATATTAATAAGGATTCTCAAATTAGAAAAATTTAATAATATTTTGTTAAAACTTGTATTTAGAATATAAATAACTTATTAAAGGTATTGCTTTTTATTTAAAAAATATTCAATTTAAAGGAATCTATTGTTGCCGTTACTAATTATAGGCCCAAAAAATATGTCCTGAATAGGAATGACCTCGGATTATCATAAATAGTTGATACAGTAACAATGGAATGAAATTAGTTTAGAAACAACTCTCTTTCTAAATTGCGAATATTGATTTGTCTTTAGATAAAATAAGTTTGCACATAATCTTCTCCCAATAGATATCATCACACAGCTCCTATCAATTTAGTTTACTGCCTCAGGGAAGCTCTTGCCATTTTAGTCGAAGAAACATTGGAGAAATGCTGGGAAAGACATCAATCTTGTGCAGAAAAACTTTGGAAGAATTTAAAAGACATTGGCCTAGAGTTGTTCATACCAGATGAAGTATAATATTTGCTGTTTTTTAAATATGTATTTATAGATGAACTGTTTCAGATTAAATAAATATGCAAAGTGGTTCTAAAATCATGAGAGAAACTTTGATAGTTGGTATAGCGCAATAAAAAAATATTCTTTGTATAGGCGGAAGTAACGCGTAATGGCGCAAACACGCACATACAAAGTTAGATATAGGGAAAAAAAACATTGTTTACTTTATAGAGAAGCGTTGTTGGAATGCATATAGACATGCAGTGTATACATAAGTATTATAGACACATAAATATTATGGACATTTAAAACACTTTCGTAAAAGTCGTTCCATCTGTGAATAGCACATAACCTGGAAAATTTGCAACACATTCCTGCAAGAACCATAGGCTGAATACCATACGAAGACGGTTATCACCAGTTTGCTCTCTAAACAGTCGGTTGAAATACATATGTATGACGTTCAACAGCTCTTGTACTTGTGTGGAGTATTTCGGCAACAAAGTACAGGATGTTTTCTTCCACTTATGAATATCGTACAGTTCTCGATTGACTCCTTCCGCCAGTGCTGGCAATGAATGAATCATTTCCACAAAGTTGTCTAATGTAATAGCTGAAACATTTTGTAGTTAGACATATGCCAATTCGGTAAACTTCCTAATGCTGCCGTAGCTCTGTCATTGTCATAAGCAACACCGTACATTAGATACATCTCACCTTTTTTTCGGCATTTGTTAAGTGTTCCATCACAGCCGAAATTTTTTTTGGGCATTTTTCCTTTCAGAATTAGATCATAGGCGATAAGTCACTTACTACGCTCTACCATCAACATTACCAGCCAATCACGCCATCGCAGATGCCTATATTAGTATTGGTGATCGCAATATTGAGCATTTATTTTAAACATTGCTGTAAAGAAACATTTACGACAATATAAGTAAACAATGTTTCTCTTTTCAGTTTGTGTCTGTGTAGTGTCACTTCCCCCTATACATTCCTATACAAAAAATGGCTGTTTTATTGAAATGTACCATCCCTCAAAGCTTTCTATAGAAGTATTTATAAAAAAGTCTTCAATAGTGATTGTCAAAATCAAATTACTCTGCACATGCAGTTTAGTTTAGCGATAAAATATCAATTTCAGTTTTATTAGCTAACAGGTTTTCTATCTTATACTTCATCGAAAGTTTCCATCAATCCTTTTTCTTCTTCTTCTTCTTTTTTTTTTTTTTCTTTTAAATATTTTAATTTTAAAGGGAAAGGAATGAGCATTATAAAATTAAATAATTATAATTATTAATTAAATTATAACTATTACCAAAATATTATAAAATCAAGTATTCTTTGTATTGTTAATTAATGTATTTAATTATTAGAATATATATTATTTACTGAAGTTGATTATATCTGCTGATAATTAAAAATTTTCAACCTCTCAATTGCGGATAATGTGCATATTTACACAATTCCGCTGCGTTCGCTACTATACTTGAACGTAGTCTTGAACTCATTCGCTCAAGTATTGCTGCATCTATATTTACTCCTTCAAATATAGATGTAGCTCCGAGCACTCTCCACACCAGTTTGATTAGCCTATAGTGTGCACAAAATGACCGTAGAGCGACAAACTAAACTAAACTAAACTAAACCAGTTTGAATTTGGAAGGACAACGCACGCGTAAACGTTTACTCGATTTCGAGGAAACAAAATTTCCGCTTCAATTATCAAGCATAAAAGAATTTATGACCTTCGGAAAGACTAGGGGCTCACTCGTAAGAGGTGATAAGAGGGTTTGTTTTTCGCATCGAAACTGCAACGTCCGGTTACATGAACATTATAAAACTACAATGTCATATGAGCATTCGAGCGAATGTTTAAAATATGAACGTGGCTCATTGTGTTGCGTATCATTTTGAAAGTTGAAGCGTCGGGATACTATTGATTCGTTAAATTAATTTTCTTTTATTTTGAAACAATGGGAATTGTTATTTGTTTTTCCAGTTTTATATTTCATTTGTAAACATTCAAGAATGTGTAATTTTTTTTCCTTATTAAATATAATAATTACGTTTCCTGCATGATATACGCTAAATGTTAATAAAATAACAAGTCATAATTATCATAGTAAATTTTTTGTTCTTGTATTTCACTAAAACAATCTAATAATAATACCTACAACATAAATAAAAACTACCCGCGATTTTATACAGAAAAAAAAAATCACCCTCGACTGTTTAAAACAATGTATTTCTAGAAATACTTAAAGTAAATAATATATTGAAACAAAAAACATTAATAATAAGTAGGATATTGTTTGGAATGTACTATTTCGGTAGTCTCTTCACTGAGAATGTAATACTATAAGTAATATGCATTAAAACAGAATTCAATTTCCAATTCAACAGGTTAATCGTTTACCTTCAGTAACAACAGTCAAAATACCATTTCAACGTAATGGTCTGGAAGTTACTCAGTGCATCAAAAAAAGGTAAACTAAAATATTATTTCTAACATTTCTATTTGTGGCTAATTATTTTTACTCAACATTTTATTCTTTTTCTCACCAATTGTTTAACCAGTTTTCTAATCATAGCATATTTGATGTACTTTAGCAAGATTAAGTTAATCCCATTATTTAAAATAATTTTGATTAGCAAATTTTTAATAAGCAAATCATAATTTAATATGAATTATTTTTTGAAAAGATTTATTTGATTTGTAAATTAATTAAATTAATTCACAAATGTAAAATCTTCTGCAATCAGTTTTATACACAAAATAGAAATTTTGAAGATATATTTCTATGACAGATCAATAAATTAAAAGATTTTTTCAATATTGAGTTCATACCCCCATTAAAAAAAAAGACTTAAAAAGGGCAAGGTCTTCATACATGAATTTTATTTCTAAATTATTTTTGTATTGTATTAAGTTATGTCCTTCTAGAAAACAATATTTTCAACTGTCCTACTAAAATAGCAGCGTTGTGCTATAAAACTTGAATTGACTTTTTTTTATTCAAAGACAGCTCTAATCTGATTTGATTTTAAATAAAAGCTGCATGCATCAAGTTGTATCACATCTCTGGTAGACATTATGCTGCCTGCAAACTAGGAGACCAAACAAAAAAATAATTTACTTTAAAATATGAAGAATTTTTATAGAATCGAGGAAGCTACATTTTACTTGGCATTTTTAGCTTAATTATTTTATAAATAAAAAATAAAAAAATTCAAAATTGGATCAATATTAGTTAGTATATTACTTAATTAGGTTTTACGTCAATTTGTTCATGGTTGGCATTATTTTGAACGCTGTTGTACTATTCATAGATAGGCAGACGTAAAATAAATAAATAAAAAAAAAATTTAAAAAATACTAATTGATGAATTGTAACCACTTAAAATTTTGTTTAATAAATAAGAAAAAATTTGCATTTTTATTTTATCAATAAAAATGCCCCGGTTTAATCCTAGAATCCTGTACCATCGAAGTCGTCTTTGCTGCAACACGAAGTATATTGCCAATTCCTTTAGGTTACTCTAGTTTAATTCAAAAAATTCTCTAATCGAATTCCCTCTCGTTTTTGGAGGTTCGAAACTTGATAGCCATAGGGATAAGTTTAGGAGGGAGAGAAATAAAATATTTATAGGATTGTAGAAAGGGGGTACGTATACGGACATACCTGTTACGTAAATATACCCCTAAAACCTTCACATAATCATATTATTAAAAATTACATTTATGCATTAAACTTATATAAAGATAGGTAAAAATAGTAAGCTTTTTAAAAAATGAATAAAAGATAAAGAAAATTAAACTAAAATAATAAAAATAATTAATTTAACTTAAATTAGACAGGTACAATTAGGAGTCCGAATCTCGTATCCAAAAAATTAAAAAAGCGAGATCGTTGCTGAACAAGTTGGAGCAGAAGAGTGAGCCAATAATTGCAGAAAGTATTTTTGCTTGTTGAACTTCACATTGATTTTTATTGTTAAATTTGCAATGTTGCCTAAGAAAAGAAAATTATTCAATCAAAGTTCAAAACTATTCAATTGACTCGAAACGAAGAATCGCAGATAAATCTATAGAAAATATGGAGATATCAGAAAATCGGAATGAATCCAATACGTTGGGAATCACCAACGCTAGATCTGAAGAAAATGTAGATGCTGCCTTGAACAGGCGTGAATCAAAATAAAAGAGTTAATAAATTTTATTTCCTGAAGCCGTGCAAAACCGGGTTATATATTTTAGTATATATATAAACTCATGTTTGTAAAAATTGCAACACCATGAAAACAACTTCCTCATTTTGTTATTTTATGTGTGATTATGATCAATTGAGCTTCTGGCAATATAATGCAGGTGAGAGATCAACAGTGAGAAATACCAGTTCTCCATGTTTCTAATTAAAAAAATCTTCAGTTCTGAAGTTCAAAACTAAAGCATGAGTACTGATGTGAAAAAAAAAATGTGTTGCACTTAAGAATTTATAATATATTTCAACATTCTTAAAAATTTATTTCTGATTTTTTATTTACTATCATTGAAGAATAAAAATATGTTACTAAATAAATCTTTATGCTAAAAATAGAATTACTTTATACATACTCATTAAGTTTATTTATGATTGGGTAGCTTTCTAACATCTCAATTACTCATTTTGTTTAAAAACTAAGGCAGAAATAGGTAAAAGAGGAATCAATTCCCCTTGAAAACAATTGTATAGTTTCATTTAATTCTATTGAATTATAATTTTTTTCAGAGCTGAATGTATCCATATTCAATATAAAAGTAAATCAATTACTTTTCATTAGGTTTGCAATTGATATAGCAGGAGGTCTAGGACAAACAGCTGGTAAGGTATGGCGTATTGGCTTGATGGGATGTAATTGTAATGAAGAAAATGTTTCAAAGGTTATTAATGCTTTACAAGAATGTTTGAAAGCAACCACCATGAAGAGTTCTCTATAATGTTATGCTTTCAGTTCATAAAACAATATCAAGGAATATTTTAATAATCCCCGATCCCAAATTCTTCAAGAAAGCAACAGGTGTATGTGTATATATATAGAAATAAAGTGATTCTATGTGATTTCTTTATTTTATTAATGTACGAATTAAGATTCTTTTTACTGACATAATAAATATTTTTATCTGACATTCATTTAAATACAAAATATTACTATGAAAGATTTTTTAAATGAACCTGTAAAAACAACCTTTTCAACTTTTAATATTTTAAATATAATTTGTATAGCATTATTCAAGATGTTATAATTGATATATTCAATTACATATTTAATGAAATTTTGACAACATTAGCAATGAACAGCAGGCGAAACTGAAAAAAATTAGTATGTTACTCAGATCATAAAAGTCAAACAAATGATTAATAAAACTGAGAAAAAAACATTGTTTTAAAGTGCATATGGTAGCATATTCAATGAATTAAAATTGTAATACAGTTATCATTTAAAATCACCCACAGCTGGCTTTCAGCTTTATTGCATAATGTATGTAACTATGCATACAAGCCTCCAAAAGAGTTTCAAAAATAAGAAGTCAAAATCAATTAATGAAGTGGTTATGCATGTGAAATGGAAAATTCAATTGGGTCATTATTTCATTCTTAATAATAATGGTAGTATCCAAACATCCAATATTTTACATATCAATGAACTATTCTAAAATTTATTTAAATTAGAAAACTCAAGGTGTTTCCATAAAGAAACAAAATAATAATGAAATTAAGATTTAATACATGCAGTAGTTGTCACAAAACTTGTAAAAATTACTTTAAAATTTTAAATCTCATAATATAAAGAATTATCCATATAGTATGAGTATGGTATTAGTAATGCACCTTATATTTTTATAAGATGTTTGAATCAGTCATCCAAATTCATTTGGGATAAGATACTGAATCAAAATGAAATAAGCCACTGAGAAGAATGAATAATGTAAACTGCAAATTGTAAATTTAAACCTTCCTTATAAGTAATCATTCAGTACCATATCTTATCCGAGCAGAAAAAAAAAATTCTAAATATCTTGCCCATCATCTACAAACTAGGTATTTAAAACCTATTCTAATTTTATTAAAATTGTCTTCATACACTAGACCAGTGATCTCCAAGATGGGATACACCAAAAACATAGGTTCATGATCAGCATTGAATGGAATCTTAAAATTTGATTCTACATATCTACAGGAAGTAGCATTTTCTTCATTAGCAACAATTAAAACCAAGTGCATAAGAAATAAATTAGTATTCAATCGAAAATTGCATTAACAGACAGAGAGCATCAAACCATATTTTTACAATATTACTAAACAAATGTAATTACATTGTCACATTCAATTCTAACTAAAAATGCAAATTTGTAATTTAATTTAAATGTATGTATATTGAATAAATAAATAATTTGAATATTGACAACTTTAAAATTATTTTCGTCTTAGGGTCATACAATCAAAAATGTTTGGTTTATCACTCTACGGTCATTTTTTGCACACTTTAGATTAATTACACCAGGATCTACATTTTAACATGGATTCCAAACCACTGACAAACATCCATGCCACCGCTAGGATTCGAACTGAAGCCTCTGGTACCAAAGGCCAGAACGCTAGCCAATTGGCCATCAGGACTCTCAAAAATGTTTGGAGATCACTGCATTAGATTTCCACCTTATATTTATAAATTACCCAAAACTTAAAATAATAATATATATAAATCAAGCTTATTGATGAAAATCTAACTTTTATTTAGAATGTACATTTATGTATGCAACTCAATGAATAAATGTAACTTATTTATTCAAAACACCAAAGCTGTAGTTAGTCTTTCTCGAAGCTTTTATGGAATTATAAAATAGGAATCAGGAGAAAAATCCAATTTGTTATATAATCTCAGTAATTGAATTGATCAAATTTTCATACATTTTCTGGCTTATATTCAAGTTATAAATATTAGTGAAAAAAACGGACTACATCAATTTATTTCGATTAAAATTATGATTTTTAGAGTAATTATTTAACAGTTTTTTTTCTTTAATGTAAGTCTATTAGCGAAACTAAGTATAAATCTTAGCAGATAATCTTGTACATATATTGCATTTTATTAAGTACTTCTCACATTCTGCATTTAAAAATATTGAAATTATTAGTGATAAATTTAAATTAATTGTTCCATGGTGTAATAGACAACATATTATATGATGCCAAATTTTTAAAAAGCATTTTGATGTCCAGTAGTTGTAAAAGAAAATTTTATTTCAAATCTACAAACATTAGAAAAATGACATTTTTTTACACTATAAGAAGACATGTGCAACATAAAAACAACCAGATTTTAAAAAATGGAGTAAGAACAATACACATCAGTACATGGGCAGAATTTAAAACCCATATATATTAACAACGTTGATGTATCAAAGTTTCATAAATAATCTTAAATATGTACAAAACCAATAAAAATTATAAAACTGAGCTCATATCAAAGTAAAGGTGTTCAATAGCATAATACATATTTTCCCCTTACTATTTACAAACACAATCACATCAATATATTTATACTTTTGTGTTGGCTCAGATAATTTACCTAAAATATTATCTTTTGAACAAATGACCAACATTCTAGCTTCCTAATATATGTGCATTTAAATCTAAATCATTAACTTATCAATTTTAGCTGTTCCAAATTTAGTTGGACTAATAAATGCTTTGCAGATTCTGAACTGTCAAATCTTCAGAAGACATTCATATTTAATATTTAATAAAATAAAAAAAGACATTGGTATGACAGTTTCATTACAATAAAATGAAAAATGATTATAGCAGTAAATATAATAACTTGTACTGATTTCTTATCATAAAAATGTCAGGTGCTACTTTTAGAATTTGTCATATATCCTTGGTCAATGGGGGAAAAAAACATGCTTGAAAAAGTTTGATATCAAATTGAAAATAGATATTTTTGCACTATTGAGCAAATTTTTTCAATTACTGCTGATTGACAAATAATTATATAGTTGAAACATATAAGGGCTTCAATTGTCTTATAATTAAAAATTATATCTAAATTTTTAAATATATATATATTCAATTTCCTGCCAATATAAAACATGCAGCCATTTAAAATAATGATCAATTCTAATAATTATGATGAACAAGAAAACTTTTCATAGCATTCATGGGTGCAGATATAGAAATCAGATTGTGTGGCATAAAATCTAAGATATTTTTATTAATCATTTGTACTCTTCTTTTACACTAAAAATACTAATTAGTCAATATCTTTTTATACACATCAATCTTAAAATAAAACATATTAGGCATTTGTATAACAGCAACAAATATTTTAATGAAACTACAATTTGCTCTTTATAATTGCAAGATCTGTGTTATGCTAATATTATCAATTCACGAAGAATTATAATAATCACAAAAGTTTTCATTATGTTCAATATTACCAAAACAACAAATTTTGTATTAAAATAACAAAACACAAAAACAAAATGAAAAATTGCCATAATTATCTTTAAATATATAGCAGACACTTTTCAAATAATTATGTTATAATAAATATATAAAATGCACTAGACATATTTTTAATATTTTATTGGGGAATTTACGAAAACTTGAATAAATTTCATTCACAAATTTTTAAGACATTCTAATTTAAATAAGGACCATAGTATTTGAAATCTTACAATTCAAAGGTACATGAATATGTTTACATATCAAAATTTTTAAGAATGAATATTACACGTGAAGTTTAAATCAGGAGGATAGTATTTGAAATCTTACAATTTCAATTTAAATGAGCTTTTTTACTTAGCAGAATTTAAGTATGAGTAGTGCATATGAAGCATGCCTGGACAACATTTCACTTGAGATGTACACACATGATTACAATAATATAACTACATAGAAACACAGTTTAAATTAAAATAATATAAATGATCCTATGACGTATTCACAATAAGCATTTAATATACTATACAATTACATTAACTTGGCCCATATTAAAGCCTATATTTCCTAAGTAGGAGACACTTGCAATTCCGTGTGGCACTTAGGATCAAAATGTATACATTTTTCATAACATAGGTTGATGCATAGATATAGAAGTTGTATTATGCTGCATGGAATTTGATCTTAAATCACCATAATATAATCCATTACCTTCCCTAGAAGGAACTGGCACTGAGTAATTGCCCCCAGCAACAGAACTGTGTGGAATGCTAAAAGAAAAAAAAATCATATAATTTGTCTATATTAAAAATTTAATTAATATTCAAAAATGAATTTAACATATTACTTTGTTCTTTCTTTAAAGAACTAATCAAATTGTAAGCACATTATTAGAAATAAATGTTTTAATCAATAGCTTTCAACATTTTATTTCTGAGCACTTTATATACTCCTTTACTCTTGCAATTAACCAATATTTAAACTGAAATAAAATGAAATGACAGTTATTAATTTTTCAATGAAAAAAAATCAAGCATGTTAAAATTCAATATCATGAATGAACTAGCTATTATGAACAAATGTTTTAAATAGGGTTACCATTCCTGATCAAACAATTTTGAAAATCATTATTTAATATTTTTTCAATACATTTCAAATAAGATTACTAATCAATAATTTGAGTTTCTATACTGAACATAAACTAATCCATCAATCTCATGAAAAAAAGCAACATTTTCATAGCTTGATTTTATAATGCCTTTTTTTTTTTAAATATATGTTGTTATATATTACCTTGCAAAAATAAAAACATAATGGAACTTGTTTCAAAACTGCCTATAATTAAATACATAATTAATGGAATAATTATATAAACATCTTCTTAAATTTATTTACATTGTTCTCCTATAAGCAAATTTCTATCATAACTCATTATAATACAAATCTTTTGTTTCCATATCACTATTCTAATAAATTATGAATATTTGAAATAACACATAGTAACACTATGATTATGTCTAATGAAATTCAATTCCTTTTTCATGGGTTTTAAAATGTACACTAAATTTCTATGAAGTCTCAAATCTGAATTCTGTTGAATTCAGATTTGAGATTTTCCTAAGTTGAATTCCTTATTAGAAGAGATAATTTTAAAAAATTGCTTGATAAATCATTTTAAAAGAGTTTACAACTTCAAAATGTTACATATCACATGAATTCTATTTGAAATTCAATCCTACTGTTTTGAAGTTAATCAATGATAACATACTTATTTCTGTTTGAAGAATATCTTTTGTACATAAGTGGAATTGCTATTTAAACTAACTAAAAAAAATATGTGCATTACGAAAATGAATTATGTATAGTATTAAATAACTTATTTAGCAAATAAAATTTGTTTCAAGTGAAAATATGCCGGCTATTGAAAACTGCAGTAACCTCTCTTCAATCCAGCATTTAATAGTTCAGTACATTTTACAATAGGGCATCAATCAAACCTTTGATTTATTTTTTTCTGTAGATTTGGATGTTTTTTGAGCTTGATTGCTAGGTGGTGATATAGAAATTTTCATTAAATATTTGAATGTTTAATGTGTACATAGATATTAAACACATCAAATATATACATGCTTTAATTGTTTAAATCTAGAATGTTTTATCTTTGATAACCTCTTTAAAACTATTTAGACACTTGATATGGTATGGTTGCTTGCCATGGTTCTAGAACATGCAGGATTAAACAGAGGTTATTGCATTTGTTAGCAACTATGCACAAAATATCAGTCAATCCATTAAAAGATTTCTACAGCTTATTCAAGGATTTTATCAATTTCCTTACGGAAAATATTGAAAAATATGTCAAATAGATATTTCTTCAAAAATATGATTGAGATGCATTTAAATTATGTTTAGCTTTTCCTTTATAAAATTCTAAAAGATTTCATGTTAGTTCATTACTATTACTTACTTTCCATAAGAATTCATGTTTGAGACATCATAAGGAACTTGAGGCTCAGCTACACTTTGAATGTTTTGAGATTGAAGTGTAGTTGGTAGAGCTCCTAAAATCATAATATGTAACATTATAGTAACATATTAGAAAATTCTTAAAGATGTTTCATTAAAAATATAATAAATAAATCTGAACCTGGTAAAGAAACTGGAAAATGATCATGATTTCCAGGTACAGATACAGGTTGATATGGCTCACCAAGATGATGTTGTAGGTGATTATTAAACATCTAAAAAAATTAACAAGGTGTTAGAAAATTTAGACTTTTTATACTAATTAAATTTATATTTCTACACAACAACTCTTCTTAAGATTCAACACATACAAATTTAATTTAAATAATGTAAAGTATCTTTTTACACAATCATTTTTATATGATTTTGAAATTGTGTGGTATGTACTTCATCAAAATATTTCTAGCACACATGTACATATATATAGACTTGTATAGAAAGTTTATATATGTGCAATATCCAAAAAGCTTAGTATATTCATTAAAATTAATTTGAAATATTCAATTTTGAAATAAATTAGAAAATTATTTTCTTGTTAATAAGCAAGTCTTTAAATTGTAATGTGAGCTGTAGAACTCTGTGCCAGCAAGAGAAGTAGAGTCAGAATCGAGCATTCTTTGATACAATCTAGTCAATAGTCAGTTTAAAAATAAAAGATTCTTTTATAAAAATTCTTTATATTACTCCAAAATTTTTGAAACTAATGTTAAAAATTAAATGTTAAGGTGGAAATTCAATTGCATCCTTCAATAATACAACCACAAAGACAGGTACTGCTTTAGTAACAAAACAAGTAAGTGATGAGAGACTTTTATAAGCACTCAGGCTTATAAAAAACCATCTTAGATCAACAATGAAAGATCTTATAGGAGTTATTCTAATGTTAAGAAAAAATAAGATTTAATGTATTACAAATATAGCATCTTTATGCTTAACATGAAGAACTTTCTTTTGTTTGTCTTAAGTTATTCTATAATACTTTGGTACCTGCAAATTGATACCGAAATTTTTATAGAATCTTTGCATTTTTTTTTGAACGATTTAGAGTACAAGGATGGCTTTTAAGTGAATGTAAATACTACACATTTAAAGCTGCTTGGTAAATTTTAGTAAAGTTGCTTAGTACACATTTAAAGTTACTTTGCTTAGAAAAAAAATTGCTTTTATAGATGTATGATTTCATATTGAATTTATTTTACAAATCCATTAATAAAGGTCATAGCACAAAAAATTAAAGAAAAGACTTAGACTTTTTTTAGCCAACTCCCCACACCTGGTGCATGGATATCATAAGTTACATAAAAATTAGTAGAATTATCATGGCAGATTTTAATTACTGATTAAAATGCAAGAAAAAAAGAATCATGCAAAATTGCCAATAGAATATACACAATTGCTGGTTATACCAGGTCTTATTTTTTTTTTTTTATAGCCGACAATTATACACTGTTGCATATTACAGGTAGAAAATTAAAATATATAAAAATAGAAAGCACACAACTTAGAAATTTTTGTATAAATAAAAGCAACAAAAAGATATTCAATACACAGCAGTTTATTTTTCCATATTTCTAGAATATAAACGTAAGGGTTTTTTATAACATAAAACAGTGTAGTTAATATTCTAATGCAAAATTTAAGTTTTACATATAAAAAAAGAAAAACCACAATCTCAGTGTGCTATTACCTAATATAATCATTACAAACTAATCAAAAACAGATTAGTTTGAATACTTTAGAATCAATAGTTAAAAAGGGAAAGTCTTATACATGTTTATAAAAATCAGTTTCAAACATATTTGCTAAAGTGTTTATTTAACAGATTGCAAGTTACTAAGAAGTCAGATAACAACAAAATAATATTTTAAAGTGATTTAAAACTATAATAAAATCCAGCAAATACTGGTAACTTATACCTAAAATTTTTATAATCTTACATGAGTTGGTTGAGGCTGAGGGTAACTATGCATTACATCAGGGGGCACTTGATAGGGTGCATATGGAATGGAAGGATAAGACTTCATCAGTGTTTCATAAGATTTCAAAGCATCGACCAACAGTTTGTTACATTGTGTTAACTCAGCATGTCGACGATCTACTTGTTCAAGTTCCTGTTCTATTAATGGTCCCATTGCCAAACAGTGATCTAAATACATATTTAATAAAATTTAAAGCTTAAATTTTTTTCTTGAAAATAACAAAGTATCAAGAAGTTAAAAAATTACAAACCTTCTAAAGCAAGCAATTCATCTGTATCTGGAATTTGACCTGTGGGATCAGCATCGTGCAAAGCAGCAAGCATAGCATCAATTTTTTTCTATAAATAAATTAGAAACCAGAAAAGAATGTTAAAAAAAAAAAAAAAAATCATTTTAGGTGGGTAAAAACATTTTTAAAAATAAAATTTTCTTAGCCTACTTCATCAATTACAACTTCTTCTACTGGAGTTTCCACTAATGTTTTAACCTTTACTTCTTCATTAAACTGTACAGTTTTCTTTTCAGTCTTAGCTGTTGGTAATGATTCCATAGACAAATCAGATGTAACAAAGTTTGCAGGAAAAAGACCCTCACCATTTTGATTTGAACCAAGAAACCAAGAGGGATCACTGAAAATATGATTATAACTTTTATAATAACTTATTTTATTTGCATATAGATTCATTTTTAACCATATTTTTGAAAACCTATCATCAAATACAAGTTTTGCACATAAATATATACACATATTTATAAAAAAAATATATTATTAGAGCTACTAGAGAAATATATTATATATTAAGAGTTAAATTATTATTGCAAACCTCAACTTAGAAACAAAATACAACACATATTTTTAAGAGAAAATGTATTTGAACACACATATAAGCTCAAGCTCTTTGCTCAAGTATAGCAAATATATAATCACCTGTCATCAATTATATGAATGATATCTCCAGATTTAAATGAGAGTTCATTTTCTTCGGCAGCTATAAAATCATATAGAGCTCGAACTTTTCTTGGTTCTTTTTTCACTGTTTTAATCATAGAACTTGAACTTGCAAGAGATGTATTAGGATATAAGGAACTCCCAGTAGTTTTGGATTCTTTTAGTGACAGCTCTATAGCTATAATAACAATCATAATATGTCATGTAAATCAGCACCAAACAGCACAATATGAAAGGAACACAAAACAAAAATATTTGATTATAAACCTTTAGCAAGATCTTCATCTTCTTTTTTACTCTCCCTAGCTGAACTTGATTCTTTTGATCGATGAGCATTTATATCACTTAGCTGGCTTTCAGTTTTTATGCTGTGGTATAAAGAAGGTATGAGGCTAAATAAAAATAAAATATACTTAAAATTTGAAAAACGCATAGCTAAATTTAAAATATATAATTAAGAAAAAAGGGCTCAAAATATATCTTTTAATAAACATGGAAGATAAGTAATAAAAAATACTTAAATGTTTTTTAAAAAATTATAAATTTGAAAAGGAAAAGACTTCAAAGAAAAATTTCTTTAATTATTTATTACATTTTAACAAGAAAGGAACCATATAGGATAAGATATAATGCAACTTTTATTTTTCAGAGTTTAAAAATTTTATGGATTTTTAAGCAGAATGATATAAAATATTCTGATATAATGAAATTGAGAAAAAAATTTCAAAAATAAAAATTTAAAAATTAATTCCAAGAATAAAAATAACTATTTCAGTTTAGATTAATAAGTACAAATAAAAGTGCAAAGAGAGAGAGAGAGTTTTTATTCAGTTTATATATAATTTAACAACAATGCTAAGATAATATAAACAGAAAAACTAGTAAATCATTTTCTGAAGACATATTAAATTTAAGGACAGCTTTTTCTACTGATTAATTATTTTACAATTATTACTAATTATTTTCTGCAATTGTAATTCACAATAACACCTGTCCAATCATAATTATAGCTCTTTGGAAATATCACCATTCTTAGCAAAACGATAGAAAAACAAGTGAAATAATATATGCATCATATAACTTATTACATAAATATAATTTTCACAAAGATTTACAAAATTATTTTTATTACCTATCAATCTTAAAATATATTTGAAAGAATAAAAACCTTAATTCAGGATCATTTTTAAATTCTTCTTCTGTCCATTTTTTTAACAACTCCTTAAGTTTTTCTACACATTTAGCATGACCCTAAAACACAAAGAATACTATATTAAACACTGAAATATGATAATGCAATTATTTATTTTCATTTAGAAGATTAAAGATTTCATTTAGCTTATGATAAAAGATTTTCATTATTTATACTGAAATTTATTCATAATTTTATTACTGCAAGTACTGTCAAAATTCTATGTGAACTTTTAAAAACAATTATCAGCTAAGTCCTCAGGCAAAGAAAACAATAATCAGCATATCAGGTTTATATGGTAAGTAACAACTGTTAAAAATTTATTTAAACAAGAAAAATTGACACATCAGGTTGCCATACAGATAGTAAAGATTGTAAAATTTATTTAATGCTGCACTTGACTAAGATAATTAGATGGTAAAGTTATGGCACATTGTGAGCAATTAATCTATAAATTAAAAATTTATTTTAAATATATTTATTCTAAAGGATAATTTTATGAATTAAAAATGTTTTATAATCTTTTATTTTAGAGTTTTCACAAAAGAGTTTTTAACAAAATAAATTTTTTTTATTTAAATGTGCATTTCTTAAAAACAACTCATGAAAAAAATTTTCACTGTTTTTTTCATTTCAAATGCATATGAGCATTTTTAATTAATAAATTTTCATAGATTTCATTCTTTCAGTTTGGTACACTTTCAAATATTTGTAGAATTCTTCCAATATTTTCTATTAAATATTAAAAATTAATTTCATATAAAATGAATATCATTTTAAAATAATTTTAAATTCACAAAATTTAAAAAAACTAATTATAAAAAATTTAATTTAATCTAATTCCTGGCCTAATTCAATATGCACTCATTTGGTTTAAGATGCAAAATAGAATATGAATTCAAAATATTTTAACACAATTTTATCTCACAATGCAAAAAAAACGTCATGCTGCTTTAAAAAAAGAAAATTTCACTGGCAGCATCTTTTATTTTATTTATTATTATTATCAAAAAGAGTTTATTCAGTATTTACATACATATAGATTATTCCAAAATGTACTCAAAATTCTTTGTTACAACATTAAAAAGTTATACTAATTACATAACAGACTTCTCTTAGATAAAGTATGTAATTACAAATTAACGTGCTAAATTTTTTTTTCTCTCAAACATAAATAGATGCAATTTGATGCCTTATCTGTAAAATTTTCAGAGTACAAGAAAGTTGCTGACAGCTTCTGAATATCATTGTCACATAATAACTTTATATAAATGCAACAATATCTGAAAATTCTTATTTAAAAAAACACATTTTATTTAAAAATATTCTTAAAGATTTTTGTAACAGGCATTTCAAATTTTAAAGTTACATTTATTAGTTTTAAATCAACTCCATTTTTACAACCAAAGCTATAAATTTACCTTACTAAGAAGCTTTTTAATTTCAGTTTCAAAATCTCTAGAACATACTTCAAGATGAAATTTTCGACCACAATTTTTAACACAGCAATCCAGCAACTAGAAGAATAATCAATATTTATTTCAATATGAGATCTCGTGAGTTAAAGTTTAGTTTTATTTATAAAGTAAAAAAATTAAATTAAAATGCAGATAATAGTTCAATTCTCAATAGTCTAATTAAGAATTTGCAAAATGAAAATTATTATAACAAACTAATTCCACACACTTATTCAATCTTAAAATTTTTTTAAAAAACTCACAGTTAATGCATGCATGACATGAAGAGGAACATTGCTGTTTAATCTTTTGCTGATAGAACGTAAAGCTTCTTTAGGTCCATTTGGAGTTGAATCTATTTTATCACAAATCTCAAATATCGTTTGATAATCCTCAGATGTGTTCATTTCGCTTGTCGCTTTTTCTAAAACGAATTAGAAATTATCATAAAATAGGAAAAATAAAAGAATTCAATAAATTCAATCATGTATTAATCTCACGAAAGAAATTTTCAAGAAGTAAAAAAACAACGTTGGATGGGGAAACATTCAATACACATAACAATGAACATCATAATTCATGACAGATATTTATTTAAGTTTTATTACATGCAAAGAAATTAGAAAATTTTATGATGAATTTGGTTCTTGTGTTAATATGGGAACCTTTTTGTTTCAAAATATAGCATTTTAATTACGAATAACATTTATTATGAAAAATTAGTATATACATACCAACAGCTTGATCAAATGGGGAGCTAAATCGTGGCATTTTTAATTCTTTTACAAACTCTAGAATGTATGAAAATACGTAGCACGAAATTTCATAAACATAAATACATAAAACAATTAGATCAGCGGATTACACCACTGCGCATGACAGCAAATGATGACGATTTAAGTTACGAATTAGTCATACAATATCGATATAACGATTAAACTGGAAAAATTGAAATAAAAAAGGTGAAGAGATTTTTTTATTGTACGAAAAATTCACATTCATATGGTAAGGATAAAATTTTAAGTTTAATGTTGAGTAGTATGAATTAAATATTTTTCTTTATTTATAGGTAGATTAAAAAACGTTCGGTTAAAACAGACATTTTTAACAATGATTTGATCATTTTTTTTTTACTATCAATAGTATAAGTATAATTTTTTCACTTTATTATTTTAAACAAAAAAATTATTTTTTAGATTTTCATTATGATTTCAGTTTTTTTTTTTTTTTTTTTTTTTTTTTCATCAGTTAGAGAGAAAGAAATATTTTCCAGCAATATTTATCGTTGAGAATGTTGGGTCACTAACATATCTTCCACACCAATCAAATGAAAGTGGAATGAAACAAATAGTGATACATGTTCATTGTTCGAGAAAAAAAATCTCAATGAACTGAGCATATTGCTGGAAAATATCACATAGTAAATCTTGCAGACGTAGAAAAAATCCTATTAACATTTCGCTTCAATATCCTGTGACTTCAAACAATTTGAAGGAAATATATATATTAAGGAATCAGACAGTATTATTATTTTTATTTTTATTTATTTATCTTTTGTAACTTAAAACAAAAATTTACAAAAACCGAGGGATCACTTTCGATTATTCTCACTTCCCCATTCCTTTCGACTTTATGTTTTGAATGCCGTTCTCATATTTGCTGTATTCTGCAATTACTTGCATAATTCTACATAAAAAAAATAAGATTGACATTGGACATTTTTATGTTCATTAAATCTAATTTTTGTAACTTTTATTTGTCACTCCTACAGTTCATGGCAAGTAAATTATTCCATAATGAATTTTAATTCAATTTTTCTTTCAGATTCAGTATTCTTAATATATTCCAATTAAATGTTAGTGCTCATTCCAAATAAATGTTAGAATTGAATTGTTTTATTTTGACTGCTACTAGCATGAATATTTCTCCAAAATCTTTTGCATTCCAAAAAACAAAATTAGACAACAATAAAAGTTAGTGTTTAAAAAGGCTTTTTCTTAAGGGAAAAGATGTATAAATGAATGAAGAAAATATATGTAAGTATGTTTTTAACAGTAAATATTTGTTAATTTAGCAATTTTTCTCTATTAGTTGTAAGGAGTGCAATATAAAAAATTAAAATCGTAAAGAACCTGTGGATAATAGGATTCTCTTCTTTTCGCTAGCAAACTCACACCTTTAACCAGAATGCCAAGAGATCGTTTACTAGTGTAGTGCTTTAACAGTGCAAATGAATTTAATATTTTTCAAATTCGATTATTTACGTAGCATAAATTGCATTCAAATAGGCGACGAACAATTAGTGCAAACATCAAAGTTTGGAAGTATTTTGCTATCATTAAAAATATTTTAATTTTTCCTTTTATCAAATTACTATTTATTTTTTGGTTAGAATAGTAAATAAATTAGTCTGATGAAAATAGTACTAGAGAGAATATATATATATATATATATATTCTCTATAAAAATCTCAATGAAAATCTTTCATATTGATAATTAATTTCTAATTATCGTTTCACGCATGCAACATTTCTAAATATTATATTAATGAATTTATTCTATTTAATAACTGAACTTTATTTTATTGAAATGTTAATTTCAATGTAAATAATCAACTTATTAATCATACTTAATGAAAAAAATATTCTGCATAATTCATGATCATTAGTAAATTCTTTAATTATAAAACTTCTTTCTTTGCATACAAATAATGTAGTATTCGACAGAAATACGAAATAATAATAATAATAATAATTGATAAACGCGGGGGAGAGAGAAATGACAAAAACAAAATTAAAAAAAAACCATAATGTCTTGCAGTTTAATGAAGGAGGAGAGAAAACCATCTTCTATGATTAACTGGTTTATGATTGCTGTGGCAATGGTTTCAAGAATTTGCCAAAAAGAAGCTATTGTTTATGGAAATCATGACGTTAAAAAAATTCCCAATGAAACCTATGATAGTAAACAGAGGGGTTTTTTTTCCACGTTTGTGACTTGAAACAAAAATTTACGTGCAGAAAATTAATCTATGATTTACTTTATTACTTAACATTTATTTTTTAGAATATTCTTCGCTTTAAGAGTTGAAAACAAATAAAATATGTCTTGAATCTGAGCTTTAAAATATTTGCCTTTATTTCACAAAATATTTGAAATAAAAAATAAGCATGAATTATATAATACATCAAACGTTCTTTTGATTCAATTAAATATTGAAATACATTTATTATACTTTACACTTTATTTTAATTTCAGTCGATAATTAAATTTGTGTGGCTTCAAATTTCAGTCTTTAATCTTATTTATTGCTGTACATTATTAATTGCTGTAAAATCTAATAATTGTTTTAACAAAAGTTAAGTGCTTTTTCGTGAGCTAAATATTAATAAGCTGCGATATTTTTTATAAATTTCGCAGTATAACTGATTATAAAACTAAGAAATTACAAACCCTGGGGAGTAACGCTATAATTTTATTTATAGACATTTCAAGCACACATGCTCAACTAACATTTTATTCTTTTTTTCTTTTTCCAAAAATATTTCGTTTTTGATTAGAATTTCAAGTTAGGGGTTTTCATGATTTTTTTTTTAAATTCTTAATTTAAGAAATGTAATGTTAAACAATAAAAATTAAAAAAAAAAAAAAAAAAAAAAAAAAAAACTATTACCAGTATAAAATCTAAACGGAAAGAAATGCGATGACAGCTGCAACATATCTTACTTTTAACATTATTCGAAATTACTGTCTTTAGTGGAAAATGTATTTTTTCCTAAATAAAAATTCTTTGAGAAATGAAAACATTCTCATTGTAAAGTTTTTAAGTTAAATAAGATAGTGAAAAACGAAAAAGTACATTAAAGTTAACAGAAGGAGTTGAAAATTGTACTGATTCAGATAATCAGTACAGTTTTTTTTAAAATTAAATGTTGAGAAAGCAATTCAATTGTATACTTGAATAATACCACCAGTAACAAAGATAGTTACTCATTTTCCAACAAACCAAGTAGGCGTTGAAAGACCTTTCTTGGCATTAGGACTTAAAGTTATCTTTGATCAACAACAAAAGGTCTTACAGAAATTATTCTGCCATTAAAAACCAAACATTTAATGTATCAAAAATATACCATTTTTCAGATTAAAATGTAAAATTTTCTTCTGCTTGTCTTAAGCTATTCTCCAATACTTTGTTACCTGTTAATTTAGTATACTGTTATTTTTATATGACATATATAGATATTTTTTAAAAAAACGTATATTACAAGGTTGACTTTTATTTTAGTGCAAATACAACACTTTTAAAGTTGTAAAAAATACTTTGTTATACAAAACCTGCTTTATTATGAGTTCAATAAAAGTCATTGAATATATTTCCCAAATTTTTCTAAATCCATTGGTAAAGATCATGGCATACACATTTACGGTAAAGAGTTAGGAGTTGGGAATCGGTATAAAAATTCGACTCAGGAGTCAGGAGTCGGAAATTAATTGGCCGACTCCCTACCTCTACTTAACTGTAATTGTTTGAAGTTCTCTTTATATAAAAAGAAATTGAAAATATCATTCAATATTAATTTTTCAATTAAAATGTTTTTCGTTTGTATGTCAACAGAAAAAAAAACTGTATTGAAAGATAAAAGTATAACTGCAAATCTGGTTTAGTTTTAAAAGAACTGCACCCTGAAAAAGAGGATTGGGAAAATGTCAGTCATTGAAAATATTCACAACTTCAATAGGGGGGTGTATTGATATCTATTCTTGGGATATATATATTTATGAAAATCATCATTTTCAAATCTGAAGTATTCATAAATAATTTATTATTCCTTTTGTAATGATTTACATCAAAAGATTCATTAAAATTCCAATGATAAATTTAAATGATTGATTTTTCTGGATATGGCATTATCTTCCAAATTTCGCGGATATAAAGCAATGGAGTAACTATAAGACCACTTCAATCAGATTATTCGCTTTATGGATATTCTCCATCGCACGTCCTGACAGCAGACGAATGAATTGCAGTCAGTGTGGCTCAGTATCTCTGTCAACACTTTCCAGGAATTCATTGAGTTTCTCTCGGTTCATCTAGTAGCTGCCTGAACTGCGCATGCTGGCTAGGTATTCTAGATATTAACAGGTGGTCCCATTAATGTGACTTGACTATGTTGTTCGAGCTGCATGTATTGATTATTCTGGATATTAACAGATGATCACATTAATTCAATGACTCTGTATATGTATAATATCAAAAGCACAATGTGGAAAACTGTAAACGAAAACTCGTAAAATCCTAGTCATAATATTACTACGTCGTTCAGAGAGCGGATTTATTACTTTAAATATTATTGGTAATAAAAATATTAAAAAATTTCAAATACTCTTAAAAGAGTCTAAATATCTTGTATTTTAACCCTAAATTTGTTGTAATAAAAAATAACATTTAAAAAGATTACAATAATGCATTAATTGTTGTTGTTATACATAGATGAACCTTATGTTCTACTTACGTATATCACGAACACGATTTCACCATGTCTATCTATTTTATTTCTATTAAACAATGAATCCTTTGGAAACAATATCGTTCACAGAACCATTACTAATATGGTTTTTTGAATAATTTATTTCAATAAATTATTTCATCCATTTGTTTTCATCATAGCAATAAGTTTTAGCATTTCAATTACATTATTATTGTGACAACGGTGAAAGTGATCGCATGACATTTAGTTATGTAAATTACGTTTCAATAACTTGTTTTTTAACGTTTTCATTCCAGTTGATCATCAATCTAAAAATTATATTCCACGCTAAGAAATAAGTTTCGATTTTCCTGTAAGGAATTATAGAGTAGATGATTTGTAAGGACAAAAGAAAATTTTTCATTTTCTGACTTTTATGAGCTCACTAGAGACTAATTACTTTTTGAAAAGGGACAAAAACAATGAAAATGGTATGCTACTGTCACTTTAATATTAAAACTTATAGTGCAAAACTTTGAATTTTTAATTATTTAATTTAATATAATCTTGTTTTGCTGATTATCCCGAGCTAACTCATTGTATTACAGCAGTAATCCTCAAATTTTGAAAGTCCTACAAAGCCTATGTACCTTGTATCTTACATGAGAAATAATTTATTTTTGCATTATTTTAATATTGAAAGAAGGCATGTTATAATATGAAATTTACGAAAAACATCAAAAAATTCAAAGCTTACAGAGCAGTCATTCAGTCATTAAAAGACAAAAAAAAAAAAAAAAAAAAAAAAAATGAAAAAAAAAATGAAAAAAGTCGAAAAGTAAAAGATATAAAATTGTTGTACATTTTTCAAGGATTAAAATTCCAAAGAGGTTGAGGTTGATATGGAATCCCTTTGGAATTCTTAAATCAACATACATACGTAAAAAGGAGTTATAGATTTTGTGGCCCTGTTATATGATTGAGTTTCATTGGTGATTATTTCCAATCACTTAAATATTTTCCTTAAGTTCTAACTTATTATTTGATTGTTTCTTTAATGATCGCACAAATTGTTACGCTCCACTGCACTACTTATCCCATGTTCCCTGTTCCAGAATTTTATTTCGAACTTATTAAGAAAGACTGTCGATATTTGTCCGAAACAATTTCAAAAGAAAATTAAGTAAGAGGAAAAGATTGTGAATTAAAACAATAAAAAAAAAAAAAAAAATGATTCTAATTTCGTAATATTTTCCCCGTCGTAACAAGCAAACTTATTTTTAATAAAGATCATTTTAATTTGTTATTTTTAAAGCACAACATAACCTTTATAACTATTTAAATAATATTAGCGCAATCTCCTACAAACAGATTGTTCAAAAGTGCACTGCTGAAGTGTTTTGAAGTGACAAAATCACGCCACTTTTAAAAATTGAATATTTTTCATCATACAAAAAATGAACATTCATTATCATAAAATGCAATATCAAAATTAAAGACTGAAATACTAAAGAATACTTTCTGGCAGGTGTACAGATGCGCTATTTTTAGCGAGTACTGTCATACCTCCATCTATCTTGAGGGCAAATTACGCATTTGTGGCGAATTGCTTGTTGAACATTCGCAGCTAACTCACTTTTACGAATTTTAGCAACACAGAACACCTTTTGTAGTTCAGGTTTCATATTGACACGAATTGTTTAGATGAACGCGCATTGTAAGGATAATGGGCACTCATGAGGCCCGTAAAGTCATCTGTCACCATATAAATAATTTACGAACTTCTCATTCACTACGATTCTTAAATTAGGAGGTTTGGTTTGTCGCTCTATGATCATTTTTTGCACATTTTAGGCTTATTAGACTGGGACTTACAATTTAACGTGGATTCCAAGTCATTAACAAACATCCATGCCATCGCCAGGATTCAAACCTGAAACCTGTGGTACAAAAGACCAATTAGCCATCATGCCGTTCGTAAATTAATGCGCTTACTTGTTTGATTGAGGATATTTAGATCTTCAATGTTAGGTTCACTTTTGTAAACACTCTGTATTAGACAGACAGATTCACTTGGGAGTATTTTTAGCAAGTAGTGTCCTCTATGCAATGCTATTTCTTAAGCGATCAATCACTTTATAACTGCTGAGAATATTGAAAAGCATTTTAACTACCAATGACATTGACAGAGAAATTTATACAGGCAAAATTTTTAATAAGTGAGTGTTTATCAAGATAGACGCTGCTGCATGTAATGAAATGATACTTCCAGAATTTGGTAAAGTACCCCTATTTTTATTTCAACCTGTGTGAAGCGTATAAACGCAGGCAGATGCTCTTATGAGAAATTTTAATAATTAAAATTTCTTTGCCTTTATATCATTTCTGTGTTTTCTTTTCCTTCTCATGCATACCATGCAAAATAAGTTGAAACAGAAACTTGTCCTTAATCCCTTAGGATTCTTCGAATTATTAATGGTAAATAGCATATACGTTAGCATATACACTCATGTCCATAAATTAAGGATAATGAAGTTCAGGCAAAGAAAGAGACAGAAGCAAAACAAATTTGACTTATTTGTAAAGTCTATTTATTAAACAAAAGGTAAAGAGCAAAAAAGATGCTATATGTTTGACATAATTAATAAAAATTGCGATTTTTACTCCTTGGAGTAAATTTCAAAAAAGAACCTATTTACAAAAAACAGTATAACATGGTTAGTATGATGGTTAATATGGAGTATGTCTCCCGGACGATGCAATACAGGCCTTACAACGCCTAGGCATGCTGAGTATCAAATTATCAATCTGATCTTGGGGAATATTACACCACTCATCAAGCAATGCCCTCCGAAGTTCCGGTTGACAGGTGGGAGGGGGTTGACGGGCTGCAATTCGTCGGCCAAGCATATCCCACACATGCTCTATTGGATTCAAGTCCGGTGAGTATGCTGGCCAATCCATACGGGTGATATCCTCCAATTGAAGGCATTCGTCTACAATGTTTGCACGGTGAGGACGGGCATTGCCATCCGTAAACAGAAATTCAGCACCCATGGCGCCCCGAAACAAACGTACATGTTGTTCCAGAATGACATCCCGATAGATGTCGCCTGTCATCGTTACACTCTGAACATGCAGGTCAGTTCTGGAACCAAGAATAATTCCTCCCCAAACGAGCCATCCTGCACCACCGTAACGGTGTCGTTCAATGGTGTTCTCTTGGTGGTACCTGGCGCTCTCCATATGAAAGTCCGGCGAAAATCAGACTGCAAACTAAACCTGGACTCGTCGGAAAACATCACACCAGACCACTGTTGCGGTGTCCACAATGTATGCTCTCTACTCCAGGTTAATCGCAGGCGACAGTGAGTTACGGTAAGTGGAACACATCTGACAGGCCTACGAGCATATAGACCAATGTGCCCTAAGCGTCTGTACACGGTCTGCCTTGAAACTGTCGTACCGGTAGCTGAAGAGAGCTGACGAGACAGGTCTGATGCTGTGCTCCGTCTGTTTCTTTTGGCAGTAACTGCTAAATACCGGTCCTCATTCGGCGTTGTAACTCGGGGGCGACCTGTGATGTAACATCTACTCACATTACCATCATCTTGGAATTGTTGCCAAAGCCTGGAGATGACACTCTGGGCGATTCCAAGTTCCTCGGATACTTCCAGCTGGGTACGCCCACATTCCAGTCGTCCGATAATGCTACCACGTAAAAAATCATCCAAATGCTTCCTTTGTGCCATAACTATGCGGTTATTGCACTGAAAGGCTTTTAAAGCGCTTGTGAACAATTTTACTTCTTTGCCACCATTCCTTATATACCCCTCTCTTACACTCTCGTCATTGTGACGTATTATCCGCGCCATCTGGTGGTTTCCTGTAATTTGCATATTCTTCTTCAAGATGTGTGTGATAATTCTACAGGTGAAATTTTTATTTTAGAGTTCAATTTCTGTGTGATTCTGAATTATCCTTAATTTATGGACATGAGTGTATATATATATATGTGTGTGTGTGTGTGTTTTAATTAATATTCCAGAAAAAAGTTCTGTATTACTAAAGACAATTTTAAAATGGTTGATTTTGTTGGAAGATAGTCTTTGTCTTCCTCACTTGTTCGCGGCCTGATGGCCAATTGGCTAGCGTTCTGGCCTTTAATGCTTCAGGTTCAATCAAAATTAAAATCTGGTTTAATCTGCAGAGACTATATTTCATAAAATTATTTTATTGTTTTTGTTGTGATAGAATATTCTGAGTCGAAAGGATTTTTCATTTTTTTAACTGTCTTTTTTAATTTTTAATAAAATAATTTTTTTGTTCTTATAAAATGCTTTGATTTAATTCCGAATAATGTTGTTTGTTCTGATTAAAGATTTTGTTTAGACTACTAAAATCATGAAAAATTCTCCAGAAACGCAAACGCATAAAATATAACATTTGGATTAGCTTTATTAGTTTATCTTTAGCAATTAAAACAAATTAATATTCTAAAGAAAGCACGGTTTTTCATAAGGTAAAGCTAAAATATTTATAAATGACAGATAAAAGATACATAAATTATGCTTCTCGTGGAAAATACTTATTTATTTTTGTAACATCCTATAATATTTTCAGTAGATGTAACGTCCTCTGAGAGCCAATTGATTAGATGCAGAGACTATATTGCATATCCCTGAGATTTTTGTTTGCGTATTATTTATATATTTCAAAAAATTACGGTCTTCATCAGCCATTCGTTAAAAAAAATATCACCAAGCAATCGAGCTCAATTGAACTCAGTATTCAACTCAAACACTACCGACCATCCTACTCATCACTTGCAATTTTATCTCAAGTAGCTGTCTTTCTTCTTCAGAAAACATTCTATTTACTTCCATCTTATTCATATTTTGTTTTTGATGGCATGATTAAAGGAATCATCCTTTTTCTCCTGCGCTTTTGTTTCCTGTTAATATTGATTCTTAACGCTTAGCGCTAAGGTCATAGGAAAAGACTCAATTAATGCTTAATCTGCATAATTAAGTGAGAGGTTTGTTATTTTTGAAAAATAAAACAAGAAACAAATTTAAAGAAAAAACAATTCAAAATCAAACACCAATACAGTTGGTTATAATAAATAAAATCAATTTTCATATAAGACGAAATACTACAACATTTAATTAATGTTACAAATGTAAAATGATATAGAATCAATACTAAAAGAAATTACAGTATAAAAATAATTTTAAGTAATGAATAAATTAGAAAATAAAAATAAAATCACAAGTAACACAATTGATAATTCCGAAAAAAGCAATTAATAGAATTATGAGTATTCATACTAAATGCAATTTTAAAATTAATAAGGAATACTATAAAAGTTATTTTTTTAATCATCGGCACAGATCGCACACATTATGGGATCTATAATTTCAACACCTCTTTTTTCAATAAGATCAAATTCCAAGAGATAATTTTTTCTACTCGTTTATCTTGCTTTTGAGAGATTCTAGAATACGATGTACAAAAGATTTTTCCCTGTAGAGAACGCGCGGCCTGGTGGCCAAGTGACTAGCGCTCTGGCCTTTGGTATCACAGGCTTCGGGTTCAAATTCTGGAGGGTGGTATGGATGTTTGCCAGTGGTTTGGAATCCACTTAAAACTGTAGGTCCCGGTCTGTTTAGCCTACTTGTGCACAAGATGACCGTACAGCGACAAACCCAATCTCTTAGAGCACGGTTTTATCCGTATTCGATGTACCATCCACATTGACCAATTTCATCTTCTTTGTGGAAAAAGTCATGTTCATGAAGTAAATTCTATAACCTAGCATGTCTCTTCTACCTAGAATGTCACAAACCAGTTCTATTGGGCTTATGTCTGGAGAATATGTTGTCCGATCCCTTCGTCGGATAGGAAATTGCCCACTAGCTGAATACGATGCGGCCTGTCGTTATCATCTATGAGAATGAGTTCATTCCTGATTGTAGCATAACTTTCTCCACTATGTCTGAGAATCTCATTCCTATATCGCCTAACCCTTAGTGCTCAATGGAGCGGCTGTTGATAGAAATAACGATCCAGATCATCACTCCACCTCCAACAAATAGGACACTTCCATGCACAAGTGCAGAAGTATTTCGTGTACCAGGTTCTCTCCGGATGAGAATCAGTCCATTGTCAGGTTGTACACTAAAGAAGACTTCGTCCGTGAAGAGTATGCTGCTCCATTCATCTCGCCCCCGTCTGAGATGCTTCTGTGCGGCAAAAACATGTTGTCCAGGAAATCTGTAAGCCCAATATAAATCAATATAACATCCTGAGAAGAGCTTCATCAAGGAATAAGTATGCCCTCAGATATTATAAATGTTATTTCTTCTCATTAGATGACTAGATCCAAGTCATAGAAACATCTAGTTCGTTATTTTTAGACAAAACAACTATAGAAAAACCAATTTCGTTGCTGCAGCTTATGTGCGCATGGGGTCTTAAATAATTTTCTCTCCCCCCCTCCCCCTTCTTTTTTGAGGCACTTCACGGTTTTTGCATTGCGAATGCTATGATGGCTTTGTTTCAAAATTTGCATGTGGAGAATACTGTCGTGCAAAATAGCTTTGTTTCCAGTTCATTCCTTGTCTACATTGGTTTTTGTTTTGCGTTCTTTATATATGTATATAATTATTATGGATTCACAACAAACTCAATGAAAACGCTTCAGAATCTCTCAACATATCATACTAGATGGAAAAAAATCTCATAATTGACTTGTTTGGCTTATTCGAAGTAATGATTCTGAAAATTGTCAATTTTCCCATCTGAATCATCCTAGTAAAAAGGTAAACTCATTTCATTTTGATGTCATTACTATATGAGTTCTTTTTGTAAAGATAGCTTCATGAATTCTTGAGCTAAATAACACAGAAGCATAAATTTCCCTCATTGGAAAAAAAAGTCCATGTACAGCATGCAGCATTTAAATTTGACATACCTATACGCATTCTAGTTAAATATTCATAAATGTATAAGGACATAATCATCAAATCACTGAATGAAGCAGTTTTTCTCTTTCATAGAAGAAAATTAATTTTTTCTTCTATGAAAAGAAGAAGTCACATGGATTGGATTAATTTCCATAATTTTAACACATAGGTAACAAATTGCACATATTTCCTTCTACAGAAGACACATGTTTCTCAAACATCGTTATGTGTTGGTTGAAAAATTACTTTGAGATAGACGAAATTTTTATTTTTCTATGCAAATATTCGTATAAAGATGCATTTGCTCACTAAGAAATCTTAGAGGAAAACCTTGAAGTCAATTACTTATTTTCATCAAGGAAAGAAAAAAAAATCGCATAAGAACTTCAATGAAAGTCGAAAGGATATTTTCCCGGTTGATAGTGTAAATAAACAAAGGATTTATCTCCCACAAAAATTACACGTTTTTATGAAAAATTTATCTCCAAGTTTAATAAACAATTATAAATTAATTAAATTACCACGTATTGATAGGTAAAAGGCTATTTTTGTAAAAACATCGAAAAAAAATTCTGACTAAGCAAATTGAGAAGTTTTACTTTTATTTAAAAAAATTTTTTTTTTTTCAATTTATGTCCAAAGCCTTCTATGTTAATCGAATTTAAAAGTAAGTCAGGAAATTTCAAATTTTTACAAAAATAATGAAGAGTTTCTTGTCTGGTTTTTCTATTTTGAATAACAAACTACCAATTTTTTTTTCTGTTTATCTTCTCAGCGCTATAGTCTGAGCAAAAGATTTTCTTGTCTCTAAGCCAAATTTGTAGAATCAGAAAGAGTTTTCTGTTTCGTTATTCTCTTGAAAATGATCTTTTAAATTTTTTCGTATTATACAGTCCATTGCTCAATAAGAAATAGATACAATACATAGATACGAAATGTATACATTTATTCAAAATGTATATCAATATATTATTAGAAGTCGAAATCAAAACATATTTCGTTGTAAAAGTACCTTAAAGCGATAGTGCAGAATGTTCTTTGCCTGGAGGAGAGATGGAACACGAATGATTCGAAAACGCGAGAAGCTTTGAATTCGCGAGAGGCCCCCTGCTTTTCGAAAAGTTATTATTTTTTTTATTTGGCATATCGGGGTTAAGTAAGGGGTTCGGCAAGGGGTTCTCGCTAGGCCGCTGACTGGAGACCCACTTTCTCTGACCCAATGACCGCTCAGAAGGATATTGCGATAGAACCCACTAGAGAAAAACGATAGTTTAGAAAATTTTAAAAGGATCAATGTGTGCCGATTATTTGAAAACCAAAATAATAAACGCTCAAACGTCTAATCAAAATTGGTGTTAAATGAAGTATAAAACACAAAGATGCTAACGATCAAATTTAAAATTGTTATCTGTCATGCCTATGCTTTTATTTATTTAATCGAGAACACAAAATTATTAAATTTAAAATAAGGAATAGCATCACTGTAATTATATAAAAAAATCTTTTAAAGACTTCTTTTTTTAAGATTTGTGAATAAACCTTTTAATACAATTGCATCAAATAGCGGTTTAACAAATATGCCAATATACTATTTTGATTGGTTTGGTTTGTCGCTCTGCGGTCATCTTGTGCGCATGTGAGCTAAACAGACCGAGACCTACAGTTTAAAGTGGATCCCGAACCGCTAACAAACATCCATGACACCTCCAGGATTCGAATCTGAAGTCTGTGATACCAAAAGCCAGAGTGCTAGTCATTGGCCTACAGGCCGTTATACTATTTTGAAGCTATAATGTTATGTATATCTAGTATTCATACTTTTTGAGATAATACTTGAATAAATCAAATTCTTATATCATTATCAGGGGCGCAACAGCTCAATGGTGGGCCAAGACCTTCTGCCTACTGGCAGATTTCGAAGCAGGAGATGTTTTCTTTTTACAGGGTACGGTTGTCAGCCTTATGCCCAACGCTCTACAGTCATATTAGATCGGATCCTACGGTTTAAAGTGGATTCCGAACCACTACACGGGATTGCTATTTTGCATCTACATTGTGCGACCGTAATTGTCAGAGTACGCACCTAGGGTGGGTTGCTCTCTTTGGCCCAGGCACAACTGATAGCCATTCTGGACAGTAGATTTAACGTGCTCATTCCCGGCATAGGCAAGGAAACTTTCGATTCACATCGTTTACCGAGTTTGAAATGGTAACGCAATAATCATCATTCATTATGTTTCAATTTTTCACTCCAAAAAAATGTCTGTAGGGAATTTAAATCTAATAAGGTGGATAGATTATTTTATATACGGCCAGGCAAGTTTGGGTACATTTCCAAATTCATTCATAAGATCATTTGGGTTGACCACCCCTGAATTAAACTTTAGATTAGAAAAACCGTAAACTACTTGAAAAGAATTCGTATGCATATAACTATTTGAAAATTGAAATTGTATGATATTTGATTTAGATATTTTTATTTTAACAATCAGCCAGAAATTATTACATTACAATATACCAAGGACAAGCTTAAAAAGGAGTTACAAATAACTAAATTAAAATTTCACTTCCCTGAAATTTGGAAAAAATACGAATCATAACATCATTGTCTTATTTATTTTAGTACTTCACACTCTCTCAATTTTACGATAGCTATAAATAATGCCACAAGGGTGGCATTTTCCTACTTATTTTTTTACTTAATAATACGGAAGTTTATTTTTCTTGAAGTTGATATTTCAGTCAAAGTAGTCAAACTTTAATGAATGATATGGGAATTTGCCAGTTATCATTTGTGCTAAATTTCGTAGCCTCATCAAAAATGTATTGTTTTTTGAGTTTGTATTTTACATAAACCTTCAATTATTCGATGATGCACTTGAAAAGTACTTTTAGTTCCCCACATAGCATTGTTTTTCAATAATTTTTTCTTCTAACGATATTCTAGCATACCTGACAAAAAACAATTAGTGCTCATATTAGTGCAAATTTTCATGGAATGGCGTTTTAAACAAATTTATGCTTATTCTCTACAAAGAGTGATAGTCAGATACAAATATATATTTCAAAATTACAACTCAGGGGATTAGGAAGTTCAATTATGTTAGTTTTGATGACTTATCTGTGTGTGCTGTGACTAATCCTCATTGTCCTGCAGTGCTGGACGGACATCCAACGAGTGATCTATTCAGGTATGGAGGGAAAGCGGGCAGCTTCTGTTGTGATAGTGCACCCATGGGTAGAAGTATGACTTGGCTCCGTGACGCTCTTACAGAGAGAGACCGGGACCTACGCTTAAAGTGGATTTCAAATCACTACAAACATCCATGGTACCGCCGAGATTCTAACCCGAAACCTGTGGCACCGAATGCCAGAGAGCTAGACACTCGGCCATTCAAGCCCATGATTTATCTACATATAATATGGCATGAAAAAGTTCCTACCTTTGATGAAGAAGTGAGAAGTTTAGTTTTTTTTACATTATCAAAAGCTATAATTTATTATGGCATTTAAAGTTTGTTTAAATAACACATAATAAATAATTCATTAGTTTCTAATCGAGGTGAAGTATGAAAAAAATAAAATTTTTAAATTCGATGACAATAAAGGAGTTTAAATTTATTACTATTAAAAAGAAAGAGCAATAATTGCATAATAGTTTAAATATTTATGATTGCAACTTAGTCTTCTATTTTAATTTCATTGAAATTTTCTTTTGAAATACTTTTATAGCACAAGTTGAATTACTGCATGCAAAGACAATTAAGTAGGTAATTTCCAGAATCTCATGCTTTCAGGATAGCACACAATAGAATCCGGCAATTTTCACATAATATTTTCAATTATTATTGACCAAAATATTTCAGATCGATATTTTCAACACGTAGGTAAACAAGGCATTATAAACAAACAGTAATCAATTCAATTATTTTGGAGTCCATCAATATAACAGCTATCGACTTCCATTAAATGAATGTAACTATTATTTCACAAATCATTACAGTAGGTAAAAAAAGTATTTGGACAAATAGGTATTTTTCTAGTACCTTATATACATTAACACAATATGAACTATGGTAAAGAACACAAATATAATTTTTAAAAATGAACATTTTTAGTAGAGAACATATTCATGTGAAAAAATAAATTTGTAACTTTAAAAAAAATATTCACCCATTATAAAAGAAAACCGCATATGCAAAAATGTGCAAAATTTCGGCAGACATAGTCTTTTTCGCTTAATTCCACAAAATAGATAAAGTTTTGTTCCTAAAGTGTGTTTAGACTTGAGAGCAAACGCACTGCACAATGCAAAAAAACTGGTTGAATGAATTGTATAAATTCTTATCTTCCCAAGTGGAAGAATAGCAAATAGATGTAAGGAACATAAGCTCTTTTAACTACAATAATTGCGTGATAATGTCGCTTTATACTTCACCCCATTTGATACTACAGTTGTCCAAGTAACAGCGCCATTCTTAAATGAATATCTGTTTCAGTTGTCAAATGTTTCTTGACGAATATGGTTGAACCAAAAATCGTCTCCCAAAAGTGAAATATGGTAAATAACAATGAGATTTGCATTATAGAAAACGTTTGGTCATACATTCAAATCTTCACTTTCTTGCAGTTGTTACACAAAACGAATTCTATATATTCTAGCATTGTAGTCTATAAAAATTATGTCTGCAACAACAGCACCTTGGAACATGTGACATCTTGCAACAGCACCGTCAAACAGTTGTACGTGGTAAAGAATCACTTGTGGACGATGCTGTTCGCCTTTTAAAGGTGTGTTGATCAAAATGTGGAACCCAATGCTGGCAATTACCATTAGCGCGATGGCTTGTAGAAAGATTCATTTTTGGTGCTTTTTACACTAGTCTAAACTGAACAGCTGATGTGCAAGTATCATTGGGATGTAATTTTCCAGAGGACAAATGAACATTCTACATTTCACACTGGCCATATTAAAAATAACATTTGCATTCCGGCTTGCAGAAATATCGCTATATTCGCTCTCAATCCTTCTTTTGTTTGTTGCCATGTGTTTATGTGCGCTGACATCTAAATTTTTGGTATTTGTATAAGAATTCATCTTCCTGTTTAGCTGAAATTTTATTGAATTAATCGCTAGAAGCCTCCTTCTCCAAATTCATGGCTGTCTTTATAATTCCTTCCCTACTTCTGCACGCTAAAATAGGAAGCATTAAAATTGATATAATATATATATATATAATAAAATTATTTATATACATAATTTTATTATATATATGAATAGACTTATATCTTTAATAAAATTATTATAAGTATTTTGCATGTATTTTGTTACCATCGGAACAGAGAAAACTTACATTTCGGTTTTGCTTTCCTAGAAACCTAGTTTTCTCACGTTCTCTTTTATAATTACTCCTATTACCATCGGAACGGGTGTTACCAATTATAATTATTATTTAAAAAGAAAGGAAGATTAAGAAAAGGAGATTTTATTTTGTTGGAGATGGAGCTGGCTTACACGTATGAGTAAAAAGTTGACTGGCGAATTATGGTTAACGTTTTCAATAATTAAGCAGTAAAATGAATCTTTATACAAGAAATCAGTAAAAGCTGAGTATCTATTTGGTGAGGGATTACTACTTAAGGTCTGTTATTAACTTTGAAATCAAATTAATTTTTTCACATGAAGAGTTGAGTGGTTTGTTAGTTGGCACAAGTATGTTTTGTGGTACAAGTGCCAGACTTGTCCAAGCTACACCAAACTATTTAATGATCTTTAAAAAATAACTTTGATTACTGAATGTATCATGTAAGGGAAAATTATTTTCCATTTATTTGGAAATCGCTATTATTAAGTACTAATGAAACAATACAAAAAAAAAGAATGTAATATTTAAAAAAACATCTGGTTAAGTTCACATAAAAGTTTATATACAATAAAATCCGGTCTAACTGAAGAACAAATGCAAGGATATAATAAAAGAGTAAGGGTAAGCAATTAAATCAAAGCTAATATTAAATGGTAGAATTTGGTTCAAATAAAAAATTTAAATACGATATAACTAAGAAAGCTTTGTTGTTCTGTGCCACAGGGTTCGAGTCCCGGTGGTGCCATGAATGTCTCTAGTGGTTCAGAATCCACTTTAAACCGTAGGTCCCGGTCTAATAGGGCTGTAGAGCGTTGGGCATAGGGCTGACAACCCTACCCCATAAAAGAACACATATCCTGTTTCGGAATCTGCCTGTAGGAAGGAAGCTATGGTCCAATATGGACTGTAATGTCAGATAGTTAATTAGTTATAACTAAGAAAGCTTGGCAACGACTTTGATTACAGATGCAATGCAGCTGCATCTATAGTAAAATCAGTCAAAAATTTAAAGTTGTGCCTGCATTTTCGTAGGGATTACTTAACGCTTTTGAAACTTCACAAGCTCTTGTATTATCATCGATATTAGTTTAGTCTTTTTTACTGTCTACTGACATTGATTTAGAATCGGTTTCAGTTGGTGTTAAAGGCGGTTTTCCAATGTTTTCTGTTTAAATGTTTTATTTTTTGATTTCTGTTTATTTCTGTGGCGTTCACCGGCATAGCGTCTGACACGAATGCGGCCATCATGATACCACAAATTAAAGCGGGATTCGTCAGAAAACACGACATGCTGCCAATCAACACGCCAGTCTCTATGCTGAGCGGCCCATTGTAACCGCAGGCGGCGATGGTTTAGCGTGAGAGGGATCCTGTATAAAGGAGTCCTTGCGCGCAGTCCACGCTGTAGCAGACGTCTACGAACTGATGAAGCACACAATGAAACACCTGTAGCTGTTGACCACTGCGCTGTCAATTGTCTAGAGGAAGCTGTACGGTCCGTCAGCGCCATGCAGACCAGGTGTCTATCATCGCGAGCTGACGTCACATTTCGGGGTCCACTCCGGATTTCCGAGTTGTCCGACACTCTTCCTTCCACTGCTTCCAAAGACGCATCACTGTGCTGCTGTTACGCTGCACACGAGCGGCTACTGAACGATAAGACAATCCATGAAGGCCGATGATTCTCCCCCGTTCAAACTCTGTAAGTTGTTCAAATCTCGCTTTCTTTCGTTGAAGAGGCATAAGTAACGATTGAGCTAACGTTTACCACTAGCAGATAACCACCGATAACCATACACGCCTCGCTACAGCCGTCTATTTATCCGGATCCATCCGCTGTTCAGAGGGCGCTGCTCAGCATACGCATGCGCTAAGGTTTTGAAATTCTAATCATTTGCATATCATGCGCTAATTTGCATTTCCTGAAAATTTCAGCTCATTCGCGTAAGTCCTTCATGGTGTTGCAATTTTCACAAACATGAGTTTATAATACGAAAAGAAAAATGAGATGAAAAAATTCCTCAAAAACAATCCAACTTTTCCTTTTTCTTAACATTTGGATAGCATCCCTATAACTAGTAAACGCTTCGTCTGTTTGGATTTTAAAATGGATGTTTACCTTTCCATACAATTGGTGATCGAACTGTACTTACTTCATCATGAGAAAACGAATATTGAGATGAGAGTTTTCGTGCTTCAGAATAAGACAAATTTTGAGTTACTTTTCTTTCCTAGATTCTTTTTTCTAGTTACCGCTATAGTCAGTGTTTTGAGGTGAACGCATATTGTTGCTGACAAGTGACTCATTTGGGTTTCTCTTGACTATCTGCATTTGAATAGAAGAAGGTAGTACAATTTCAATAAGACATAAAACATGTTTTGTCCAAAAGTAAGATGAAACTATTGTCATTAAAATACCTTAATTAAAAAGTAATTTTTTGTTAAATTTGATATTTATAAGCTGTTCAGAGATATATTTGACTAGCAATTATGAATAAATAATGTCAATTATGGATAATTAGTCAATTGAAATCTGTTCAATGATACGCTATCATGATCTGGGGTCTTTCAAAATATTTTGTCTAAACTTAAAATCAAACTATTGCCATTAAAATACCTTAATTGAAAAATATTTTTTTTAATTTAATATTTATAAGCTGTTCAGAGATGTACTCTACTTGCAATTACAAATATACAGCAAGTTCAGTTAATTGAAATATGTTCACTGATGCGTCATCGTTATTTAAAATTTCCAAAAGAATGAATGAATACGGACATTTTATTGGAGCGCACTAACCACGTCAGGGGCATCATCTCTAATAGTTGCTGTATATTAAAAATAAAAAATTAGCAATGCCCAGAAATTAAAGAGGATGAATCAATAAAAATAAAATAGATTTTCTAAACGAATATCAGGAAAGTGAGAAAGGAAGAGTTAAAAAAGAATGTTTCTAGGTCTCTTAAAATTTGTAGGAGATTCATTTGTTTCAATTTCTTGAATGGTCAGATTTTCATCGTTATGCAAGTTATTAAAGAATTTGTGAGATATTTTTTTCCCCAGTATTCTTTGAGAGTTGATAAATCGATCGAATTTCGTATGTCCACATTACTCATGTACCAATTTGCAATAGTGATTTGTCTTGCTGTTCATATTTTGTTCGTGCTTCAAAGATTTTGATATTATAACTTGCGGCATAGGCCCAAACACGGCATATGAAAGTGAATATAAGCATTCTATTTTTTGTATTCATAGAGGAATTTCTTGTAATAAGCTGGCAAAATCTTTTAATCTTCTTTCTCTATTTTTATTTAATTTAACTAAAATGATGATTCCAGTTGATGTAGATAAATTCCTACGTGCCTAAAGTGCTGATTCTTAATGTGGATGGTTGGTTTTTATGTGAGTTTCACTGAAGAATACTGCTTCAATTTTATTAATATTTAAAGACATTTTTCAATTATTATACCAAATGGAGAGATCTGAAGATTAATAGATTTGTTTGCTCTGACTCTAATTAGTAACAAACAGGGGCCATGAGCCGACCAGAAACATTTCCGACGTCTGATTCCTTACTTCTGAGTATCATTTTTTATACCTGATTCTTTTTGTAATTTTATGTACTATAATCTTTACTAATGGAATTAGAAAATTTTGTAAAAAAAATTCAATAAATCTATAAAAACATAAAGTATTTTTTAAAACTTTAAAGGTATTGCAGCAGCACTCACTTAAAAGACATTCTTCAACTTTATATTTGCTTACAAAAAATTTGATAAAAATAACAGTACCAAATGATCATAGTATTATAGAATAGCTTAAGACAAGTAAAAAGAAATTGTAGATTTTTAGCAAAAAGATCCTATATTTTTTATACATTAAAACTTTTTTTTATTTTTTTTAAAAATGGAATAGCTTCTATAAAATCTTTTTTCATTGTTGATCTAAATGAACTTTCTATAAGCAGTGCCGAGGAATATCTTTCAACACTTACTTGGTTTGCTGGTAAAGCAGTAACTATTATTACCTTTGCTACTTGTTGTATTATGGAAGGATACAGTTGAATTTCCTTTTTAACATTTAATTTTAACATTAATTCCTGGAATTTTGGAAAAATAAAAGCTATTTTCATAAAATAGTTGGGAGTTCAATTTTTAAACCTACTCCTACAAAAATTCTTGATTCTTGACTCTTGGTGTCCTGACTTCGACACCGGTAACAAATCGTTTACTTCGTAGGCTGTTAAAGCAGTAACTGTCTTTGGTGCTGGTTATACTATTGTAAAATACAATTTAATTAACTTTTTAGCATTTAATTTTTAAATTAATTCCCAGAATTTTGGAAAGATAAAAATTATTTTCATAAAAGAGTTGGGTGTTCGTTTTTTATACCAACTCCTTCAAAAATGATCGATTTCCGACTCTTGGCTCCCGACTTCGATTCCGGTAGCAAATTGTTTAAAATTTTAATAAGTTTGTCACCTTTTCATCTTAGGTGATGACCGTTTGTTGCGAAGGCCCTTCCTTCTGCAGGTGATTGGAGCGTCCTTTGAAGGTCGCCCCTCCTCCAGGAATGAGGAATCGAGGCCACTCGGATGGCCACACATCGCCTCGGCATGCTCGAAGCCGCATCCAACTCCTTCGTCCTCAACCGGTAAGTCTTTTTCAAGCACTACTTATTTTCCCTCGAATGAAAGAGAAGTCGATACAATTGCAAAATATTGCATTTTTTTTTTAAATACTTCCACTTGTTTTACATTTTCTATGCATGTTTTTTTTTATACCATTCAAGTTTCATCTTAATTGATGAATGATTTTTAGCTTACAGATAATATGTACTTTATAATTAATGAAGTGTAGCATTTAATCGAGTAGTAAAGCATTATTAAACATAGGTCTTAATATAAGAAAAGATTGTTTAATGTAAATAAATCTATGCATAATTATAATTTACATGATTGTAGTAAAAAATATATTGCACTGCTATCTATGTTTACATCAAGTGATCTATGTTTACATGAAGGCCTATGTTTATTAATGATTTATGACTTGATTAAAAAAATCTATGCATTTACATTATCTTAAAATATTATGTTACGTTAACATTTGCATTTAAATTAAAGTCCTACCTGCTCAATTGACTCTAAATTCCAAGTTTGAAAATTAAAATTGGTTGAAAATTGCGTCATTGTATTGGTGTTTCATGAGAATTTTTTTTTTAATTTCGCATCTCATTAATCTTTTAAATTTTACAAAATAAATTTGCTTTGTAAAAACCTTTTCACAGAAATTTTTAACTGAATAATAAAGTTCTGGATTCTTTTAACTCTGAAAACATACTTAAAATTTAAAATTATTTGCTTTTTGCATACTTTAGTAGCATTACAGACATTTCGAATTTACCATAATCAGTATGAATATAATTTAATATAGTAAGATTATAATTTTAAATAATTAACATTTCCATGAAATTGTTTAGAGTAAGGCTCTGGTTAATATTGGTCATCACAATCAGGGAAAAAGGCATTCGCTTTCAGTTTCATTGAAATTGTTATTGCTTAAATCGCTATTTAGGATGAAGGTCATTTCTAAGGAAAAACAAAATAAATAAACAAACAAATAATGATAAATAAATACTAATACTAATAGTAAATAAATAAATAATAAATAAATAAATAAATAAATGATAATAATAAAAATAATAGAATAAAGTTGAAGTTTTTGCAAACAATAAAATTTTGAAAAGCATGCTGGTAATTTATGTGATTGCATCAAAAGAAAATATATTGGGCTCTTATTTACAAGTAAAAATAACTATTTTTTTTTATATGATCAACAATTTTTTTCTTTCTGATTCAGATTAAAAATAAGTAAGTAAAACAAGATTACTTTTTCCTACACAAATAAGCATAGAAGAATTTAAATTCTATTCTTTTTTTTATCTATTAATTCATTTTAATAAATTAAACAATACAATATTCAAAAGAATAAAACACCATTAATAAGATTTTACTATCGAATCTTTTGGAGAAAACTATACTTTTCTGATGAAACTATACAGCTAAAATACAAACATTTAAAAAAATTATATAAATACATACACTACCCAAAACAATACACATATAAACATTTTACAAAGCGATACAAATACAATTGCTATACAGAATTATATAACATACATAAAGTCAACATTATGCTAACAGGTTTAATTTGCAATACAGATGAAGTAGCGCAGTGAAGAAAACCTTAGGATACAACCTCGACACATTATCGATTAAAACCCAGCCGTATGTGCTGCTGAAATATTTATACACTATAACTATGGTTGATATCATGCTGCAGAGCTGGAATTTGGACTTGGAAAGATTTGTTTTAGAATCAATTTTGTCGTTTTTAGTAATTTATAGGATTTACAATAAAAATACCAAGTTACGGTATAAGTGCAAAGAGAGAAATCTGGCACATATGAACAAACGTCACAATATGACGCTGCAAGATAAACATATGATGACTACGTTGAAATATCGTTTATTTATTTTTATAAACATGGACTTCTTCCCATGACGAGAAGTTTACAATTACTGCCATACAAAATATTATATATATTTAAATCAATGGGATAGTGAAAATCGACCAAACAAACTTTGGCAAACAAGTTAGGTACTTCAATGAGCTTCGATGATTTACGATACATCATTAAAAAAATTGCAACAAAAAATTTGTTGTCTGTTTGTTGCAAATATTTGCTGCCTATTTGTAGCAAATGTTTGCTTTGTTTGTGCAACATTTTTTTTACAAGTGTCCATCTTTAACAACGTTTGCTGTTTCTAAAGATGTTTTAATTTTACTGATTTTAAACTATATAAATACAAACACTATACAAAACTACAACGCTGCAAATACTTTCTATATTTTCTTAACAAATGGTGATAATGTTTGTTAATAAATTATGGAAAGGAATGAATAAATAACGTCTGCTTAAAAGAATTTTAGAATATATAATTACTAATTAATTTTGTATTCTTTTTCGAGTTTCATTTGACTGTTTTTCAAAATAGGTTTTTCTTAAATCAAATAGTATTTATTGTTCACTACAATTTTGTGAGAAATTACCACTTAGCGATATTCGTAATCACATGAATGTCGTGTATCTTCGTATATTTTGCATTTCTGCGAGCACATAAGTTTCCAATTAATTGTCATTTGTATTATACAATCCGTCTCAAAATTTAAAACATACAGAAAAATCTTATTAAAATTAAAAAAGGAAATTTATGAAATAATTTTACAATAAATTTTGAAATTATAATCTATGTAAAATATAACAAATAAATATTGTAGGGATTATTGTTTAAAAATTGTGCCTTTTTATTTTATTTTATTTTGCTTACTTATTTATTTTTGTGTAATTCTGTGTTGAAAATTTAAGCAGTGTGAACCTTGACAATTTCTAGACTGGACAATAAAAATGACTAATTTAGCTATCTAAAAAGTCGATTAATTGAAATCCCTTTTAAATGTTAAACGGCAAATCTCATATTATTAGAATTGGTAGACGATTTTGAAGTTGTGATTAGAACATAAAGAAATTCGACTAAGATAGATAATCAAGTAACAAAGAAATCAATTTTTAACAATCTAAATATGGAATACCGAGTGTTTTGAAATTCATATACAAATTAAATATTTATATCGGACAAAATATGTCAATTTAAATTGAATTTCAAAAGTGAGCAAAGACATGCTTGGGGGGAAAAAAGAATGGTTGCAAAAACAGCATGTGAAACTCCATCATAAAATGACCACAACGACCATAATGACCAGATGCCCTTATTATTGATACTACTTGTACCGTAATCTTGGAGGAATAAAAGGCTTTTTTAAGCACATAGGGACTCTGCTGTTTTGAAAAAGATTAAAATTTGATGCTTTAACACTTCTGCAGTTTCTCCAGCAAAACAAAATTCGACAAAAAAAAAAATTCAAGACACTCTGCAGCAGAATCTTATTCCCTTTTGTGACCTTTTATATGGACTTAAATAGAAATTTCAGGGCATTCACTTACATTTCATGCGATACAATTCAGCGACTTTTCCAGGAAAATATTCAAGTCATAGACTAAACAACACTAATTCCTTCTGTTTCTCTCAGATCCATATTTTCTTTTGTGATTAATCGTTCTTCCAACCGGGAATTAGGAAAATTTTACTACTGATTTCTAATAACGAAAAGTATCAAAGAAGCAAAGATGTATTTTGAAGCATCACTCTTATAAGAAAATACAAAACAAAATCGTCAAAGGAGTAATGATGTATTTTAGCACAAATGTTGAATAACATCATTTTTTGAGTGAAGTAAAAAAACATTTTAAGATTTCTGAATTGAAGACTTTCTTTCATACAGTTAGTTTTAATTTTTGGATAATAACCCAACGATATTATATCTCTATTAAAACAATTTTTTATCTGTACTGTTTGTTCTCTTAATGTAAAAACATTTCTCACTGAATTTACACAAATTCAGTCAATTACAAAACCGTTGTATCATAAAATGTTAGACAACTTTGGGAGACTCTAAAGTGTCACTGCTTTAAGAGTACTAAATATGGCAGAACAAAACTTTTTTATTTATATTTTATATTTTCAGTCTGCCTACAAATCTTAAAAGAACTATTTAGTCAAATAAATGTATTTGTCAACCCTGTTACAAGCCATGTTTCTGAGCTTAGAAAGGATTATACTCTTATCTACACTCTCTGAATCAAATAAAGCATGTGCAAAAATTGTTGCTGACTTTAAGATTTTGATGTTTATCAGTTGCTGATGTTTATCAGTTTTTTAATTGACTAACTACGAGAACTTGGTTTCAGTGAAAATATCACAATTAAAAAAGGAAACCACCAAATTTACATATAAAAATTATTTTGGGTTTCAAATTTAGTTACATACCTAAAATGCATAAACTAAGCAGGTACTTGATAAATAAGCAAAATTCCTCTGTGTAGAAATAAATTCAATATATATGTTGAAGCAAATCTTGCTGAATAAGCTAGAAAAATCTTTACAAATCTAACTATTCAATTCTTACAAACATAAATATATTTCTAGAAATAATTTGAACAGTGAAATTGTGCGTCAAAACCTTCTAAACAATTTATTTTTTGAACGTGTTTTTCAAACTTTGGCTCAGTGAGAGGAAAAGAAAAGTGGCAAATTTGCAAAAATGCAGTTTAATATTTTTCAATCCGTTTTGACAACTAGGAATTCTAATAGCAAATCAGTTATAAAAATTGCTGAACAACAAGATGAGGTAAACTGTGCGGAGAAAATTGAACTCCAAGTTTTGCAAACATAATCTTTGTATTACTGTTAATTATAAAATGGCTCTTTAAAGTTCAGCAAATAAATAATTGTCAACTAGAATAGTATGTTATAAAATTATTCATCATTTTACAAATTAATTTATAAAGTTTAAAATCCTCAAACGAAGTTTAACAAAACAGCCATAAATTAAAATTTAAAGACAAACTTGTGTTGTGATAAGACAATCTTAAACATGTTAATTATAAACATATGGCTGCACCAATTTAAAGATGGGCCAAAATATTTTGAAACCTCATAACTGTTGCCTCATAGTAATCTTTTAAAACATTTTTGGCATAAATTGGAATATAACTTAGAATTTAAATATTATTCATTATTGTACCTTTACACCGAATAACATAAAATTATTTCATGATTCAACAAAAATATCTTTTAATTCAATAACTTTTAACTCTAAAACAATCAGGCAAGAAAAGCACATCAAAATACACTCTAAGATAAAAAAATAATAAGTTGTGATGTCCACATGTAGATAAACTATTAAAATTTCTGAGAAATTGAATGTTTTATTCAGAAGATACAATTACATGTAAAGGAACCATATACAAGCTGTTATCTGGCTAGCCATTGACTAGATTTGGCAGATATCTCTCTGAGGTATTTTTTGCTAAATTCTCTCCAATTACCGAGTTCAATCGGCAAGATCTTGGGACAGTCGACTCATTAGACCCCAAATGTACTCTATCGCATCTGGCCAAGAAAGTGTTTTTTAGGCCAGCTCTAGCTGTCCTGGAAAGTGTTTGACTAGCTGGATGAAAATCCATCGGAATGACTGTCATGTGCGATTAGGTAATAATATTCTGTTGAAGTGTTTGACATGCCTCTGTATTTTAATAACACTATAAAGGAGTCGCGGATAGTGACAAAGGGATCTGTCTATCAAATGGCACACCAGACCATCATTTTCTGTTGTCGAGCTACTTGACGGGCGGCAGTCAAATTAGTTGGACAATTAGACTAGGATGCTCACCATTGTCCTGAACGTCTCTGCATATATCTTCGTTAAGTTATCGAGACTCAGTACGTAGTCAGTACGTCACTTGCCATTCTACTCCAGTTACATTTCAAGCAGAAGAAACCATTATTGCAAAAATACTAGTCGGTGGGCATAAGTGAAAGGTAATTGTCGCAATGGACACAGTGAGCTCACACCTAGTTATCTGGACCACTTATACATGGTCCTTATGGACAATGATTTCTCGGTTACATGCAGATCATTGATAATGACAAATCAGACGAACTCTGATTCATCAGATGTGCTCTGTTATCATGTTTTGTCGTCTTTTTGTGTTAACCATTGCCTTCTTGACGCTGTATTCTGTTGTAGGTCAACCATTCCTCCCAATATCATCAAATGGAAGCATCACTCTGACCTAAATGTTAAATGCTCGATTTGACATCCCTAATTCTTTTAGCCAAATTGTACGATCTTTCTGAAACGGTAACATATACTTATATTACATGGGAATCTATATTAGGGATATCTGGAATCTTATACCATCTTTTCACTTTGATTAGATATACCATCTAATCAAAGTGAATAGATGGGATAAGATTAAAATAGAAATTATGGCTTAGAATATGAATTCCTCATCTTATAAACCCCATCCAGATGCTTATTTGTAAAATTCTCCAGCTATTCATTCATTGACCTTCAAAATTATATAATAAAAGCATTTTCATACAAAATTTTATTACAGTCAGACAACTTCTTCTAGGTGCGTCACGGCCTGTTGGCCAATTGGCTAACGCTCTGGCCTTTGGTACCATAGGCTTCAGGCTCGAATCCTGGTGGTGACATGGATGGTTGGTTTCTTAGTGGCTTGGAATCCACGTTAAACTGTAGGTTCCGGTCTAGTTAACCTTAAATGTGCATAAAATGATCGTAGAGTGACAAAATAATCTAGATGCATCATTTTTTTTTGTCTTATTAGAATGTATTTGTTTACATACATAAAGCATAAAAATTAAAATACTTACACATTATTACATCGGAATCAAGTTAGTATCTGTGGCAAAAAAATTTTATGTAGATAAAACATTTTTTTTTTTTTTTCATCTTTTACACATTTTATAATCAATATATTTATGTCAATATTAGAACTACTGAATAAGTAGCATTTGAGACAAAACTTGATAGAATAACTAAAATTAAATTAATCATAATATTTCATTGAAGCAAATAAAAATGCAGCTGCATTTTTGAGCATTTTCTACCTTTAGAAACACATTCCAGTACTTGGTTGCTCAACTTTTGACTTTACATTAAGTTCAGTAGCAGTAGTGAAGTAGTAGTAGTTCGTTGCAGAAGGGACATAACTAAAATGCTTGTGATATATAGCTATATTTTAGCACATTACTTTCGAATAATTAATTTTTAAGTTGTTCCTGTATTTCATTTCGTTTGATAACGTTGTTTCCGGAAGTTAGTTTCAAGTAAATATGACAAAGTTTCTATAATGTTAAGATATGGGAACTGTGCAGGACTATATATTTATTTATAATAATAAATAAACCAGAGTCTTATATATCTTGCAGTGTGCTTAGAATTATTGCCTAGTAAAATTTTAATTTTTTATTCATTTTATCTTTTCCAGTCAACAAATTTTTAAAATTTAATAATATAAAAAAATATTTAATTTCATGTTGACAGTAAATTATTTTTTTATATCGACAGCAATTCATCTAAGCAGAAATTTTTTTAAATATAATTAATATCCAAATAAATAATAATAATGGCTATATATGTGACAACTGAATATTTATAGTAAATATGGAATAAATAGATCTTTGTGTTTGCAAAACTTCATGCATTCAAATTTTTCCCAGATGTAGTTAATTCGTCTGATATTCTTACGCATAATTTGTCATGACGTCTTAGAAAATTTTTCAAAATGTAATTTATACGATCCAACGTTACAAGATTTCAACAACAATGTTATTACGCGAAATAAACTATTATCCTTGTCAACAATGAAAGGTTTCTTTGTTAACAAGGATAACATATAATAACAAGGATAATATCTCCTTGTTGAGAGATTTTATATTGAGTAGATCTCCAACAGATTTTTTTTTCAGTTTCAATAATTTTAATTTAAAAAAAAAACTAAGTGTACACTTATGCACCAATGTCCCTGAAGAAGTTAAGATTTTCTTTCTCTTCTCCATTCATTTTTTTTATCAAACCATTGCTTTTATACTTTCTGCTTATCGTTTGTGTATAATTATAACTTCCCCCTATAACTCTTGCAATTTTAAGATAAGAATAATCTTGTTTGACATCTTTCATTAGTAATTTTCGAAAGTCATTGCTAGTTTCCCTTTAAATTTTCGTTATAAAATAAGCTACTTTAATTAAAATTGGGAGAATTGTTGATAAAAAAATTTTTCAGGAAGAATGGTCTTATCTTAAACGGAATTTTGAATATTATTTATAGAATACAAAATTCAATAACAATTATTTTTAAGACGTGTCCTTATACTATTATTATTATTGCTTCTTAATGTCACCAAATATATTCTTGAAACTAAAAATAATAGTAGCTACTTATATTTTTTTTAAATGTGTATATAAGAATGAATAAAGAACAGTTCTTCAATGCATAATTATTTAAATTTCCATTTGGTATGAAATCGTTATTTTTTTTTTCAACAGCATGAAAATGTTTTAAAATTCACTGTCTTAGAGATAAAAATAATGAGGGAATGTATTTAATGTGAATGGGAATTAATTAAGTGAGGCATATTTTCGATTTTTATGTTTTTGACAACAAAAAAACACAATACATTTTATTTCGACTAGACAGAAAATGCAATACATTGAAAAATTGCTTTAAATAAAAAAAAATTATGAATATAGTTACACTCTGATATGATTATTTTATATGATATGATTATTTATTACAAGAGGTTAAATATACGTTGAGTATAATCACCAGCCATGCTAAACGTTACGTTTTATTGTTTCTTATCAGATTTCATTCGCATTTTTCCCAGATGTAGCAAATTCGTCTGATACTCTTTCGCATAATTTATCATGACGTCTTAGAAAATTTCCCCAAGTTCAATTTTTTTAAAATCGTAAACTATACTATTCAACTTTACCATATTTCAACAACAATGCTATTACGTAAAATAAACTATTATCATTGTCAACAATGGGAGATTTATTTTTTTCATTGTTGAGAGATTTGCAATACGGTTAAGGAAACAGAATGCGAAAAGTTGAGAAAATCGAAATGAGTGAAATGAGAAAGAATTGAATTAAATTGGAGTATTTCAAAGCTGTCTCTCGTTAAAGAAGTTTAATGCTATTTAGCATATACTCATATGATTAATTATTCCTCAAACAAACCATAGCTAAAATAAATTAAATATCTAGAGGTTCTAAAGTATGTTTTAATTTATTTAGAATTTTGTCCAATATTAAATTTAGAAAGTAAAAACGAACTTTTTTTAACACCAAAAAACATAACTGGATTAAGACAAAGTTTTAAAATTGTTTTTAAATGTTCACGTAACTGACTTCATTGTAACTTCCTTTCTTACGCTTTGAAATTTGTACTTGGTCTGAGACAACTTCAAAGTTTCTTGTTTAAAAGTTGTTATTCTTCATATCAGTTAATGACCCTCTACCATCTTCTCTTAGAATACTGAAAATACGGAGTTTTGATTTCAATAATCTTAAACCTCCAATTATAAATAGACCGAACAAAATAATATACGTTTCAAAACTGCAATAAAAGTCCTTAAACGCTCTTAAGCGACGCAGTAAAACCTGCGCTTCGATTAAACAAGGAAATATCAAAGCCCGATATTTGAGAACTTTCCAGGAAAAAATCCTAATTGCTCATTGTGATTTACGAAAGGCTCCTTGAGTCTTTCGGAATCGAGATGGTCTGAAGGAAGTTCTGTTGGATTCGATACGAGGTACAGTAGAAGTGACTGTGTCTTCCTTTATGATACGAGTTACAACAGAAATCCTGTCTACGTACATTTCCAAGGTAAGATCGAAATCATTTTATCTAGTAAAGTAGTAATGCTGTTGGGATTACTACTTGTAATGTTTGTTGTTGTTAGTTGTATCGCTATTTCAACTGGATTTTTTTTATTTCATAATCATTTAAGCTTCAACATTATGGAAAAATTCTGATATATCTTTTGTCCATCTTCATCCCATAGATAATGCATAAATATACTTGGGAATATTATTTTGAAGCCAACTGCTAGACATATTGAATATCATTGCTTTCGATGGCTATGTACAAGTAGCATATATGTATGAAAATGTTAGTCATTCTAATAATAAATGCAAACGTATAATACGCTAATGATGCAAATGAATTAAGAAGCTTGGATTTCATTTCAAATGGAAAACTAATATCATATTAGCAGCATGATGTAATTTTTGCAAATTACATCGTATCATTAATTTAACAATAATATCATTTTCTATCAGGATTTTAAAAAAACCGACATCAACAGTTTTAAGTTCTTAAAGGATTGAAAAATTATTCTCAATGTATTCAAAAGTTATTTTAAATTGAAGCAAATGATTTGAAATTTCAAAATAAGAGAATACACAAGTATTTTAACTTGCAAATGCAATGTTTAGACTATCCAAGATCATAGATTAAAATACTAAAGTTTAAAAATGCTTCCTTAAAAAATGAATGTGGAGAAAAACCTCCTTGAATTAATAAGTTAAATCTAAAAATGGTTTGATATTTTGAGAAGAACTTTCGATGGGAGATACTAACTATGTATGTCCATTGCGGCTCATCATTTCCCATTCCTTTAAAAAAACTTGTTTTTTTTAACATACCTAAAATCCTTGTCAAACCCTTTGTATTAAAAATTTTATTACAATACTTTTTAATGAATTTTAAAAGTTGACTAGTATATATTGGAAATTACAGATATAAATCGATACTTATTTTCTATATATATATTTGATTTGCTTATATTTCTTGGAGTCTTTTAAAATTGATAATAGTTGTTAAGATAGTGCATGTTCATAACTGCCGAAGGTGACTCGACCTGGAGGAATTCAAATAAATGTGAAACCTAAAAGAACTAGTACAACCATTAATTTCGTTGCAATCTTAAAATATTTTTATAATTGTGTATTCTAATTAATTTTCAAACGCTTCCAACGTCCTTAAAATGTATAAAGGTTTTATTCATTATATATAGCATTGATAATACTTCAGATGCTATTTTACTACTACCATGTACGCTCAGTTGCGCTTCACTATTTCCTTCTGCCTCAAAGAATCGTTTTTTTTTTAGCCTACATAAAATCCTTGTCATTCCAAATTTTAATATGTTCTGCAAATTTTATTAAAATGCATTTCTATAAATTTTAAAATTCGACCAATATAATGGAATTTGCAGATTTAAATTAATACTTATCTTCTATATGCATATTTGATTTGTTTATAATGTCTGGCTTGTCGCTGTACGATCATTTTTTGCACATTTGGGCTAATTAAACCAGGATCTACAATTAAAAGCTGATTCTGAACCACTAACAAACGCCCATGCCACCGCCAGGATTAGAGCACAAAAAAATGTGTTACCAATGGCCAGAGTGATAGCCATTTGACCATCAGGCTCCTTTATATAGGTTGGAGTCTTTTGAATTTTATAATTGTTGTTAAACTGATACAAGTTCACTATTGTCGAAGCAGACGTGACCTAAAATGGAAAGGAATGTGAAGTCTAAAAAATATTAGCACATCAATTAATTTCTTTCTAATCTTAAAAAATTTATATATCTATGTAATCAAATGAATTTACGAACGTTTTCAACATTCTAATATGTATGAAGGCTTTATTCAGAATGTTTAGCATTGTTGCCAACGTCTTTATTATAATTCTTTGGAAGGATTATATAACCCTATAAAATCACATTTGTGTGAAAAGTATAGATTTGTGCATTTAATTTAAAATTTACTTTTCAAAAAATGTGCGTTTTCAAACTTAAAAAAAACATGTATTATTGCATTTTTGTTTAATGTGCACAACATTATTAGAAGAATATTTATACAAGAGATTATGTAATAACATGAATTTTAAAAAATTCATTTTTAAGTGAACTTAGTCTGTAAAGATGAATTTCTCTTTTTACAAGTATCTAATAAGATGATAAAATTCTTTAAATCTTTACTTTGCAAAATCTCCTTCGTCCATTTCAATCTAAATATATAGTCCTCATATATTCCATTTCAGACTTCCACTTCTCCAAATTTGGACTTTTTGCTTACATTTATTATGGGAGAACACATTTACAGTATTTAAGGTAATTATTCATACATGAATTGAAAGTTTTGAAAAATTCAATAGGCATTCATTTTCAATTTCATTGAAATCAATATCATCCCTCAAATCTGCAACTAATTCAATCTTAAACATAATAAACCAAAAATTTTAATTCTTCTATTTTCCTTTTAAATTAATGTATATATAATCAAAGAAAATACTATATTGGGATGATTGTAAAATAATTTCAACAAAAAATTCAGGCGAGATGTAATGTGACCGAATTTCTTTGTCCAAATGAAACTCGGGATAAATATGATCTTTCCGAATGCAATTTGGGTAGACAGTCAAAGGGTTAAATAAAACTCAATTTGAATGCAAATAAATGGTACTTAATAATAAAATATATTGTCTTTCTTTTAAAAGAAATACACCTTCTTATTCAAAAATTAATTAATTAACAAAAACATGATCATTGAGGAATCCGTTATTCTTCCTGTAATTAACTTAGAAAGAGTGTTAATTATGTTAACCGAGGTAATACTGACCGAGTTGAAGTCTGCTTTCTTTACCAAGGACAGTCGTTGTCCCGTGATTTTTTGCACAAATAATTATGCTACCAGGAAAAAATGTCTTCGGAAGAAAATAGCCGTCAGAAATGACACCTGCACCTTTCCGAAATTAGTCATGTGTTTATTCCAGAACTGCGTGTACAGCGTTATAGTTATATACACGACTAAGCAGTCTAACAAGGAAGGACTTTCAATGCTGCAGAAATAAAAGCTTGTGTCTACGACTGGTTTGATTCTCAAATTTGTTGAAAATTCTCCATTTGTTTCTTTGTGAGACGCATCAATTTCATGAAAGCCTTCTCATTTACTACATGTACTAGTTCAAACTTCATTTTTTGTATTGATATTGATCTAAAAAGCTTCCTTATTTTCATTGGAAGCTTACCTTTATCCTTTTCAATTTCTTCCGTGTTTAGTTGAATAACTAAAGCTCAGAGTTTTGAGAACATTAAAATATATACAAACATTTTAACTTTTAAAAGTCTCCATCTTGTCAATAGAAGTTTCTACTATTACTTAAAAATTTTCTCACAAACAGTTAGTTATTGTTATCCTTTTGAATTCGTTTTATGATTTAAAGTTAAATTGTTATAAATTAAATGTTTCCGAAATTTAATTGAAAAAGCACATTTTGTAGACAATAGAGTGATAATTGAGATTCTGTTCTTAATTTCTTAATTAGAATTTATTTAAATAATTGACTAATTTAAAAAGCTAGAAATACTGAGCTAGTTAGAGATACTAATTAAGCTCTCTAGATGAGCTAGCTAAAGATACTAAAAAAAATACCCGAAATCTAAAGTGTATGCACTTAATCTGCAAATTGCATGTGATTTCAATGAGGCCATCAGCGTCAAGTTCAAGATTCCTCTTGCCATGGTACGTGTTTCAGTGCTATCCACCATCTGCCGGAAACATAGTGTCATCGTGTGTGAAGGAGGTCACATGGAAAATGTGTGAAACATATTAAAATATTTTGCTTTTTGTTGCTTCTCTGTCCTTATAGATTGTTTTCACTTTTCTTCTTAGTCTGTTTACCGTAGGCTATCTTCATGCTACAGGTATCGATCCAGCACTATTTATGGTTTTTCACTATGGAAATCACATTCCAAAAAAAAAGTAGGCCATGTGTTGCCATGGAAACTTTCGAAACTTTCTTGAGCGGATACCTCAAAATACCTCATACCAAAATTTTGTTCAGTTTCTGTGAATGGTATGATAGCTAGCAGCTCATATATCAAGAAAAAAAATTTTAAATCACCCTGTATTTTACCCTGTATTGCATAGAAAAAATTGCGAACTTTTTAATGACGATGATTCATTGAAAAGGATTCTTTCATTTTTGTCTTATGACTTACAATCGGATTATTCCGACATTAAAATAGAAGTGTAATTCTACATAAAGAACATACACAAATATTACTTTAGAATAGAATTAAATTTCCAGGAATCCTGTACGCAGGGGAAATTTTAGATTCTAAGAAACATTTCCTTTCTTTATAAAACTATGCAAAATAAATTAATTTCAAGTGTTTTCCATTTGCAGTGTATATTACATAAAACAATTTAATATTAACCTTCCTACTGATTATTAAAGTAACTTTATCATTGAATGTAATTTTGATGATGATTTTTATCAACTACAAGTTTTTGCCAAAACGTATTCACAGATTATGTGAATACTTTTGGTAAATAAGCCCTAACTTAAAAGAAAGTGAGAAATCCTGACTCACTTCTAAAGATAAAAACAAAAACTGTGTCACTTTTCAATTTTTTTCCGCTAATATCAAAGGTTGTAGAACATCCCCCTCCTCCATGAAACTACTCAGTAGCACACATCTCAGATAAATAAAATACAGGTTTCAGCCAACGATATGCCAAAATTCAAATTTTCATTTTTGCATCTTCCTCTCTTAGTTTAATTTGAAGAGCTTTTTTAAAGAGGGAAATTGATTTTATTGCTTCGGTTTTTTTTCCGTATATAAACTTTTCTTTTTATATTTTTGGCATGACGATTGTTTGCGACATTTTAGCTTTTGTCATCCTATAGGTAGGCTTTACATACGGATTTGCATTTTGCAGTTCGTACTGTACAAATTGCAGGAAGAATATTGTATCAGAAGCTCAATAGAAGAAATAGAAAAATATTTATTTCTGAGCAAATTTTGATAAAAAGGGTTTTCTTTCTTGTTTAATATTTTTTACCCTTTTGAAAACTATGCAAAAGAAGAGACGATAGCATTTCATTAGAGAATTTTTTTAATCCTTAATCGAGATAAGACAAACTAATTTAAAAAATTCATAAACCTTTTTTTACTTAAAAAAAGGGATATTGTTTTAATAGCATTTTGTTTTTATAAGTTTAGCAAAATATTATCTTAATGGAAGACAACAATGACTGCGAAATATATGTTGGTGGTGTTTGATCAGTTTTTCCACTAGCATTGATACCAAAGAAGACTTTCGGTTTCTAGCAGTTAGGTAGACTTGCAGTAAAACTTGCAATTAATAATGATACAAAAAACTAGAATCATTTAAATAAATCAACTTAGAGTGAACTTATTGTACCTAAATTAAGTCTTTTATTTCAATTTGCCGATATGTTCTAGTTCAGAGTGGAACTAGAACATAATTAAAGTATAAGTGCTTAGAATGAATTATGAATAATGTACTGGGGCAATTTTCTATGTCATTTCGTTTCCATAAATTATTATTATTATGTTGAAATAATAATAATAAATTATTATTGTTTCAATATAATAATAATAATTTATTTTTTGACCCCAGGGGGAAAGTGATGCTGCGGGCTGATTTTAAGCTGTGAAATAATCATAAAAAATAAAAAGGAAACATTTGATATGATTGACTAACATTTAATGGGCATTTTAAAACAAAAATATTTCTTAGCAATTAAATTTTTTTATTTAAAAGTTGTTTTTTGCAAAAAAAAAAGTGTAGGAATATAGATTATACAAAATTTTGTCAATTGCAATCACTGCTTCTAACTTTAATCACCATTGCTTATTTCAGTCGTGATCTCGCTTTGGTATGAAAACTTCGATTTGTTGACTCTCCTGCATGTCTAATACAAATTTGCTATCAGAAAAGTGAAACTGATTCCGTTACACTGAATGAATATCGAATCATTAAAGGTTTGAAAAAAGATCCAATGGCAATCAAGGGTCTGCAAATATTGATTATGTGTTTTGAAAAGTTTAGAACTGTTATGTTACCAGGACTGGAGAGCAAACCATCACAGCAAACCAAGGTTCAAGCTGTAGCTACTTCCATGCAAGATTCAACAGTCGGAACAAGCAATTCTCTGTAAACGTTGGATATGCTGTATGCAATAGTGTGTCATACGTAGATAACTCAAGTATTATCCCTACACAATCACTTGGACTCAAGGATTGCTTGAAAGAGTTGTACTTAGCTCTGATGTATCTAGCTCGCTTGTAAGTCGATTGCTTATATTCAAACAATAACTCTTCTTCATCAACTCACCGACAAATCAACTCATTTTCATTAGAAAACAAAAATAGAAAATACTGATTATTATTAAAATAAAAATTTCAATTATAATATATATTTCATATAATAGGACTTAATAGATTTAAGTAAAATTAGTACATATCTCAATATTTTGAAGGAGCTTAAAATTTTAATTTGGTAGCATTCATAAAAACGCTGGGCATGGATTGGATAGCTCTGCATTAAAAAGTTGTTCAGTTCTATGTGCACCTAAAAAAAATTATGAGAAGTCATTTAAAAAATGAAGCACATGTGAAAGAAGAAAATTGTTTTATGTTCTTTCAATGTAATTAACCAATAATTGGTTTAAATTTTAAGATTAATTAGTTGAAACTTATTTTGAATATTCTTTTTATTCTAATTGATCGAAATTTGTTATATAAGCAAAAATGGTGATAGACACTTTCTAAAACTTAAAGAAAAGTTAGAAATATTGTAATTCTGATATTTCTATTCGTTTAAATTTAATTAAATTTGACACAAGCATTAATCAAACTATACTTAAAAAATGCGGTACTAAAAGAAATCAATAGGATAATTTTCTCTCTTTAAAATATATAGAAATGAAGCACACCAAAAGAGATAGCATCTGAATTGAATGTATGATCAACTTCACTATGTAGTGTGATCACTTCCATGCTACATAGAATATACAGGCACGTCAGCAATGTTCCATGCTCAAAATGATAGTTAATTGGCAGCAAAACCTATTAATATATCAAGGCAGTTTGAAGATCCTTAAGGGTTGAAACGAATGGGTAAATGAAAGCAATAAAGTTCAATACAACATCCAAAATATGCTCAATTGGATTAGAGTATGTAAAACATGATCCCTCCGAGCAATATTCTTTTTACCAACTAATCTCTGTGTGATCTAGAACAATCGTCTTAAAAGGAAGAAGCACCTGCTTAAGGACGAACAACTGAATCAAGAATGTCGTTTCTATATAACTGAGCAGTAACAGCACCTTTTAGAACGACATACATATCATTGCAGCCACCCAAAGAGATACTTGCATCCTATCATACACTAGATTCATCAAATATTTCTCTTTCATGGAAATGACGGGGATAATAGTAGGGTCTTGACTTCTGCCAGACCGACAGCCTTCTTTAAGCATCAGGCTCGCAAGTAAAAAGTGCAGATCTTCAATGGCTTGCATTCCAATCGTCATGTGTGTATTCCCAATTAAACCTTTCGTATTGGAAGCGTTGTGTGAAGAGTCACACAATGCTGGAAGTTACGTATACAAATCTCTTTCGTGAATCTTTTCGAGCTCAGAATTTTTGGATACCAGCCTTCCCATGGCTACTGAGAAAGATCTGAGGTGGGTGGCGGAGCGAATCTGTACCTCCTTGCAATTATCTGTAAATATCTGTCATCTACAGTACTTTCAGATATATTTCTTCCTCGGTTGTAACTTCTAGAAGCTGATTTTGTTGTTGATTTTAATTTTTGGATATCAGCCTTCCAATGGTTGCTACGAGCGATCTGAGTTAGGTTGTCGCGGGATTCTGTGCCTCATTTTAGTGAACTGCATATAGTTGTCATCTACAGCTCTAATTCTTCCTCGGGTGTACCTTTTAAAAGCTTATTTTGTTCTTATAATTGTGTTAAATTGCAAAAAGACCACATTCAACCATCTTACTACATACGATTACCTCTGGTCCATTTCTGTTGATTAACGGCTCGCCATTATAATTCTTCATATAAATAATACCGAGTAGTCATATAATACATAGCTTTCTAACTAATTTTACTACGCAATTTCTACTTGCAGAAACTACTGATGTTTTGAAAGCCTTTTTTTGGCCACGTGTCCGATTACGTTAAATGACAGAAGCTACATTAATTTGCATATCATATTCAAATGCAGAAGTAATTTTTATGAACATTTACTTATTTTTGGCCGTGTAATGACAATTTTTCTCTTTAATTTTTAAACTAGTGTTTATTAGATCATTTTTTATCTTTGCAATTCTTTTGAATGATTGTCCCTCTTTTCTATTAGTCTCACTGATTCATAGCTTATCTCAGATCCCGTCCATATGACATACATTTTTTCAAGTGTTTTGTAATCTACTTCAGTGCTTAAATTGTTTCCAGAAAAGTATTTAAAACTGGAAATATATATAATTTACTCAATCAGCAGACTTTGCTTTGACATATCTAATACATTGTATTCATAGCTTGATTATATGTTTAAATTTCTTATGAGTTGATATATTTTTAATATGCTGTGAATAATTTCGGTATACATTGAAATGTTTTTATTTTTAAGTTAATGATGATTTTTTTTGCGCTTAAATCATGTTTTTATGCTTCATCCATTCAAATATGAAAAAAAAATCAATTTTGTACTTTTTTTAAAAGTACAAATTGATTTTTGAAATTGAAATTATTTTTAATAAATGTTATTTAACTTAGAAGTTGCCCGTTAACGTTGAAAATCCTTTCTAAGCCCAAATGCATATGGATCACCACAGGATCATTAAACATAAAATGTTTTTCTAGAACAGCTTTGGGTAAACGGATGTCCATGGGAATTAATCTTATCTTTGGATATTTTAGCAGCAATACTGCAGAAGGTTTTAGAAGATCAAATCTTAAAAACCAGTTAAAAGGTCTTTAAATTGTTGGTACTTAGGGAATTGGATCTTGCTTTGTTTTGGAGATACATTAGCAATGATTAAAGGGAATCATTTGAAAATTTTTCTTTCATTAACCTTTGAAATACTGATTTCAAATAAAGTGCAGACTGTAAACTTCCTTAACAGGTGTATCATTCAACAAGGTCGATTTTTCCACAAATCAAAAAATAAATTTCATTCAAATACGATTCGATCAAAACATGTTAAGAAAAATCAAGAAATCCTGATCTGATTAGTATTGCAGTAAAGTTCAACAAGAATATTCAAAACTGTTATGTTAAATAAGAAAACGATACCTTGTCTATGGGAGTCGACTCTTATTTATGGATAAAAATACTTAGGATACAATACATGATCAGCAGTTCTATAGAATATTTTAAAGCATAAAATTCTATAGACTAATTAAAGGGGCTTTACTTATTGTTATTTAGGAAATCGAATTTAGCTATGTTTTTTGAGATACATTAGCTATGATAAAAGGGAATCATTTGAATATTTTTCTTTCACTAACCTTTGAAATACTGATTTCAAAGAAAGTGCAGGCTGTAAACTTCCTTAACAAATATCTCATTCAAGAAGATTCATTCAAATAAAATTTCAGTAAACACGTAAAAAAATAAAATCCTGATCTAATCCCTATTGCAGAAAAGTTTAACAAGAACATTCAAAACTGTTGTGTTAAATAGATAAATCGAGTAATTCAATAACATCAGAAAGTTATGTGTAAAAATTAAGATTTTAAATGCAAATTTTAAACCATCCAAAAAGATATATTTGTCAAGGACGTGCTCGAAGTTTTATAATTCGATAACACAAATTCTGTTTAATAGAGGTTACCAGAAGAAGATCTTGTCAATTTCATTGTTTCACAAAATTTTCGAGGTCAGCCTTATTGAATCACGAGGCACGAGAACAATGGATTTAATTTACTTATTGTTTCATCACTCTTTAAGAAAATTTGCATTTATTTCTCAACCTCGACAGACACCATCTATTTAACAGTATATTTATACTTCTCAAAAATTCAAAAATCTACTTATCAAATCATCAAGGAAAACTGATCTTCCTAATCATTCATATCAAATTTTCAAACATAAAACAGAAATTTTGAATTCATAATTACAGCTCTGTGTATTTATTTTGGAATTCGCGACATTTAAAAATTTATTCAATGAGACGATTTGAGATTTTTTTCGGCTTGATAGACTTGTCGATGTAATGGCCCTTTCGAAATTTGAAGCAAAACACCATGACGAAGTAATCTGATGCACAGTTATTAATGCACGAATTAATTCTAAAAAACAGTTCCACTTTCGTTGCGTTTGACATCGTAGACTATGAACAACGTGTTTATTTTATCTATTATTTTATTCTTTTTTTAATATTATGCTCCAAATGCTTTTAATATTATAAACCAAAGCACCATAAAGTAATATGACGCGCAGTTATTATTACGCGAATTAATTCATATTTTGTTGCATATGACGCCGAATACTATGAAAAACATTTTCATTTTCTCTATTATTTTATGCTTCTTTTAATATTATGGTCCAAATACTTTTAATGTTATAGACCAAATACTTTTAATATTATGGACCAAATGCTTTTAATATTATAAACCAAAGTACCTTGAAGTAATATGAGGCGCAGTTATTATTGCGCGAATTAATTCTGGAGAAACATTTAATCTTTTGTTGCATATAACGCCGAAAACTATGAACAACGTTTTAACTTTCTCTAGTGTTTTAGGCTTCCTTTAATATTATACACCAAATTCTTTTAATATTTTAACCTAAAGTACCATGAAGTAATATGGCGCACAGTTATCATTGCGCGAATGCGCGAATTAATTCATATTTTGCTGCATATGACGCTGAAGACTATGAACAACGTGTGCGTTTTCTCTTATATTTTATGTTTCATTTAATGTTTTTTGTGGAATTTTATCTTATTTCTAAGAAAGAAGAGGGAGATTTTGTTTTATTAAGAACCAGTATAAAATAAGAAAACGGCTAAATGAAAATTATATTTTTGATGATTTTTGAACGCAATTTTTCCACATTCATTGTAGAAAATATATGAGAAAACTCAGAGCAATAACGTGCATTAAGTAATATGGCGTACAGTTATTATTGCGCGAATTAATTCTGGAAAAACATTTAAACTTTTGTTGCATATGACGCCAAAGACTATGAACAATATTTTCATTTTATCTATTATTTTATGCTTCTTTTAATATTATGCACCAAATATTTTTAATATTATAAACTAAAATAGTAATATGACGCACCTTTATTATTGCGCGAATAAATTTATATTTTGTTGTATGCGACACCGAAGACTATGAACAACGTGTGCATTTTCTCTTCTTATATTTTAAGCTGCATATAATATTATTTGTGGAATTTAATCTTATTTCTTAGAAAGAAGAGGGGGATTTTTTTTATTAAGAACCAGTATAAAATAAGAAAATAATTAAATTAAAATTATATTTTTGTCGATTTTTGAAAGCAATTTTCCCACATTCATTGTAGAAAGTATGTAAAAAAACGCAGAGCATTGACGTACATTCTGTCGCGTTAAGTAATGCTTGCCTTTTCCTTTAATTTATTACTGATAAGCGAGTTATAATTGATATTTCCTCCAAAACGAATATAATAAAAAATCTTTTTATCCAAATTATTATTAGTCGCATTGTTTTTAGTCTCTTTAATAGCTGTTAGAATCTTTTTTAAATTAGAATTCTTATGTAGTATTTTATTATTGTTCGTTTGCTTCTTTTTCTTTGGTGGCAAGTTTTTAGAAATCTCCCACTTTAACCTACATTGAGCATTAATGAGTTTTTGAGTCACTAGTTCTTAAAGTGATAAATTTCAGTTGATTGACATCAAAGAAAAATGTGTTAATAACCCAGATATTGCTTTCTCGATTTTCCCTTTATGTCAACTTGAAACTGATTGTACGATTCATTTAAATATCAAGGTTCTTTTGAAAAATTAAAATACTAAAGGTTAATCAAATTTCATTTTGTTTTGTAGTTACCATTATTTATAAGTAGAGAACATTAGAATAAATTTGAAATAATTTTCTTAATACCTATTTTGATATTTATCTGATATTCAAAAAATATTTGAAAAATAACTGAATAGGAAAGTTTTAAATATAAAAGGGATTTTCAAAGACTTTCTACATCTCTTTTTAACAAACATTAACGAACTTTTGTAAGCAAACATCATACATGGAGTATCATTTCTAATTCTAAAAATATCATATTTGTATGATGAACATTATTTCGATATTAATTTCATTATAATTTTTCTCGCACATGCAAATTAGCTATCGAAACTTATGCTAAATATTTTTTTAATTAAATAATCATCGTGGAAAATTTTTGTGTATCGTTCTATAACTCGATTACGATTATGTGGAAAAGTAAACATCCTATTTAAAGGCAGAAACGAACGAATCGATTACTTATTAGGGGTGCTAGTCAGATATAAGTTGTTCAGAGTAATTTTGAAAGAAAGAAAGTTCAATAATTATTGTAGAAATTTTTTCACCTAATTTTTCATTTTATTTAAAAATTATTGTAATTCAAACCTTTATGAAAACACCTCCATCCCTTATTAAGTCGATTTGTTTGAATCCATCTTACTTGGCTGCTTCTCAATTTTCCACAGCAATTTTCCGGCTGCTTTCCAATTTTCCCAATTTTCCATTTTTTTTTAAACTATACTTATGTTGGAGAGTTTTGTTTTCATGCCCGACATTTTAATTTACAAGATCATTTCTCCTAATGCAAAAATCATATTTGAAATGCTTCAACTATTTATTTGAATAAAAGCATTTTTCTACTAATTCTTCATTTCGTATGAGTAGGAATGCAGGGTTGTTCCACAAGGTTTGAAATAATTAGATCAGGATTTGTACGAGATGCACACTTTCATTATTTACATCTTTTTACACTTGTAATATTTACAATTCACATAGATTGTTTCTTACAGCACTTTCATTAAACAATCGGTCTCAGAACCAATTGTAATTAATCTCTCAGAAGGATAAATTCAACTGGAGCTCTGCTTCGTTGATTCTTTGTTCTCGCCTCAAGCAATCGGTCTCACCACCGATTTTAATTATTTTCTTAGACAAATAGATTACAACTGGACTTCTGCATAGATTGATTTTCTCATTTCTTTTTAAACAATCGGTCTCATCACAAACTGATTCGTTTTCTCAGACGGATTAATACAATAGGACCTCTGCCTCAATTGAATCTTCTTTACGTCTACTAGCAAACTGTTTTCTTCGCGTCCAAACGCGATCTTTCCTTCAATTTTTATTTTCATTTCAAGTAGGGTGATCAGAGGGACCCTTTCTCCTTCGCTCTCCAAACCCAATACCGATCCTGATACCCAAATCTTGGCGTTGAGACCAAAAGTAGATTGACAATATCTATAAGAGTTTAGTGAATATGCTTGAGAAATGCTATGACAGGAAAAGTCTTGAATAGTAGGAATCCGTTTCAATTCCTATCCAACTTGTTCAGTTGATGACCAGTAATGAAATAGAATAGAATAGAAGAAAGATCATCCCATTCAGGTGAATCAAATTTAAAATATCACTTTCAAATTATATTAGAATGAGATAAAAAGGATCATACTTTGTAGTTCTTTAAAATCAAACTTTATTGCCCAGAAATGTAGGAGTCCCTGGAGGGTAGAGGATATTAAAATTAAATATTGGGTTGATAATAAAGTAATTTCGGTTCTCATCATTTAAGTACATGATAAAAACCGAACGTACTTTCTTGTCAACTCAATAGTAAAAATGAATACTATTTTCTTATAAGCTATCATTCTGAATTTCACCTAGCGACTAGTTGAAGTTTCTATCAATATTTAAAAATTCAAAATTGAAAAACTTACAAAACACACGATGCAGGCACACGATACGTCATAATTGTCTTTAAGACTTTTAGGAACTCCTTTTTTCATCCTCTATATTGCATGTGGTGATAATATGTTATATTAATAAGGTAATGGGTTGCAACATAGTTGTAATGTTTTTCACCAACTGTATTTGCCTTTTGTAATGTTATGCAAACATTGGTAGTGTGGTAGTTGCCAAACTTGGGTTATATTCGCTTTATTATGCATTTCCTCAAGCTTACTGATCATTCTTCCACTTATGAAGTCATCCAAATGGGTTTTTTTTCAAAACATGTCGCATGTACCACTAACAGGAATCATTGTTGGCAGATATCTGGCAGGAACCATTACCCGGTATTAATGTGATAGAAAGCTAATTGTGAATTGTACAGAACATTTCTTTATAATTCACTTCAACTTGCAGCAGTCTTTAATGCCGCCCTTTTTTGCTAGTCGTCATAATTAACTGCAAGGCCTTATACCTATTCTCACGTGACATATGATGTCTTACTTTCTCAACTCATTCGTTATACTTATTGCTTTATGCCCTTTTCTTCAATTTCATGGATGACTGCTTCAAAACTACTTGAAACAAAACTCTTGCTTAGGTTTATACGATGGTACATACAAACCCACAGTTATATATTTTGTATAGTTGAGTGTTTCTATGTTATCTATTTACTATATTGATTTGCATTAGATTCCTATTAATTACAGAAATCGAGAATTATTTTTTCCATTTGCTTTATGAGAATTTGGTCCTGAAATCATCTGATATGTTATAACTTAGATTCAATTTATCAAAGGTTTTTCATATGGGTTCCAACAACTTTATGAGGGAATTTCCGGGGTAACTTCTCCACATCTACCTGTCATAATCCAGGAAACTCCTTCCAAGCGAAAATCCCTCCCTACATGTAAAATCTGCTTTCATTTTATCACAATGATTGCAGTTTTATTTTTTTTAAACTATGCCTGTAATGTACCCATTCAGCTTAAATATTCACACCACTGGAACACGACTCGGCAAGTAACGACTTAGTTTAATATGTTGTTGTTGTTTCTTATCTCACTTGGCTGGCCAAGCACACGAGCCCATACGTACTCATGATTGAAGGGGAAGGAAGCAGCTTCTGTTGTGATGGAGCACCCGTACGTACAAGTCTGACTTTGGCTCCGTGACGCTCTTACAGTCTTAGGAGACCGGGACCTACGGCTTAAAGTGGATTCCGAACCACTACAAACATCCATGGCACCGCCGGGATTCGAACCCGAAACCTGTGGCACCGAGCGCCAGAGCGCTAGACACTCGACCATTCAGGTCCCAAATTTGTGAATGCCAAAGGCACGCGGTGTTCCTAGGTGGTCACCCACCCAAGTACTGACCGCGCCCAATGATGCTTGACTTCGGTGATCTAACGAGAACCGGTATATTCAGCATGGTATGGCCGTTGGCTTAGTTTAATATGAGAGTGTAATACGAAATAATATTAAATATTTTTTGTAAACGAAATTTACATGCTTTAAAAAGAAAATATCTATAAGAAGTATGTATTTTAATGTTTATTATTCTTATTGGCATAAACACCAAATTTGGTATTATAAATGTAAGAAGAAACTCGGTGAATTTTCAATGTGGGTATCAAAAGTCTGAGAATAATAGTCAACATAATATATAAAGGAGAAGTTGTGATTTACCAAAAATTGTTTTCGACGATGAACTTGTTGTAAATTGAATGACTTGCTTGAAAACACTGTTGTAAATGAATGAAAAGTTGCCACTATTACCAAAAGTTTTACCATTGTTATAAATGAGTTAGTTATGTTTATAAAGAAAAGAAAATAAAAGTGAGGGAAAGCGGATAAAGAAATGGAAATAGTAAATGCATCGGCATAATCGACCTCTTCATTGACTGATAAAGAAACTTGATTTCGGTTGTCACCAAGAACTCGGTGCTCTTGACCTTCTTCCTTTCCCTACTGACTGACTGGCTCAGTAACGCCCCAGTGCACGCTAACTATTCCCATCTCGAACTGTGTCATCGGAAAGGCTTTGTCTCCTGGAAATATGAAACCGCATTCTCTTTCATTTACATAGAATGTTTTTATTAGTATTTCTCTAAAAATAAACTCACCGTCGTTTGGATTCGGCAGTTTGAATCGAAGTCTCAAAAAGATTGGTTTTTTTTCATCAATAAAAAAAATCAATGGGAAATTGCTGATAGTGATAGTATTGATAATGTAAAATTTTAAGAATATAGCTCATATGATAACATATACAAAGAAATATGTCATTAATGTAAACAATGCAAAATATATGCTATATGAAATCCTGTTTTTAAACAAAAGAAAAGAAATAAATAACATTATGAAGATTCATTTCTGAATAGAAAAAGAATAAATATATGAAATGAATAAGAAAATAATATCGAATATTTATTACTCAGAAATATGATGCAATGGGAAAGAACTTGATGGTTGACATTGACAAATATAATAGAGAAAATATTTAAGAGAAATGTTCAAAGTTATTAAAAAAAATTTTTATGAACTTTTGAATTTTTCTTTCTCTTTTACTATATTAAGTTGACGCTTTTCGGTGACAGACATAGTGTTTTTCAACTATGTTCCTTGTCCTATAGTGTATCAATCGTTTTTATGTCCATAGTTAATATAGTAAACTAGAAGAACGCTTTTGAATTTTAAGAGCGTCTTTGATGCTTTTTAAATAAAAAATTTATTTTATTAATTTAAGATAATGGAAAACACCAAGAAAATACATCACATAATAATCAACGCAAAAAACAGAAAAGAAGTAGTTAGTGAATTCATTTCACAGACAAAAAGCAAAGAAAGATAAATAAAATACATAAGATGTTTCAACCGGAATACAAGAATTAATTTCAATATTGTATACAAAATACAAAAATATCGGGAAGCCTCAGCTTTTAAATTCATCGATATTAAATTAAGCAAATTGGAATAATTTTCGACAACATGTCATCTTTATACTCGCTAAAAACATGAAAATCTTGATCAAATTCACAGTAATACAATTTTCTGTAAAGTTGTTTTAATTTTTGTCTGTGCCTTTGTTGGTAAATACTGACATTTTATACGGGACGCATTTTGCTTCATTTTTTAAAAGTACAGTCTCCTTCAATTGGCCATGGCTTTCGTAAGTTTCTTTATGTTAAAAAGATTGTTTATTTCTCTCCAGTACTGAGCTTCCTATTAAATAAAAAGCATTTTTCTTTGGCAAAAAGCATTTTGTGGTGGGGCGTTTTTTTAATTGTGTTTACCAAAACTTCTAAATAAATTGACTTGATACATTACTTGATGCTGATATGGGCAGTAACTTTTAGAGGTACTGGTACTTCAAATTGTACAAGGTACCATGAAACAAGAGTAGTACCTCTAAAATTTATCACAGACCACACCATGATAGATGTGGGATGTTTAACCGTCGGAACAGTACAGCCAGGATGGTATTCCTCTCCAGGCCTTCTTACAAACTTTGAATTATCAGTCTAATTTGGAAAACGGACTCGTCTGAAAAGCAAACATGCTAAAAAAGATCCTTTATGACTTAAGTACATAAATTTTCATGGCATTGATAGAGAATAATAATTATCACAATTTATAATAACATTCCAACTCATTAATCATTACCGAAGTAAACTTCGGCGTGCAATATGATTTTCTTGCCATCAAACCAAATTCTGCGAGTCGTCGCTGCATGGTTCGTTGTGAAATTTGAATATCTTTGTCTTTGATATGTTTAGTTACAAGCACTTAGACATTTTTCGATTTTCTAGGCATGTATCAAGGATTTTTCTGTTTGTTCGTGGGGTTGTTATGCGTTTTCTCCTGCAATTTTCTTAACGTTTGCTCTTGACACAACTACAATACTAGCTATTTCATACTGTTACAGCCTATTTGTTTTAAGAAAATCAGATATTTCTTCAATTTTCTTTGGTGACGGATCTGAAACCTTTACCATTTTGAAAAACAACAAAAAATTTATAAATTTTACACTTAAACATGATATTATTTAATAGAAAATATTAATCGATGGATGTAGCACATTATTATGTAACCAACAATAAATAAAAAACAATTCATATCTGAATTAAAGATTAGTCAGAAAAACTCAATTAGAATACATTAGTGTTATTTATGCACATTGCACACGTGTTTTTTTATCAATTCAGTGTTGCCAATTCTTAAAACAATATTTGTACAGAATGTTATCAGCATGTGATGTATCTAAATTTAATGGAAAGATGTACTTACTGTCGTCTTTTATTATAAATAAGTGATTTTTAACACAATTACTGGTAAGGGTGTAATAATATGGCAAAACACTATATATTATATACTAAAGATAATAACTCTCTCTTAACCACCCTTGCTCTTATCCAAAGAGTATTTCGTTCTCTTATCTAAAATTATTTAAGATAACGAATTTTCATTCTCTCTCGACTTTCAATTATATATGCTTTAGTGTATGTATACATATTAGTTCTAATCTGGAAATGCGACCATTTTGCGCAGTATTTGCTGCAGGTAAATTTTCATATGCTTCATCATTCATTCATATATATGTGTATAAATATATATATAGTTAACTTTGAATTTTTATCATTTTATTACTACTTAACATACTAATAGATATTAAACAAGTAATTTAATGCAACAGCTACGGTATTCTATGGTACTAGAACTCTACCTTTCAACATAAGAAAATACAAATTAAAGAAAGACTCTGGAATTGTTTTGAAAATCTTGGCATCACTTATTTGCTAACACCTTTTTAATTTTAATTTTTATTAATATGGAACTTTTTTTTAGACGTTGAATTAAAAATTTCCCAAGATGACAGAAACATATCAAAGAATTGTGAATACAGGTTCAACCTTTTCACAGATCAGTCTGGACACCAACACTTCAGGTTTATTGACATAAATTGTTCCTGTTCATAAACTTCTATTTTTCATCTAAAGTTTGTTTATGTAGAACTTTGAACGAGCAAGCGCAAACTTAATCAGTTAGGAATTGACAATTATATTTAAGTTGTCTTAAAGAGACCAACCACATCAAAGTATCGCTGCCATTTATTATCCGTTTGAGGTCGGTGTTTGGGGACTAAGGATCTATTAAAAAATTAATAAGAAATTTAAAATTAAAGTATTCAATAGTTTTTTTCCCGTAGATAGAGAAGATATAAATAATAAACAGGGTTCTTTTTTAAATACCACCTGTAGAATTATTTATTAAATGTGCCAAAATTCTTTATTAAATACCACCTAAAAATAAATGCAAATTTTCATACTTTTATTGTTGAATGCTTTATTTAATGCATATCAATTTCAATAAAGATGTAACTATGTACATTTTAAATATTACTATTTACATTTTAAAAAATCAATTACAAGCAGGGAATTGACTTTTTGGAATAATCAATTCTATTTTATTTTTCCTAAAAAGTCTATTTGTGATGATCGGTTTTTAGAAAGGCAGTATAAAGGAAGTTTGTTTCAAATATGGCAATTTTTCTTAGACCAGTAGGTCCTATCATCTGAATATCGATTTTTAAGTAACATTTTGAAGATAGCTAACTTGCTTAGTAGTCTCTATTGTTATGTCTAAACGGACAGCACCTATTTTAAGCTAGTCGTAAGTTGCAGTAAACGAACGATTTATCAGTACTAACGATTAAGTATGCAGTTTCTTAAGCTAGTATCGGTATGCAATTCGGCGTCAGTATGTAATTATTTACAAGTTAAACATCGTACCATTGTCAAACAATGCTGATTGTTTAGATGATTATACTCGTCTTGGGGCCTGAATGGCCGAGTGGCTAGCGCTCTGTCGCTCGGTACCACAGGTTTCGGGTTCGAGTCCCGGTGGTGCCATGGATGTTTGTAGTGGTTTGGAATCCACTTTAAACCGTAGGTCCCGGTCTAGCACGATCGTAGAGCGTTGTGGAGAGGGACATAATGAAAACTAACTGTTCATATATAGTGATTAGGGGATTATAGTCATTGTTGCTTCATATACCACTTCATTCATCATCATCATCATTACTCATCTTGTACATCATCATCGGAGTACTGAATAACAATCATTGTACTCAACAAACAATTAATCATATCTGCACTCTGATGATTCTGTACTTCAGGACAATTTCTACATTCATGCATCGAATTACTTATTTATTAATTAATTTATTATCGTTAAAATATTACATTGCTGAAATATTTTAACTGAATACCAGTTTTTTTAATTAACAAAAATTATATAATAATTGTTTTTAATATTAATATCTTGCAGCAATGTGTTCTTGATATTTATAATCTCACAGAGTTAAGTTTCTTTTTCTCTTCAAGGTTTTTAGTTTGTTTGTTTGTTTTATATACATACATAAATTGAGTAAGTATTGTTTACAATGTTACAAAATAAAAACATCAAAAGAAGTGAAACCTTTGTAAGAATAATTCTTGAATTTTTTCAGAATATTTTCTATGAAATTTCAAGGTATAAAAAAACTACTTTTCCTAAATAATATCAGATAAGGTCCTGTGTCTATAAATGGTAAATCTTTGATTAAACAAAGCACAATACCCACGATAATAAACGTGGTTAGAATAATTCAGACAGAATACTGAGACAAAGAAAAAGGATCAAGGAAGAGACAGTTCAAAGGTCAGTTGAGATATTTTTTCGTAGTGCGATTATTATTTCATAATATTGCATTTTTATTAACAAACGATTCATTTCTCTTTTGTTTTTCAAAAGATTTTTTAGGGGGAGAATGTGATCAATTGTAATAACATGAATAATAGTTTATTAATATCATTCATTGTTGTTATCCTTGACCATATATCAGGGCAATATTCTTTCAACTTCAACCTTTTTTTTCCGCTGCTGAATAACCAGACGTATATAAGGTGGATCTGTGCACTTATCTATTGTTATAGTGTGCTATTGGCATTTCATATTTCAGAATGTTTATTTTGTGATAAAACCCATGCGATAAAAGCATTAGCGCGATTTTTTAATGACCATTTCATTCAAATACTGTGCTTTCAGAGAAACCTAATCGGTGCTGTTTTTTTCGAATCGTAAGTAGTTACACAGACCATGAGCATTCCGAGAAATGCTAGTGAGGTTAAGAATTTTTACTGATAAATTGTACTATAAAATTGCTACATTTGCTGTTTGGCATTTCACAGTTAAGAGTGTTTATTTTGTGATAAAACCCGTTTCAGAAAATTCATTGGCACAATTCTGAAATGAACATTTCATTCAATGTACTTCGAAATAATCCAAGTTGGATATATTTTTTGGACTAGTTGGTAGTTGCTCAGACCATAAACATTCCAAGCAATGTAGTGAGGCTGAGAATTTTTACAGATAAATTGTGCTGCAAGATTCTTACATTGTGCTGATTGGCATTTCACAGTTAAGTATGTTTATTTTGTGATAAAACCCGTCTAAAAAAAGCATTGGTTCAGTTTTGAAATGACATGTGATTGAAATACTATGCTTCTAAGAAATCAAGTTGGTGATGTTTTCTATGATAGTAGGTAGTTGCACAGACCATGAGTCATGGTTTTCTTCAGAGGTAACTCCTACTATATTGCTCCTAGAAATTCATTCGAAAATTATTAATGATAGAAATAACTCATAACGATAATTTTACCGTAGATTGTCTATTTTTTATTTGCAATCATTTTACTCGCCCTCTCTAATTTTCTTTTTCTTCCTTTTTCGATTTGCCAATTGTATACGTTAGCCAAATGACATCTTAATCACTTTATAAGTGATCAAGTGAAAATCTACCCAGCTATTTCGCATGTCATTTGTAGATAATTCATTACAAAGATCACGCAACTTTCACATAATTTCCTCTTTCTTATGCAAATTTTCGATAAAGCTCGCATGTTTTTGTTAATACCACAAATTAAACATGCATTAACGAAAGGGTGTTATTATAATGATTTTCAAATAAAATATGAAATTATTCTATATAAATATGAAATATTTTACTTTTAAAGGGGAATAAATATTACTTTTCGAAATTTATTATAAAAATAGTTATAAATATTTGTTATCACAGATTCGCCTTCTTTTATACATCTGGAAAAATATCAAAATACCATCAACTATCATTCAATATATTTGATTCCAAATAAATCTTTTCTTTTTTCTTGATGCAATTGTGGTGACATCTCTTGAGAAAGTGTGCTCATTGCTAAAGAAAAATCATAATTCCGAAAAAGGAGGTTCTATTCTTAGTTGCTTGGACGGTTCGCTCTGATTCCTTCTTTAAGTGCCGATTCTCATGCGATTTTCCTCCTACCGGGTCTTTTTTTTTTTTTTTTTTCCCAAATATTCTCAGCAAAAAACACAATTCGATTTAGAGAATAATTTTTGGAAATGTTTCTTTAACTAATATTCTCGACTTCTCATACTACAGTGAAGATCTAGCCAACTATTTCAAGTGAGCTATTGAATGGTTACCAGTGCTTGAGAATTTTGGATTAAAAATTTTTCTCGTGCCAGGAACTATCAAGAAAATTCTCTGAATTTATGAACATTATTACCTTCTAAATGAAATTTAAATTATAGAATCTTTAATGTTTTTTAGATTCATTTCCCTCTAATTTGATAAATATCGAAATGTCTAATTTTTTATCAGTTACATCCTATTATTCGACTGTATGTTATTCTAATTTTGATTGTACATAACAGAATTTACAAGTATTTAAATTTTATGATGTAAATTGGATAAAATGTCTAACATAAACCAATTTTAAGTAATTATTTTTAAAGAAGGATTCATTCATCCTAATCTAGAAAAGCAGAAATACAAAATAAAAACATTCTAGAATATTAAAACTTTCAAACATTTCTTAATCGTTCTAAAGTTCCTTCTAAATATTTCAAATTATTTTTATTGAGGTCGAATTAAAATATCTGATTATTTACTAAATGTATTTTTTATTCCAAGTATCATTTTAATTTGGGTATCTTGTTTTGAAATATTAATTACTTTTCAGCAAATTTGGAAAAGTATATCTTTTTAAAACGAAAGAAATCATATTGTCAGCAATTATGAAATAAAATCAAATATATGTCGAAGAAAAAAAAATGTATTTTTTTTTTCTTTCATAAAAAAAATTTTATTAAGTATTTTATAATAAATATAAGAAGTACAAATTTTTTAAATAAAAATAATAATTAAACAAAAATAAGAAGTATAAATTTTATTATATACTTCTTATTTTTTTTTCTTAAAAAAAATTTTATTAAGTACTTTGTATTTTGCATAATGCTTTGTAAAGCTTTATGCAAAATACAAAGTACTTTATAAATTGTTTTTTTATTTTCTTAGGAGTTAAGTATTATAGTTTTAAAATTTTATAAAATTCTACTTTCTCTTTAAATGAATAATTTCTCCTATAATTTGAGTTTGTTTTCATAATTATTCTAAATTATAGTAGCCGTATACATGTTGTAAGATTTTGAAAAGTAAGTGGACATTTATTGTTCTTGAAAAATAAAATTTTTTAACTATATACAGGTCTGTAGTTTAATTTTTAAAATTGATTATTTATAATCAACTATTCTTAATACTCAACGCAGTCCTTCGTTCGTTTTATAAATCATTTCGCCCTAAAAAAAAAAATTGAAAAAAAAAAAATAATTGTACATCATAAAGTGTACAAGGTATTTTAAATTACTGTTTCACTATTCAGTATAACTTCTACAAGCAAATTACATAGTATATATTTAAAGTTAAATAGGCTAAAAAGTGACTTTAAAAGCATTGCACACTTATGGCATAAGATTAAAACAACAGAAATTTAATTCTTTTTTAAGAGCAGTTTTGAATTGTGTGTTGATTCACAAGAAAGTGTACGAAAGCATTGACACAAAAGAAGAATCTAAGATTAGTATCTCTGCCCCCAGGAAAGATGAGTCAGACTTGTGACTGTAGTTTCGCGAATGGTTTTCAGAAGATTAGCTGAAGAATCATAAATTGCCAAAGTAATAAGCTGGGGTGAAAATCAAGTTTTTATTACTTCATTATTATCTACCCTTAAGAATCCATTTATTTATAAGAAACATGCAGAAATTTAACTGTCAAAATTGAAATTATTTGAAACTCTCAAAAACCTTTTTTTGAAATTCAAACTTCCACTAACAGTTCAGGGTAATCCTCCAATTGTCATTTACATCAGTAAACCTGAAAAATAAAATAGAAATACTGCATTAAAGCAGTAATACATTTTTACATTTAAATGCTAGTATGCTGAGATTGTTTTTAGCCATAGCGAAAAACAATTTTCTCCAGGTAGGTTAATAGGAAAAAGTCTATTCCGGAGGTGGTTCGATCATTGAAGTGAGTCATCTTCGATGTGTGCAATGCTTGGCTGCCTTAACACGATCCCCTTCCCACACCTCCCCACCACGGTTTTATCGAAGGGGGGAACGACCCATGGACAGTTCATTGAACGAAACCTTTCCTTAAAATTACTGAAAGTCGTTTGCTTAGAAAAAAAACTCAAGCTTACAATGTTTCCTTCTGCGAGAGAATTAGAAAAAAAAAACAACTTGGGTACTCAGGAAGAACATTGAAATCATATATTTCCTGAAGGTAATCAGAGCCAAAATTCATAAAAAATGTTTTCTGGGATTTTGTTTTCTTTGATGCTGTTGTTAAATTAGGTTATAAAACATTGGCCCACATTAAAATTAAATATATACATGAATATTTTTTGTTAAATTTTGACAAAAAAGTGTATTTTTTGGCTTTATGTAAACACGCCTAACTAAAATAATATGCAAAACATATCACATTTACTTGCATAAGTGTGCATGCATTGAACTAAAATAATGACACTATTCTAAAGTGTACTTGAGTGACAAACAATCGAGACATTTAAAACAAATATGTAAGAAAAGTAATGTTCTTAACTTAGATTCAACAACTCATGTGGCCTGAATACTAGCTACTGTTACTGCTACTGTTTTATCTTAATTTATCCAATTGCTCTTAAGAAGAAATCAGAAAAAATGAAATAGGAAAAATACGAATAAAAAAGATCCTCAGATAATCAGTAGGGTTTAACTATTTTCAAAGCTTTAAAGAAAAAGAAGCATCGAAATGTGGGCTGCCTAGTGGCCAAGTGGTTAGCGCTCTGGCTTTTGGTACCACAGGCTTCAAAATCAAAACCTGACGGTGGTATGGATGATTGTTAGTATTTTGGAAGCCACGTTAAACTGTAGGCCACGTCTAATTATCCTAAGGTGTGTAGAAAGTGACTGTAGTGACAAATCAGTAACTCATTAATATATTTAAAATATTTTAGTTCAATGGATATATAACTTTATTTTTAAAAAAATAGTAAAAATTTTATTAGATTTAAAAAAAAATGTATAGCAGTTATGACTATTATCATATGGTGGTGTAGCAAAAAATACAGTTTTTCATAAATTCAATTTAAAATTAAGAATGCGTGAATTCCTTATGCTAAATAGCGGTATCTAGATTTCTAATGACTGTAGAAACAAACTCAAAACTGTTTTCGAAATGCCTGATCTTTAAAATAAAACAATAAAAAATTTCGCGGTAATCGTGATTGATCAGTTAAATCGAAATTCAGTTGCAAAATAAAAATCTATATTTTTAAAAAACCTCGCAAAGTCCCAGCGGTACCAAGGATGTTTTTAGTGGTTCGGAATCCCCTTTAAACCATAGGTCATGATCTAATATGATTGTAGGGCTGATTACCCTAGCCCATAAAAATAAAGCATCTTCTGCCTCGAAATCTGTCAATAAGCAGACGGCCTTGGTACACCATGGGGCTGTTACGCTACTGGTGATGATACTTTCGAAAAAATCTAGGATTCAACAGACATCTCAATACAAGTTTTTCTTAATAACTAGAAATAATACTTTTTAAAGATTATAAAATTTTGTCTTTATTTTTTTTCTGGGACTCACTTTTTTTATATATTGTTATAAAATTCGTTAGACTGATTTTACATAGGAAGGAAAGCAAAATAGTATTTTATTTGTATTTTTTACGAAATTTATAAATATAAGATTTTACCTTAAGCTACATTTACACCATCTTTAAAATTACAGCGACCGTAAGTAAAGTAAAAATAAAATTCGATGGAATCTATCTAACAATTTTATATTTTGCTTTAATTTATTTTAATTTTTTAAAAAAATGGTTGTAGAAATAAAACCTGTACCCTGTGTCTCTATACCTTTATCTTGTATAAAGTATCCTATATCCTTTTTGTACCTTTATCTCGTACCTGTATCCTGTTTAGTCTCTGTACCTTTATCTTGCACCTGTATTCTGTATCATGTACATTTATCTGTCAAAAAAGTTGCTTATTTATACGGAAAGATTTTGAAATGAGAACAACTAAATATTATTAATAGTTTTCAAAACAATTTAAATAAGGAGCAATAAATTATATTGATTCTAATTCCTCTTTTCCAAGTGTACTCCTTGGAAAGAATGAAAGAACTATTTGAATTGTAGCCTACGTATATTAAGATAACTTAAATGTCAGTTTTCGCTTATATATCCTAGACGTAGGCAATAATATTTTCTTTCCGGTTTAATTTTTGGTTATTTTTATTTTCAATAACTGACTGTTTTAAGGTGGAATCTCGCAGAAAATGTTATGGTCTAAATTGAAAGTATGTGCAATGTGACGCATTAATATTAGCTTTCTTAATTAACAACCCAATGAAAAAATATTTGAAATAGTCGAAATTTTCTATAAACTTTAATTCTTATATTATTAGATTCTACGAACATATTTTTAAAAAAAATTTTATTTTGATGAAGAGCTCATTCATGCTTGGTCAACGAAGGTTAAATCGTAATCGTAACGTAAAAAGAGTTACAGGTTCTTATCTTTGATTTATTATGAAAAGTAGTAAGTAGATCAAGATGAGCTTTAGCAACATACGTGCCATACATTTTGAGAGGGGGTTAATTATCTTCACCATATATATTTACAAGAACCCAAAAAGTACAGGAACGATTGTTGCTACACTATAGAGGTTTTTCTTAGTGAAGTTGACCACAGATAAGCGGAAGTCTTGAAGTTCAATCGTATCTTCTACGTATCTTTTTTAAAAATATGCCTAAATTTGCCTATTTTATATCTAATTATCTAATTTTTACGTACGAATAATCTAAGGGATACATAGTGTATAATAGCATAGAAACAATAAATTATTAAACAGAAATGTAACAGCTTGCAGTATAATTCAAATTCAATATAGCGACACCTCAAAGAAAGACGAATTGTTTTGTTGGTTTGGAAGGATCATTTGTAGGCAATTGTGGTGGACAAGGAAATCAAATGATTTGCGATCATAATAACCCTAGCGCATTAAACAGAACAGCTCAACACAATAGTTTTTCGTAACAAAATCTCCTTTAAAGGAAATAAAAGATAATTTGATTCCATTCTTTAAGAGATATTAATCGCATAATTGTTATTGCAGTATTGTTACCGAAAGGTATTGGTCAACTATTGAGGTAAAAACCAACTTTCTTTACCAAAATATAAGTTCCATTGTTGTAGAAATGTTCTGCAATCCTTGTTATGATTGCAGATTCTACAAGTAACCCTTCTAGAATATTTTCAAAAAATTTGCCAAAAGATTTCAGAAGTCTTTCTAGACTATTGAAATTATATTTGAAGAAAACTATTTTTTTTTTCTAAACATTTCTTTAGGTATCGGATTTATAGTCTATGTTGTTAATTTGAAAAACTACCAAGTCAAATGATATTTTGAAATATAGTGACGATTAGAAATTATTTCATTCAATATTCGTTTGTTAAGATTTGTATAATTTTCTCATTATATGACTTTTTGAGAAAGAAGTATTTTAATGTTTTAAACAAGTAGTGGGATTATTTTCTGGTACTTGTTCATTATTATGTACTCGACTGCAAGAAAATTTATCTGACAATGCCGGAAATTGCAGTTAATTAGAAAGAAAATAATATCAATATTAATTCCTCTCATCAATAAATAAATATCAAAGCAGTAACAAATATTATACATAACTTCCAAACTAGTTAACTAATTGACACTTTTGAACTTTTGACAATGTATCTCAAGCAACCCCCCTTTTACTAAAGTAAGGATAATATTGTGTCCATTTTAAAAATATACATTCAAATTGAATTAAATTTTTCCCTTGATTGATAAATCTCAAATTTTTTACAAAGCTTACTAACATTTAGTCACGCAATTTCAATATTGAAATAATTTTTAAATAAAACAAGATGGCCAAATAGCACTCGCATATGTTTCCTAATTGGTACTATTATACAAGAAATGCTGTTCAACAAAAAATGCTGAAACATACTTGGTTGAGAAATTCAAAGTTTCACCAAGTAAACTTGCCAGATATTCGAGTTCAGTTATAATAAATAGGTACCCTTTCCTTTAATTAACATTCTTCCAACGTTTATTCGGTTTTTAAGATTTATTTTGAGATTAATTCATAATTCTTTTTAATAATGTTAGAATTAAACAATAAATTAGTTTTAGAAAACATCAGTATTTTTAAACTTCCTTCTTGGGGAAATTATTTCAAAAATATTACTTATACACATATTGAACACGATATTAAAGTTTAAGAAACGTTAAATGTAATTTATTAGCCATTAATTTTCATACTAGTGGCAATTATTTATTATGATAATGAGTCGAATGTCGAGTACTATTGAACTTTGAAACGAAACTTTCTTTACATCCCTCATCTTTTTCTCAGTTTGAAAAAAAATATATAATATTTTGTTTATAATCTATGAAAACTGGAAATCGTGATAACGATGAGATATCTGCTTTTTTAACTATAATTATAAATAAAGTTCTGAAGTTTGATTATGAATTGACGTTGTATGGCATGTTTAAAAAGTTTAACAAAAACTGATGCGGTATATGTCCCATACATGTATTAACGAAAAATCTCAGAAAAATAATTTAATAATTATTTTATTATTTGCAAGCAACAATAGATATAATATGAGTTCACGTTTGTTAAAAAGTAAAAAAGACTAAAAATTATAATTTTCTGTGTATAATCATCATTTCAATGTGCTGGCATGGCCAATTATCCAGTGTTTAAATACATACAAAAAAAATGTTTAAGTAATGAATAAATTAGTATTAAAACCAATAAAATGAAAAGTTCATCAAATAAGGCTGACCAAAAGATTTCCAAATAAAGGAAATTAAATTTGAAGATACAATAAACATTATTCAAAAGTCATCTAAATACAGCTGTAGCGAAGCAGACAGGTCCAACCATTGATAGCTAAAACTTCGTCCGAAAAAATTAAAGACTATAATTCATTCTTTAAAAGCAAAATAATTGCTATATTTTTCAACATATTGTTTTTCCTCTCCTTCATCATTGGAACAAACAACATTTGTGAAATAGCTAGAACTTGTTACGTAATTTTCTAGCAAATGTATAACCAATTATTTAACTTATTTTATCTATAGTCATTAATATTATTTATTATTTAAATTGTTTATTGAATTTTATTTGTTGAGTAAAATTCTTTCAGTAATACTCGTATGTATTATACTATAAAGCAAGACATTAATATATACCAAGATGAAAAAAGCTTGGTGGCACATTTTGGTATTTAATTTGTGATGCAGCGATTTTAGCGAGGGATCTAAGAAATCTTCTAGATATTGTCAACATTTAAGTAAAAAAATTTGAATGCATTTTTTTGGAGTTCATATTGTTTATCTCATCTGTATCTGAATCTCTTTTCTAGAGCAGTGAACGTATCAATTATTGTCAAGCGATTATGTATGCAACTGAACTTTTTAAATCTTGTTTTTTATTTTGGACACTTCTGAAAATTGTTGTTGATTTTCAACTATTTTGAAATGGCAGGCATTTTCACCCAATTCATTCTCCACTCGAAAGACAAACGTGTAGCAAATTCAGTTTTATACCTACATTTTGCTACTACAACTTTAAAGTAATCCCCAGGGCGAGCTCTTGAAGGCCATAACTGTTGTAGACTGAAATAAATAAAACTTTTTTTTAAAACTAAACTTTCATTTTATTTTCAAAAATTCATTTATAAAAAAATAACAAAAACATTTATGTACAATATTATATACTGGATTGTTTTTTTTTTACCTTTTAATAAAAAGAAACAATCCAGTATATCCAGTGAAAAGATCTTAATTTTAATTAATACTTATCAAGCTATGATATTAAGCAGAATGGTTTGTTCCAGGATAATTGAAAATATTTTTATTTGCATATTTGAAATAAAAAGTTTAAATAAAAAAGAGACACAGCATATTACAGTTTGGACAGCCGCTATGTACACCATAATCAGTCAACTTCTGTTGTTTTAACTGAAGGTTTGGTTTGTCGCTCTACGGTCATCTCGTACACATGAGTGTTGAACAGACCGGGACCTACAGTTTAAAGTGTATTCCGAACCATTCACAAACATCCAATCCCCAGCCAGGATTCGAACCAGAATCCTGTGATACCAAAGGCTGGAGCGCTAGCCACTTAGCCATCAGGCCGCTTTAACTGAAGGAGAAACTGTATTGGTTGTGACGAACGTCTTCTGTTAGCAAGAGATACCTCAATGGATCACATGAAGGTTTTCTACCATCACATCAATCTCTGTTGAAACGTTTGAGTCTGGCTCTTTGCCAAGTTAACAGTTTGGAGCAAAAACGTTTGAATTTGGCGTTTTGCCAAATTAACAATTTTCGGAGTAGAAACGTTAGAGTTGGCGCGATGTCAAGTTGTTAGTTGCTTTGATTTACTTCACATTTCTGTTCGTTTTAATCATAAACTTTGGATTTTCATATTAGTAAGTAAATTCTTTTTTCATCTAATACATTTCAATAAAACATGAAGTAGGGATTGCATAAAAATTGGTAAATTGGTGAAATGTATCGGTATTTATTTGGAAACAGTTTATTACGAAAAATTAATATTAAAAGTCTTCCAGATTTTTGAATTTCTTTACTGATACTAATCCTATTCTATCTTTTACTAATTTCCGTACTAAAAACGAACTCTTAACTACTTCAGGTTTTGGACTTTACGGGAAGTTAAAAAGATTTCGAATTTTAAATTTGAATGACATTGATGATGAACTTATATGTAAATTACAATACTTACTTGTGAGGTAAATTTCTTTTAAAATTATGCACTCAAGTATTATCTAAATAAATAACTGACTAAACGAATTAACCAGAACCTGGAAATCGTAACTACTGTAGAAAGATAGATACTGTGGTTCAAATAGCGATGATGCTTAAAAAAAGCGGCCACAAAATCTTCTGGATGCCTTGAATTAGCTCGTGCCATTTATCAAAGCTCGTGTCATTTATCAATGATTCATTCAAGCTCTCTTGCTGCACAAAAATTGTCCTCGAATGTTCTTGAATGGTAAACAAATTCATAATTCCGCTTCTATTATTGATGTTAATAGGTACTGTATGGATGACTTCAAGTTTTGATTGAAGCTATTTAATTGATTGACGGGCATTGCGCTCAGAATTCGATTTCTAGTTTGTTTGAACAGTTCGCTCTTACAAAATAAAAATGTCTTTTTATGGAGATAATCAAGGACAAATATGAGCAAAAAGAAACGGGCATTTAATACAATAAAGCGATGAAAGGAATTAACATAACAATTGATATATCCCTTATTGAGATGACAACATTGATATGTTTGTTTGGCTTGTCTATTCAAAAAAATTCACTTGATTTGAATTGATTAGATTATTTTACAAAAATAAACATTAAATAAACTTTAAAAATAGGTATTAAGCTGATAGAATTCATTGAAAAATTAGGTTAAAAAGCAAAATCTATGAGAAGGATGCCGAGATGCAAATTTAAGCATCATTATTTTTATAGTAAATTCAAAATTTATTTTATGTGTATTATATCTGAATAACTGTATTTGATCTTATAACTGTTTTAAATAAACTTGAATAATTTAAGAAATTTAAAGTATTTTTCTGGTTTTATTGTTTTTACTAGGTAAAATATTTTTAATACGCATTAATCTTTAAATGCAAAATTATTTGCTCATTTTTGTCAAATCATTATTAAATCAAGGTATTTTTTTTATAGAAATTTATTCAGCATATTAAAGTTATCGTTAATTGATATAAAAATGTATGAAATGATTAACTAATATCATAATTGGCCTAAGGCTGATCATTAAAAAATAATGATAGACTTTTATATCAAATTGTCAACAGCATTTTGTGTACAAATCTAATTTGTTGAGTTGAATAATTAACTAACTAAATGAATTAAACAGAACCTGGAAATCGTAACTGCTGTGGAAAAAAATGTACTGTGGTTCCAATGATTAAATTAAAATGGAAAAAAAACTGCATATGTTTAAAGAAATATTCTGAAAACACTTCATTTCCATATGAGTTTAATTGACCAAACACTGCAAAAAAGGTTTTTTCCCGTTTGAATGTTAATATATATATATATATATATATATATGATTGTGAACGTATTTAATCTTAAAAAGGGGGTGACTTTATCCATAAAAATTTTATATATAAGCAATTTGTAATGGTACCCTTTGTTTTCAGCCCATTGCGTCCAGGGCTACCAATCACGAAGATCATGCTTGCACCGGAACCACCTGGCTTGTCGCCTTTAGAGGTAAATATTCCTTTCATTTAGAATAAAGCAGGTGCCCATAAAGTATCTTTACAATTTCAAAAATTTATTGCAAAGGCAAATGGAAAGATAGGTAAGTGGAATCTATTATAAAATGACGTATATATTTAACTTTATTTGGCATGATTCATTTTAAAACTAATTTAATTTAATACATTTCTAATTAATTCATTTAATTCATTACATGCCATTGGTCATTGGTAGGAGTGAAGATTGCTCCATTGTTGTTAATGAAAAAAAAATTAGTTTTGTTATTGTTTTAAACTAATCGTCTTGATTATTTATTAATGAGAGAATGCGTTACATCACGTTCCTTTTCCAGAATCAGAGCTAACTGTATGAAAAGAAAAGAAATCTTATTTTTTTTTTGTCCAGGAGATTACCAACATTGTTTGATTTAAAGGAAGCAATTAACTGAATTGAAATGTATGGTAAAAATTTCGTAAGAGAACGAAAGCAAAAAGTAATTCGTAAAAGAGTGAAAGCAACCTTTGGAAAAGCGAAAGCAAAAAGAAGCAGATGAAGAAAGAAAATGAATGGAGGAGATGGAAGAAAAAAAAAAAGAAAATACGAGATGGAATTCAAATTGCAAAAAAAAAAGGAAAAAGAAAAAAAGTTTAGAAAACGAAAGAAAGCATAGCGGAATCAACCAAAACATTGAAATTCCTTCAAAACTGAAAATAAACCTACACAACATTTTACAGCAGTTCGATCCTAAATGTAACCACATCAACCTTTATTTAATCTTATTTGAAAGATAAGTAAAAAGAGACGAAACACGTTGGTATCCTACCTCATCGAACTTTTACCGTACAAATAATGGCATGGGAAAAACAGGATGTAATGGAAAACTTTTAACAGGTTAAGGAAAAATTATTAAAGAAATATAAATAAACTCCTGAGAACTGTCAACAATTCCGTCAACTTTTCACCTGACATCACAAAAGAGGTGAAATAACGTGGTGTAACTTTGCGTATGAACTCAGAAATTATTTTCATGAATGGATTCGAGATATAGAAATCCAAACCTTCAAACCATTATGCGAAATGATAATTACTGATCAGAAAAAACGAAATGTCTCTCCAGACGCCTGATAACATTTTATCGACTTATGGTCCAATTTCAAGATTTCTGATAAAATAAAGTATAAGCTAGATGGCTATAAAAATGTTCAAACCAACATAAGCAAAACGTCAAAAGAATATTTCAAAGAGAAATATTTTAAAAAAAACATTTCTGAAAATGTCAGGAAAGAAAAAGATATTCTGAAAAAAGGAAAATTGTTCCGCCATAATTCAGACGCAAATACGAAATGGAAGGAAAATATGAATACCGGGATAACTATCAATGACTGTTAGATATGTGGAAGTAGTGATCATCTAGCTAGAGAATGCTTTGAGGAATGTATAAAGTAAGACACCACCGTAAAACAAGGTGAAAAGAAACAATTTTAAAGTCTGAAATATACCAGATAAATGAACATTTTTGCTAAAGTGGGATACCGGCATTTAAATTAAAATCTTAATGAGAATATTGTGCAACTTCTTCAGAAAATAAATATATTCATCGACGGAGAGAAAGTTGAAAATATAATTAACTCTGGCGCACAAATATCGATTATGAATATTTCTTTTTTTGTCAGAACAATAGGAAAAGAGAAAATTTTTATTAATACCAGCTTTTGAGCAACGAATAAATGCCGACGGAAAAGAATTTCTCACTCAGTACAGATTCAATTCTAGTCTCCAATACGCACTTACGCAGAAAGATATGACTCATTCTGATGCAGTGAATTTCCAAGAAAATCAACTCAAGTGGGATTCTCCGAAAAAAAGCTCGGAAAAATGCTAATTTAAAAAAGGAACTACTGATGGACTACTATTCTTTATTTTCATAAGGACAGAATTTTGCAATAGCCTATTTTTCATTTAGTTTTGCCAAAAAAGAGAAGAATACAAGTTATCAAGTTAGCACATCGTCTACTTTTTCAAACTTCCTAGTCATAAAATAGACCAAAGGAAAAAAATTCGATATTCCTTTTACTGAACTGAAATAGCTTAAGCTTTAAGTTTATAATTACAAACAGTGCCAACTCAGAACATCTAAAAAATCTGCTATTAAAGTATTAACAGATTACGAGCCATTAATCTTTTGGTCCGAAATGCCCCGCAGTCTGCCAAATTTCAACGATGGACATTAGCTCTTCAAAAATATGTCTCATTGTCCAGGAGGAATATTAACCAATGCTGATTAGTTGTCAAAATTTTACTAAAACTTGAATACTAGAAAAATATATAAATAAGAAAAAGCCAACTTTGAATATAAACATAAATAGAAATAGAACATTTAACTGAAATACGACATATTCTCATAGCGAACTATATATAATCTTTTGGATACTTGCAGTGAAATTGTTTTTGCTATTTTATGAAATTTGATGGGTGTTTTTATTTATTTATTTTCTGGAAAAAATTTATCATGTTTAAGAGATAATTTAGTGAAATATATAATTTAATAGAAGAATATTATAAAGGTAAGAAAGTTCATTTGTTTACTTGAAAATATATATTTTAATATTTAAGAAATATTTTGCTCAAATCATTAAAACTAATGGAACCTATTTATGTTGATGTTAAATAAGTATTTTGAACAGAAATTAATAATTATCTTTAGAAAAGAAAATCACAATTTTAAATAAAAAGAAAATGCACAGTGAATATTCTATTTGATGCCTTTGTAATTATTTAAAAGAGACGTGGTTATGTTTTTTTATTGTTGTTGTTTATTTATTTTATGGATCTTTCAATGAACATTTGTGACCATTGTAAAAGATACTGTTTATTTGCCTATATATATTAATTCATGATGTAATTAATTAGTGTTAATCTTCGGATGTGATTTGTTTTATTATCATATAACGTAATTTTTTTTATCCAAGGTCGCTATATGCGTTTTTTCAAATAAATGATTATGCACTGTTTTAATTCACTCTCCAATCCTTTATCCACTTTATCTGGATGTAATAAATGGTGCCTTTGTCTACTGTATGTCTGGCTTTTTGAACTACATGTCTGGCTTTTTGAACTACATGTCTGGCTTTTTGAACTACATGTCTGGCGCTCTCTCCTTGGAGAAGGGTTGCCATTGGAAGATAGAAGGGCCACATGTAGGAGCGAAGGCTGCTCCGAATTAAATATTGTTAAATAAAAATAGTTTTTTTTTTGTTATTGTTTCAAAACAATCATCCCCATTACTCATTAAGAAGAAAACGTTTTACAGTCACCATTGATTGCACGAAGCACATTAAGATGGGACACCATTTCCTGCCAAGTTTGCTGTAGCATGCCTTTATCAATGATGGCAATGCCATCAGGCATCCTCAGCTTTAAATATCATGTTCCGTATAAAGATGATATGATATCTGGTGCTAGAGGTATCCAGGGTTATGGTAAAGATATTGTGTATGAAGCAAAGGTACGAGACGTGGCTTATCTAAGACGGAGGATCCCTGATGACATTGTCATAATTGATGAGAGTATGCTACAGCGAAGAAACTACTACTACAGCAAGAGATTGAGTATCAACTTGATGTGCTTCGTACGACTAATGGTACCCATATGAAAATGTATAAAAATAAATTAGAAATTAAAACATGACAAAAAAATCTTATATAAGCTATTTTGTAACAATTTTTACTTATCTGCTTTTTCATTTGCCTTTGCAAGAAATTTTTGAAATTGTTAAGCGACTTTGAGAACACCCTTTGTAATATATTTTATCCACTTATAATGTATGAGAATCATTAATATAAAAAAACACGATGAAAATGGCGAAAACGAGTAACAAAATTAATTAATTAAACTAATTAATTAATTTATGAGGCAGAAAACGCACGTATACATTTTTAACTGATTGGAAAATAAATCAAATTGCCAAATAAATTACTCAAACTGGAAAGTGGAATTCCTTTTGTTTAATATCACAGCACACACATTATATATTGTTCAATCTTACGATGTTCACACAATAAAAAAAGTAATTTTAATAAAATAAACAAAATATATTTGTGTTGTTTTTATTTAATAGGAAAACTGAACTTGTTTTACCACAAACTAATACAGTATAAAGTTCTTTTTTTTATTGATTAAGGTTGAGCATTTAGATTTCAACTCAATGTATCTTCCTTTTATCAGCACCCATCCAATTCTGGTTGTTCAATTCAATATTTTTTAGAATAATGTTTCTTCAATAGTGAAATCTTCATTATCATTTGCAATCTTCTATCTTCTTCATTATCATTTGTAAAAATTGGGAATTGCAAAATCAGATTAAAAGACTACCCAAATGATTTTCTGTTTATTATTTACAAATAATAAACATGATGAATAGTTTTGAAAATTAAAATAAGTTAACCGAAAATTCAATTTTTTGTGAATTTTCAAAATTTTAAAAGCTTATGTATCTTAATAATTTTTATGTATTTTAATAATCTTTCAATTTTCTTACCTAAAAAGTTTTTTGCCTTAAAGACGCATGGAAATCAAAATTTGTAACAGTAGAAAGACATCCTAAATTTTAAATGAAAAATTTATTTGCACGAAATTCCTGCAACAAATATTTTCGTTTCATTAAGAATTAAACAGCAAATTAATCTAAAGTAAATAAAAAATTTTAAATTCATATAAAAATTCCACTAAAAGAGACTTTTTAAAAAAAATTTTATGTTTATACATATTGTTCATTTCAGTTAATATCACGAAAAATATTTATTTACATGAGTTTTAAAGAAATGTATGAATCTGAATCTTATATAGTGTTTTAAGCAACTTTTTAAGTTTGATTTCTTAAAAAACTACTTATTTCGTTTTTAATTGCAAAGAACGTTGTACTAATAAATGTACGCATAACTTTTTTAAAATTTAAAAATGTTTTAAATTTTGTAAAATTTATATTTAATTAAATTTTATGTTATTAAAATAATTATAATTATTAATTTAATTAAATTAATATTTAACTGCTTAAATTAGTATAAATTTTACTCCAATGAAATGAAATTTATATTTTATTAAATTTTGAAATTTATTGACCTGAATCTTATATAGAGTTTTAAGCAACTTTTTAAGTTTGATTTCTTGAAAAACTACTTATTTCATTTTTAGTTGCAAAGGATGTTGTACTAATAAATGTATGTATAATTTTAATAGCTAAAACTGTTTTTAGCTATTAAAATTATTGTTAAAAAATTTATGAGGCTTCGTTTTAAAGTTATTGTAAAACTCAACTCTTTGAGTTAGAATTCAAGAAAAACTACTTATTTAATTTCGTGTTAATTGAAAGGGATGTTGTTTTACTAAAAGTGTATATTTAACAAAAACACTCACTTCACTTAATTTTGTTGTTAAATATAATTTCCTGTCTTCGGTAAAAACAGCGGCACGTGTGAAGAACATGCCAATGAGGCTCATTTGTTAAAAGGAAATAAAACTGTTTGACTTCTAGCTAATCACTTGACGCATTAGCCCGAAAGATATACAACTCATGTAGGAAATAATTCATTTCGAAGCAAATGTTGGCGATCAAGGAAAGAACTTGCAGGAAAAATAAAGCCTCTTTTTCCTCCTTTAAGTAGCATTCAGGTCCTTTTCTAATTTTTCTATGCATCTGTCTAAATCTAAAGACAGTTATTTATCAATTTGGATGGAGCCCTGTAATAATAAAATCCGCTTCTGTCGAAACAAATTTTACTAGAAATTGATAAGAAAATGGTAATAAAAAAATGATTTAACTAATTTAGGAGTAACGAAATTATTTAATTCATAGCCGGTGTTTTTTTTTTTAATTTTCGGTTTCATGCTTTTCTACCCACTAATTAAGATACTGATAATAATATATAATTTAACGTAATGAAGTAATTTTTTTCAATTCATTATTTAATTTTGGAACTGACCAGAAATTTCATACAGGAACATTTTCAAATTTAAATGTTAAAAAATATATTCATTTTACTAGAAGGTTTTTTTAATTGCATCTAGGACTGAGTCGTAATGGTCATTTCCTTGAGAGTAGCCCAATACAAACTAGCCGTGAAGAAGGCATGTCGTGTGGGCTACAAAGACGAGCGTTGTTACTCATTTAGCACTACCCAGGAGGCACGTGTTGCTTGAAGGTACGCTAAGGACGCGAGTAACACTACCCCGACAACGCTGTACAATCATATTAGACAAGTGGATTCCGAACCACTACAAAGATCCATGGCACCACCGAGACTCAAACCCGAACCCTGTGGCACAGAGCGCTAGTCACTCGGCCATCAGACCCCTATTTTACTAGAAGTTAACATGAAGACTTTCATTTGTTCCTTGTCCTACAAAAGCTCGGAAATATTTTGTTCCATAGTTATAAAATGTATACCATTAGCATACCATTCTAATCACATCATTCATGGATACATAAGACTATTCAATATTCTATAGTTAAGATCTTTTCGAAAGTAATGCATTATTTTGACTATCTTCATTATTTTGAGGTACATAATTTAATTAGTAATACTGAAGACTGGAATGTCCTAGTGATTATCACGTTGAGTTTACTTAAAGTTGTTGTGGGAACTTAGTTCAAACCATCAAGGGATTCTGAACCAAAACTTGCCTCGTCTAAACCTTGAATAGGTATGATAAATTTGTTGGGAAGGAAACCTTTCTGTTGAGTACAATGAGATGGAAAGAGGATCGAAACCACCTTCCCAATGCAGCCACTGCCAGTGTTTATTTCAATTTGGGAATGCATTATTTATATGAAGTGTAAAAAAGAACCCCGTGATCCACTCTGGGTAACGCTATGTCGTTCAATGGAGAAAAATATATCAAAATGTCAAGCATTTGAAATTAGCAACAACTATTAATTATTTACTTTATGATTTGAGCCAAGGCGTTTTCTTTTATGGACTCATCATAAATATATTCTCAGTCATAATTGCTATATAAATATCCAGATAGCGTTTTCGTTTAAATAGTACTTTTATCCAGATAATTACAAAAATATTGTTGTCTTTTGAAAATAAAATAAGTACACATTTTTGTGGTGGTGTTATTTAAAATCTAATAATACTTAAAAGAGACGAAATTCATTTTCTAATTTCCAATTCATCAAAAATATACTAAAAACCGCAATAACCATTAATAATAATAGATCCCATAAAACACGACACACCAGATCAAATACAGAAGGAATATCCAAATTAGGAAACCTCAAAACAATTCTTTGATCATTATTACCGCAAATAAACTAACCAGGTTCGAAAACCTTCAGGGCTTATAATTTTAAATACACACTCACATTAAATAATAAAAAATAAAAATTCTCTTGATTTAAATAAAAAATATATAGTTTATTTTTTATAATATAGGCGAATACTTACATCTAAGGAATAATATAATTAATTTTGCCATAGTGGTTAACTGCAAATAGTATAATCATTTCCATATAACAAGTGCAGTAGATAGAACTGCAATCGTATCACTTAGTTAAACATACTACTTAAAAAAGTAATAATACATTGATACAAAATGATAACATAAGCAATGGTCAATACATTTCTAAAATATGTCATACTATAAAAGAATACTATATGAATAATAGAAAAATTAATTAATGACTAAAATAAATAATGCATCTTAACACAAAATATGTTTATATGAACAATATTCTAACAAGTCTTCGATGATTGCTGTGGCAACAAGGTCTCAAATGTCTTTGGAATAGTAAATAAAATTCAGCTTTCATTAAAAAATTCGATTTAACCCAGCCCTAGTGCAAATTATTGAAACAGCAGGCGTAATGACTTTGCCTAAAGAATTATTGGATACAAAAGTCACTCCCATAAACTGACGATCTCGCGGGCGTCATCGGATTGCTGGGGAATCAGGTACTAAGTCGATCAAATTTCCTTGATCTTCGTAGAAGGTTGTGGCAGCAGGTGTTAACAGCAGGGGCGGAGGCCTTCTTTGACTGTCTGCATCATCATTGTCTGCAAAGGAGCCTTTTATGGACTTGACTGTCGTGAAGTTGTTTCTTGAAGTTACACAAAGTTAAATCATTTTCAAATACATATCGACACACGACGTTTTGAAAATAAACTAAAGAAAAGAAAAGCAATTTCAGAAATACTTTGATCAGGAACCTTAAACTTCATTCATTACAAGCTGTTTTGCAAAATTTCATCGAATCAAATAAGGCTGCAATTTCATACTTTTCAAACAGATAATCTTCAATAAAAAAATTATTGTACTTCGCTTATTTGGATGGAATATACATCCCTCTTATATACTTAATAAAAGGCTTTTTCTTACTTCAAGGGATAGGCAGGTGGAAAGTGTAAATAACAGAAATGTCATACTGAATACTTAAAAAATGTTTTGTTTTTTTTAATTTTAATACTTTTTTTAATTTATTGCTAGCATGTGACTATTTAATTATAAAATTCAATAACTGATAATGAATGAATTAACAATTATTTACATTCACGCATCAGGAAAATCTATAATTGTTAATAGTTTCCTATACACATTTATAAGTTTCATCTGCCTCTCTACGGTGTATACGACATTAAATCCTCTGATTATCTAGACTAAAACTAGAATATAATTTCAAAATGTAATCAGAGCGTTTTAAAAATACGCATTTTGTTTTCCAGAACCATCATATATGAAAATGTGAAAAATGTTTCAACTCTACTTATACATAGATTTTTTATTGTACGAAAATTTCAATTGTGTGTTCTATGCAATAGAAATTCCTTTGGAATGCTCTAAGAAATGAGAATTTCTATTGTATGTTCTATGCAATAGAAATTCTTATTACTTATTGTTCTTGGAAAAGCAAAACTAAATACAGTTCTTTTTAATAATAAATAAAAATTAAATTCTTTTTTAATATTACATTTGATCTTTTAATTTTGATCGCAGACGATCTACATGGATGAGCAATTACGCTTTTATGAGCATGAAAATGGGAAGATTTCATACGGTGATCTTCAACCCTTGGTGTTCGAAAGTAACGATCACATGCCTCCGAGTACGCCACAAGATCTTCTGTCACCCTCTCAAAGACAGTTCAGCTTCGAAGGTAAGACATTTTCTTTAAAGTGTTATACCAATTACGGGAACAAATTTGCTTATAATATATATATTTACGAAGCTGTGGTTTTAATAAATAAGATTTCAACGATAAGTTAGAAGTATTTTTTATCTCTAATTGAACAAATCATTTATACTTACTGCTTAAATTGAAATAGCGATATTTATAAAAGGAAAAGATTAAATTTTTTAAATATTCTTTTCTTTTATTTGTAAAACATCATCAGTGTCATATTATATCTTCAGGAAAATGTAAATGTAAATAATAAAATGTAAATTAAGTAATTAGTGTAATTAGTCTCTCTCTCACTTGAGTAGTAAAGATAAGACTATACATTAAACTTCTATTTACTTTTCTGATAGTAGTCTTGCATTACAGTTGGTTTTATTTTTGTGAATTACGATAAATTGCAAATATAAAAAGCAACCTGTAATCATTCACATATATTAAAGAAAACTTCTTACCTTTACAAATCAGTACAAATAATATTGATTTACATAAACTTATTAAGATCGATTAACTTGTATTGAGCTGACATAAAAGCTGTTTTTAAATTTAATCATTTATCTATCTTGCTACCATTAAAAAAATTGTAAGAACTACACCTTGTGAAGATAAAATAGTCCATTACAAGAATGTGTTAATGATATTGCATTATTTTAAAGAAAATTTTTAATTATTCAGATTTACATCATTGTCAAATAAAAATTACTTATCTATCTAAAGGAGAATGAATAGAATCAGATTCGGAAATAACTCAATAAAGAATGGCTTTGAAAGACTTTAAAGAAGTTCAATTTTATTACACAAGGAAAACTTCCTTTTAATGAACTTCAATATGGAGCAATTTTGGGGAATTTTCTTTAATCTGTAATGTAGGAATTTCAAAGTTCTCTCTCAATATATCTTATGTTTCAGATATTGGTGAGCTGGAAGCAGAAAAGACCTGGCAGTTTAAGTCACCAGAGCAATGGCAGTCAAGTGATGTCATTGACTGGATATTCCATTGGGCCACACAAAGCCGAGTAGATCTCATGGACTTGAATATGCTAATCTTCAACACCCTAACTGGCAGAGAATTATGTAGGATGTCCAGGCATGAATTCTGTTCCATTGACCACCAGTACGGGGATTCTCTCTTTGATTCCTTACAGTATTTGATGGCCCAATACAGTAAGTAGAACTCTTCTTTAGAGTAGTCGTTAGAAGTTTAAGAATTTATCTCTAGCAATTAAGGCAATTAAAAGAAATACAAATCAATGAAAACCTCATGTGCATAGTTTAGTTCTCGTTGGTAATTTGATAACTATTCGCTTTTACAATCGGAAATACTATTTTTAAGAAATAACCTAGATATATCTTTTATATTTGATTGATGGGTTGATGATAATATGAAACACTTATACTTGCCTACAATAACTAAACTGAGCATATATTTAAGCTAACGAAAAAAATAAGTTGATAATTTAAAAAAAGGTATTTCATTAGACAGAAATCATATGTTCGTAAAATCGTATATACCAGGAGTAGTGCCTCTTTTATATCTCTCATAGTACTTTCCATTATCTCACTACACTTAGGCGCTGATGCTATGTCAGCAGTGGCTTTTAAGATGTCTGCTTTAAACGCAGCAACATAGACAGAGTTATCTGGAATGGTGTCACAGCCTATCATCAGGGTTACCTGCTGACCGACATAGCGGTAATGATTATAATGATTCAATGGTGATTATGCTATTTCAAATGAAATCCCACTTAAAGTTCTGTGTGCCCTTAACTTTTTCGTTACAACTGATTTTGACTTGTATTTTAGTATATTGATGGATGTATTGATTATGTGATAGGAAGATACGCTAAGTCCTAGTTTTCTGTAATCCGGGTTAATAAAAGGTTCGATTCATTCGCATTTTTTGGGACTCAAAAGAACTCAACTATCAAAACTCAATCAAAAAATAGATCAACTTATTATTACGATATATATGACGCAACTAAATAAAGAAATTTTATGGTATTTCTGTATTCGGCATTAGTTGCATTAAGCAAAACGAACGCTATATTCAGAAAGTTTCCGAAATGTTATTAAGAAAAAGTACAAAAAAATTGTTTACGGTTACTTTTCGTTTCCTTTTATATAACTTTTTGGTGAAACCTTGCAAAATTTCTTACGGTCCCTAAAACATTTTCGGAAAACACTAATTATTATATCTACGAATTGTTCTCGAAACAATTTACAATCAATATTGTTTTCATTTAATAGTAATGTTTTTATTATTGTTTAGGAACTACATTAAATGTTTTTTTTATTTAATGAAAATACTTCAAACTCTATTTTAGTTTAATCTTACTTAAGAAGTACATCTTGAAAAGCTGACAGTTGAGTTTATTTCAGGTGGCTCCTTGCAAGACCATCATCTGTTGCCTTCGGATTTGGTAGAAGATGTGGACTGGGATCGATGCTCCAAATGGAACAACGTTTTCGCTGTGGATGCCCAAAGTCCACCATCAGGATATTCAGGATGTGGTAAATTCGTCTTCGCTTTGTTTCGGGAGGGCTTAAACTTAATAATGATCGTATAAATAACAAGTGGATTTTAAAAGTGAAACTCATCTTATAAATATTTTAAAAAATAGTCTTTTTTTCCAACATTCTTATAAGCTAATAATTTCATTTATGTATTTTATTTTTATCCATAATTAAAGTATAGGTCCAAAGTTTGAATTCAGTACCGATCATATAAATTAAACATAAAAAAAATTTTAAAATTAAATTTACGAAATTTGAGACCTGTATGCAAAAAATCAATTTTACTGAAATGCCTTATTTGCAGCAGCACGTAATTACAGATTTCTAGCTGAATAAATGAAAATGTAATAATTAAATTAAATTACTTTTTAAGTCCTCTTTATAAGTAGCAAATTGAGAACATTGCAATATATATAAAAAATCTGAAAATAAGGTTATGGTTCAGAAAAGGATTTTCTGAGATTATTTGAATAACGAAATATATTTGAATTTTATTATATCAATTAGTGTTATGTTTTATCTAATTGCAATGAATGTTTTCAAAAAAAACAATACCACAAAGATTATAATGCTCATACTGAAAAATCTTTGCATTTTACTTAGTTGGCCTTCTTAACCATTAGAAATCAATCCAACTGATCGATTTATAAGTATAATCAGACAGTGATAACTCCAATAACAGTTATTAGTTCTTATAGAACCAATTTTTATTTCCAACTGAAAAATATATAGTATTATATATATACAAAACTGAAAGTTTTCACAAAGCTATCTTTATCCGATGAACTTAGTTTTTATAGCGAAAATAACAGCGCATTAATTATAGTTTAAAATCTCCATGCTGTCTGACAACATTTTTTAGAACTAAAGCCAAAGGAAATCAAGAATAGAAACTAACTGAAAAGTTTATTAAGTAGGTTATCCTAATAAATTCATCATTTAGTGTGTATATATTTCATCAGTGCCATAATTATCTTCTAAAATTGTTTTCCTATTCAGATTCTGATCGTGAGAGTGCCAGTAGTAGTTTAAGCACCGTTAACGATCGAGCTGAACTGGGAATGATTTTCAACCCTATCTCAAAGCCATTTCAAAAGCAACGTGAGTACTGATTTCCGATCTATTAGTTTTGTGAAAAGACTGAAATGTGCAAAAAAAAAATTTAAAAATTTAAAAAAAAACTTTTTTAATTGAGAAATTCCTTTTTTCAACAAGCAGAATATTAAATATACTTCTATATGCATTCTTCTTTCTAATTAAATATACTATATATAGGTGTGAACTTGATAGGAAGGTAAACATGGTAAAGATTAATGCTTCCTTAAATAATGAAAAATAGAATTTTAAAAATATTTTATTAATGCAACATTCATATTGATTTTAAACTGTCTTCTATTCATTTTCATTCGATTTTCACATTTACCAGTTAATCGCCAAAAATATTCGACTTGATTTGCAGCCTTATTGTTATCGACTTCCTTCCTAAAACATTAACAACAGAAAGGGTTTTTCCGATCCTTTTATCAAAATTAGTCACAATTCAATAAATCGAAAGTAAAATTCAATTTGTGCGATTTAACCTATATAACTCCATTTAGAATTCGATTAAAAATATAATATGTGTAGAACAGTTCCGAATAATATGCTTTGTCTAAATGAAAATCCATGTAGGGAAACGAAAGTTCAAATTAGGAAGAAATAAAATTTTCATAAGAAATATTCTTACTTCTCAAAATCTGAATACCATGAATTGATAAGAATTTTTTATGTACAAGGCTTTTTTGGTGAATTTGGTTAGCATGAAATTCCAAGAACATTCATTGTCTCTTTGATGACATTCGCTCTATGAATTGCATCCTTTTTAATAATAATTGTAAAATATATGTAAAATTGTGAATTAGCTGAGAAAGACTTCAGAGCTTCATGGTTTCTGGAATTAAATCATATTCAGTGAAGAAAGTAAGTTCAATATTTTTGATAGTGGTGATCAAAGTTATGTTTGGAGAAACCAAACTTTGAATTTCATCTCCAGAAAACCAACTCCACTGTCAAACATGGAATTGATTCTTGTATGAGTCTATATTTCTACAAAAGGAATGAGAAATTTAGATTTTATTAATTTTATCATGAGCAACAGGAAATACTTAGATATGATAAAGAATAATTTACAATTAAGTGTCTAAAATGTGAAGTAAGGTCAAGTTTGATGTTTCTACAAGATAACGACTCGGAACATACAGCCCAAATGTTTCAATTACACTCGTTGAAGAATTATAAAAAGCGATTGGTTCTTAATCTCATCTCAAAAGGATTGAAAATTGTTACTCTCAGTTATAAATCGGTTAAAAAATACTATATTAGCAGCAAAGAAAATTTAAAATAGGATCAAAAGTATCAGCGAAACAACTGAGATTTTTGTCAATTAATTGCCATGAGGTTTGAAAATCTTTCTTAATGAAAAAGGATGTACAACAAAATATTAATTGCTGATTTTTTTCTTATTATTATTTACAGATTATATTAGATATATATTTAATTTTGTGATTAAGAAATGTGTTACTTTGACGCAAAAATTACTCTAATAAAGATGTTATTGATTCATCTGTTTTATTTTTAGCTTAATATATTTCTAAATGTATATTTTATCTCTCCTATAAATATCGGTTATAAATGACAATTTAATGTTATTCTTTGAGATAAATTAATAATATTCTTTGTGTGTTTAGATCTTCAAAGAAGAGGAAGAGAAAGTGGTGTATATTCAATTTCGGGAGGCATTGTATATGCAAAATTTTTATTTTAATTTCCTTTCAGCATGAAATTTTAAATTTTAAATAGAATTTGATCTCAATACTTGAATTAAAACATGCTTAGATTTATGGATTAGAATCATCCTGAAAATCTCAAATATTCCACTTTTTTAGGAAATCTGCTATTTCAGAAACTTTTTAATTATTTAATGCTAGTATTTTTTTATACATTTATGTAAATTCTTCAAAACATCATACTCTTCCACAATGAATTCAGTTATCCAAAAATTGCTTCAGTTATTTGGAAATAGGTGCTCAGTTATTTGGCATGTAAGTTCTTAAGAGTAAAAATATCTCTACATTCCTTTGTTGCAGCATGTAAAAGTATATCTCTGGTAACAAACATGGATGTGTTTAAACTTATAAATTTTAATGTATTTTACTCTTTAATACATGAAATAATTTATCTCTACTTCTATCATCTCTATCTTTTTTTTAATTTAAATTGTAAATAATTCAAATCATGGTCCATATATATATATATATATATATATATATATTTGCATAGTAATTCCAGTTTATAGAAATATTTCAATGAATGTTTTCTCTATTGTGGTAGAAAGCCAAAGTATCTCCATCAAGAAAGTTGGACGAAGAGGGAGACCCCCCAAAAAAGATGGGAAGCTCAGAGGAAAACAAGGTAAGGAAAGATTAAATAAAGATGAATCATTTATTAATTATTATTGCTACTTCAATTCTGGTTAATAATAAATTAATCTATTTATTCAAAAATTAAATCAAAATATAAATAAAGGAAAAATTAACATAGCTTAACATTATTAAAAGCCTGTGCTTATAGTTGGATAACTCATATTTTAATAGTTCGTTTTTTGAATGAATTTGGAGTCTAGATTCCAAAATTTTATTAGTTGTATTTAATTTAGTATGAAAAATACTCTTGTTGAATTATTGCATAAATTTTCATAGATACCATTTTTAACGGACATTATGATTTCATATTTTGTTTAAGCATTTAATTTAACTCCCCCCAACCCAGGATTGGTAAATGTCATTATTTTCCCTTAGCTCCTATTTCAGTTTTATCATTCGTTTTTTTTCTTCAAATCAGTATTAATAGAATTTCTACTGATGATATCTTGTGTATTCAAGTTCACGCAGTAATCAAAGAATTGCTTAAATGAAAGAATTAGAATGTGTGAAGAATTCAGTATGTTAATTTTTTTTTTTAAATAACTTAATCCAAGCACTGTTTTAAGGATTCATTGGAATAAGTTTCAGAAATGATGCAGTTATTAGTTTTAAAATGAAACCAATCTTGACCATCAGTGATATGTCGAGTTATGTATTCAGAACAATTTTTTAAGAATTATTTCCGTAAAATACAGTCTTTTATAAGGAATCACAATATAGTAATTACAAATACTATTGAGCAACAATTTTTCTCTGAACTTTTGCTACAATCTGAATCAGAAACATAACATATATCCTTTAAATTCTTCATTTTTAGTTTGGATTTTTAAGGTTTGGTTTTTATTCTTTTCACTTGTAACATAAATGCATATCAGGTCCACCTTAAAAGACCTTCTTGACTCCATAGTAGACAATGTTGACATACAGAAAGGGTTACCTTATTAAAATGTTGTTGACAAACAAGGGCATTTTTGTGGATTGAGTAATAATGCTTAAATGCGCCCCAGAATGAGAAAAAAATATATTGAAAAAATTATTGTTGACAATCAAATTGAATTAATCGAGAACAAAGTAAATTACAAAATTATTAAGAGCACTTGAATGAGACAATAAGGAGTAACAATGCCTTCTATTGAGGATTTTTTTAGGGGGAGGGGAGTTTGTAAAATCATTAAAAAAATGCTATGTGTGAATATTGTAGTTATAAATATTGTTGTCGTGTGTCATTTCAACTTTTTTCAAAAGTTGTAGATTGATAATCTACAGGCAAAATCTTTCTGATTTATGAAATTAATTTATTCCAATAAAGCTCTTTGCATACCAAAAATAAATTTTACTTTGCTCTATCATGAAATGCTTCCCCTCCACCGTAACGGAAGATATTTTAATTCCATAATGTAAAAACCCAACTGTTCCAAGTTTTGATGTGCACATTTCTTCTTTCAGGAAAAGGCACAGGCAAGCTTTGGGAGTTTATCCGAGATCTTTTGTTGAACCCAGCCACCAACCCAAGCATGATTCGCTGGGAGAGAAGAGAGGATGGCATCTTTAAGTTCGTGCAATCAGACAAGGTGGCCCGCTTGTGGGGGGATCGCAAGCAGAATCCAAGAATGACCTACGAAAAACTGAGCAGAGCCATGAGGTAAGACCATCACTAGAGAAAAAATTTCTCTTCTATATCAACAAATTTTTATCTAATTTCAAAGAATAAAACTCTCACTGGAATAACAATTGAAAAAAAAATTTACTATTTGCAAAAATATTCCCTTAAATATACGCATCTTAAAATGAATAAATTTTAGTACGAATTTTAATATTGAGTTCTTGAAATAGCAGACATATTTTAAACAATCAATGACCAACTACAAAAATTCGAATAAGGGACAAGGAATCCCTACCTTTTATAACAGACATTTCTGAAGTAGTATTTATGAAATACTGTTGCGCTTGATTAATTGTTGAAACTGTTGTTATAACTTGAGTGTTCATAATAACAAAACACTACGGAGGTAGTACCTTTAAGGACTTCTTGCCAATACGGATACCAAATTAATTTCAGAAAAGCTGACCAAAGAGCTGTCCAAGTTCACACATTGACTTGTCTCTTTAAGTTCAAGACGAAGAAAGCAATGTTGGAACTTCCAGTGGCTCTTCTATTCCTCGGAGGTCTACAAACTTCCAAAGAAGTGTGTCAGGTGTGCGATATTCCTAGGTCACCCAAGTGCCAGCTAGTGATATTTGAAGACTACACAGCAATAATTAGTCAGAATAAATCACCACATTCTGTAGTTGCTCAGATAAATAATTACATTCCCCATCTTGAGAAATGGTTAACAACCCGCAGGGAGCAGATCCACAAAGACCTTGATCCCATTATGGATTACATTTTCAAAATTTTTAAGCATTTTCATGAGAAATGCTCCCAAATTCGTAATGCAGCTATTCAAAATATACCTTTCTACGATTATAGGGCTGCTAGCTCCAAAAAGAGGCATCATACAGTACATGCAAAGAGCGTACGAATCCTTTCCGCAATTCAAAAGTATGTGGACTCTATACCAACCGAATAGCTAGTTACAATTACTAATTTGAGGTGCTATTTTTGGCTCTTCATTTTAATTTTTCTCTTTTTGCTATGATGTGTACTTTAAATACTTTTAAATGCTGAGTATCTTTTATTTATTTATTTATCAGTAATTTTAATTGCCTACTTTTTTAAAACTAACAAATTGAGTGAGGGCGCCATCTAGTGGATATTTTCACTAACAATAGTGCAAACCAATGAGTTCTGAAGGAACTTTTACAAGCTCTTCTCTTCAAATTCATCTATTTCAGAAATCATGAAACGGGACCTTAACTATGTGTGCTTTTATTTTTAATAGCCTTTATTTTATTTTTTAATATTGCAATTTTTATTTTTATTTGTAAATTTTATTCTTTTTTTATTTGATGTAACTATATTTTGTTAATTTTAATCCAGTAATGATGGTGTGGAGGTATTTCGGGGCTTATTTTTACCCCACAAAATCTCCGTAATCGGTGCGTCCGTTTCCGTCCTATTTATCTTAAAGGAATGAAGCACAGTTTGCTGCATGATGATGAAAATATTTTTTTAAAGATAACAATGAAAAATACATATTGAATATGTACTTGAATATCTATAACAAAACGTTATAGCCACTTTTTTAATAAGTGTAGATCCTTCGTAGGAGCATAAAAAGTCTTGAAATGGTACCGTTTCCTTCAACAAGAAGTCACAGGCTGTTCGTAGTATACGTATCTTCAACAGAAATTGATCTAGTTCTTGTAAATTCATTGTGTGTGTATATATATATTATAAATTAAAGCAGAGAAGGTAAAAATATGAAATAAACTCTTTTGAGGGGGAAAAATGAAGTTCCATGGAAAAAGTGATTGCTTTCGCTGAATATACAACATACTTGTTTATAACTTGATGAATGATAAAGATTATTTATCTCATCCTTCGATACATTTTAAAAAGCATTTCTTAAATTTATTTTTTTCTTAATTATGAAATAAATTTTATGATGCCTTCTTTCGTTGTTGATCTAATATAACTTTTTATAAGCCTCAGTGAAAAATCTCATAATACTTACTCGATATGCTGCTAAAGTAGTAACTGTCTTTGGTAGTGGTTTTCTATTATTGAGGGATACAATTTTATTAACCTTTTAATATTTAATTTTAACATTAATTCTTAGAATTTTGGAAGAATAAAAATTATTTTTTATAAAAGAACAGATTTCTAAACCAACTCGTTCAAAAAGCTTGACTCCGCACTACTCCACTTTTGCTGAAAACGATGCATCTCTTCAAATGTAGAGGATAAGATTGATAAGTGTGATGAATGCATTTTACGTTCGTGATAAAGAGATTCAACCTCCTCCATTGCTTTAAATGCACGATATATATATATATATATATATATATATATATATATATATATATATATATATATATTTCCAATGGCAGATTATGAACAGTTACAGAACAACGAAAAATAAAAAAGAACAGAGAAAACAACAAAACATGCTGCAACAGAGTTCATTAATCCAACATATCTCTAGCCTCCCAATATCGCTCGGCGAGAAAAGTCTTGCTCAGAGCAGGACAGTGCAGTAGATGCGTGGAGTCCATAGCCTCTCCAGAGCTGCACAAAGTGCATATCGGGGAAGGAACAATTTTGCGTCTGTAAAGATGTTTACGCAGGCAGTCATGTCCAGTGGCTAGTCGGAAATGAGCGACTGCTCTACGCCTTGGAACATTACATAGATTTGGGATGGCATTCTTCCAGGACTTTTGGGAAACACGGTTATAGAGGTCTTCTTGAGCGTGGACTTTAATTGATCTTTTGATGTGATATATTCTTATATATATATTGCTCCGTTTACCCTAAAAAGATAACTAAGACTACTTTTGAAACAATCATTAATTTTTGATTCCAATAGGTACTATTACAAAAGCCAGGTTCTGCTGCCAGTCTTTGGAAGACGTCTTGTGTACAAGTTTGGTCCAAACGCTACCGGGTGGAGACCAGTCATTCATCCACCTCACTTGATGTAAGCAGCCTCTCACTGACAACGACACTTCTGGAGCCGGTTGGTGAAGGAAAACAAATGAACAACAAGGAACAAATGAAAAATATTTTAATAAGCACAGATTTTAAAGCATTTGTGTCATTTTTCTTTTGTATCTCATTTCTCTTTGTTTTTCAAAGTGCATCTAAACCTCAACAAATTTCGATTAAGAAAAGTTAAAAGAAAATAAATACTGAATAAGAGCTTGCCTGGTGAAATAATTCTATTAAATTATTTTTATTTTCTACAGTCCTAAAGCCTAGTAAAGTTTTATGAAAATTTCAATTAAAGTTCTTAATGATTAGCAGAATAAAAATTTTAAGTTTTTTAAATATATTGAAGTTGTTGTTTTTTAAGGCTTGCCTTTTATTGAAATTTATTCACCGGCCTTTAAAATAAACAGTGCAAAAACAACTAAATACTATTTTTAAAATACAAATTTAGATACTTTTATTTTTTAAAATATATATATATATATCTTTTTACTGTACACGTATCAACTGAAGGATTTATTGATTGTATGCCTTTGATGTAGAATTTTATATGAAAGTAAACCATAATATTTGCTAATAGTTGTGTTTGTGTTTTGCATTCAAATTTAATTATTTAAGAAAAAATGCCACGTGTGTAAAAGAAAACAAAAAAAGCTATAACTTTAAAAAAATTGGGTTTTTTAAACAATTTGTCAAAATAAAAAAAGAATGATTGTATAATCAGTAATTTCTGGGCCGAGTGGCCAGCGCTGTGGCGCTCGGTACCACAGGTTTCGGGTTCGAGTCTCGGCGGTGCCATGGATGTTTGTAGTGGTCCAAAATCCACTTTAAACAGTAGGTCACGGTCTAACATGATCGTAGAGCGTTGCGTGAGTAGTATTACTCCGCGTCCGTAGCTTATCTTCAAGCTACACGCACCTCCTGGGCAGGGCTAAGTGAGTAACGTCTGTTCAGCATTTGCCTTAAGGGATCCAAGACAATTTTTTAAGTGTTTGCCAGCTGCATTAGAACAAAAATAATCAGTAATTTTTCAAATAACACCGTTTCTAATCTCAGATCTGAGTGGATTTTTAGATAATGGTAAAAAATACTAAACTAAATATTAGAAAACTACTACTGGTACTAAATATTAGTTAAAAATCATTAGAACTTACATTAGCCAAAATCGTTAGAAACCAAACCAATCTGAAATCTTTGTGCTTTTAAACTTTAAGCAGTATATTTATAATAAATATAAGTATATTTAAATACTCTCATTTCAAAATTGATATTCACTAATATTTTAATTTTATATTTTCAAATCAGGAGAAAAGCAGCGAATAGAAAAGATTTTTTTAATTACGAAAAAAACATGTATCACTACTAAGTCTGTATTCGTTTTCAATATTTTATAAGTAATATTGAAAGGAATAAAGTTTATTAAATTTACGCTTATACTATGACCGAATATTCAAGAATGAATATATATTATTGTGACGTGCATCATTTTTTACATAAGTTAATCATGTGTACACAACATGCTCTTAACGGAATTGCATATATAAAAAGAATGAAATAATCTGTGATTTTTTTTATATCATAAGGACAACTGTGACATGGACAAAAAAATCACATATGATTATTTTTGATGATAGTGACAAATAATAAATAATTTACAAATGATACACATATTATTATTTTTAAATTATTATTATCGAACAGTGATATATTTCTCTTTCCTTTATTATGCATTAATGTCAACAAATGGTTATAATGCTACGTATTTGGCATAAAATAAAAACAATAAATACTATGCAAATAATCAAAGAATACAACTTTTGTCTTTTCATTTACGCATATTCTGTGAGGTTAAACACCATTAAGCAATTAAATATAACCTTCGAGGAAAAAAAATAACAAGAAAATATGTTTGAGGAATTGCACATACCAATGGCAAATATCTCTCAGTTTTTTTAACTAAACAAATTATAACTCAAATTTAATCTTAAGAGAGTAATTCTAATAAATCCAATACAACGAATTTTAATGTCGAACCCCATCCACAATTCCATCCTGAAAACATTCCTAAATTTAAAACGCGATTTCCCAACCATAGATTCTCATATTCGATTTTTTTTATCACATGCAGTGGGTGTAAAAAGTATTCGTATACCTTTATTTATATTATTAAAGACCTTTATTTATATATATATTGGGTGTAAAAAGTATTCGCATACCTTTATTTATATTATTAAAGACCTTTATTTATATATATATTGGGTGTAAAAAGTATTCGTATACCTTTATTTATATTATTAAAGACACAAAAATTTCGATTATATCAGTAAAATTTTAAACAAAACTAATTAATATGTATACAAACCTTTATTTCTTATGATATATTGTATTTTAATTAAAAGAAATGAATAGTTCAGAAATTTAGAGCAAAAAAAAACTAAATTAGCTATATATCTAACAAAGTAAAAAATATTAGTACAGTTAAAATAATTTACAATTAATACTTAGGATATCTTTTCGTTTTTGTAATAGCTTGCAGTCTTCGTAACATGGATTCAACCAATTTTGAAGTCATTGAATTCAATATAGAATTCCATTCTTCTTGAAGAGCAATTTTTAAATTACCTTTGCAAGAAATGGATCTTAATCTTACTTATCTAAAATATCCTAAAAACACTAATTAGGGTAGATATCCATTGACAGTTCACTAGTTAAGATAAGTCAAATAGTTATGATGTTGCAAGCCAAAGAGATTCAAACGAAGGAGATGACTAAAATATGAAAATGTTACAGAAATAGCAAATTAAAAATAGTTTAATGAAATTGACAGTTTTCTATTAACTAATAACTTCTTCTATTGGATAATTAAACTATTTTTTAAAAATAGTTTAATTATCCAATATTATCTCAAAGTAAAACAAAGGCCTAGAATACCACAAACTACTAATAATAGAAATAATAGAAAAATTCATTGAAGATAACGCAGATGTAAAGTGCTTCAGTAACCCTTGTATTAAAGGCTCAGTTGGTAGAGGTATTAACAAAACAGGCATAATAGTTCATCATATATTGATGTTAAAACCAATTTTAAACTGCAGAAATGCAGTAGGCTTGAAATTTTAGCACATGCCATATAACACATGAGTATATTACAATGTTTAGCAATAAAAAAAAAAGGTGAAATTTAGATGACTAGAGGATTGGGTATATTCTGGCATAATTTCCATATAGAACCTATGAATTTATTCAAAAGAAAAGATGGTTTAACTATGATTTGAGCTGAAATTTGCTTCAATGTGCAAGTAATTTATGTAATTATCACGGTCATCAAATATTTCAACATTAACATACACCTTTAGAAAGATAATTTGATACCATTTAGAAAGCTTTTAGTAACTTATTATATGAATTCCAGCAAAACAATATCTCTATTCTTAAGGCCAATATCAGACTAGTTAAAGTATGTATATCAGATTAGTTAAGTATTAAGTTTCTCCAGTAGCTAACAAGATATCTGAATTTTAATTAAATTAAGAACTTCTAAGGGCATTACAGAATTAAGTGTAGGAAAATCATTAACAGTTTTATCTTCAAAGGAAACTGAAAGCTTCGGTTAGAAATCCTTGGTTTGAAATTTAACCCCAAGTCATGCAAGATTTGATTTCTTCAATGAAACCCATATTTTTGAACCTTTACAGAAGAGTCATAATCATATTGCATATTAAACGACTTATCTGTTACATTAAATTACATTTTATTTAAAATTTTCAGACAATGTTATTTTAATTTTTTCATTACATGGTATGTAAACTGCTTAATTTAAATATTGTTTTAAGTGCATTGAATACAGATTGTAATAATAATGCATACACATATGAAATTTTTTTAATTATTTAAAAAAATGATTTGTAATTTTGAAGTAAAATGTACAATTTTTATAAAATATGATGTAATTGCATGGTCTATACTTGTGTCAATTTTCATAGTTTTGATTGTTATGGTATCAAAAGTTATACTCTAAAAACTTATCTTCTGTTGAACTTTTAAAAATTAATGTATTTAGCCTTAACTGTGTAACTTATATGAAAAAAAGAAAAACATACACAAGTTTTTATTATCAACTTTTATTAACAACAACACAGTTTACAGTAACACCACACTTATTGTAAAATGTTCTTCAATTTCCCACAACAAATTTATGATTGAGTACACAAATTTTAATTTCAAGTATAATTTCAATAACACAGGTGTGAATCAGTTGCTTTATATCCTTACAGTGACTACTATTGCCAGTGAATTTTTTATGTTTGCTTCTGGATGCTTAAAGCAATAAACTGTTCTCATGCATTATTAAGATGCAAATTTCATGCATATAATATAATAAATTTATTAATAATACATTTAATTATAATAAAAAATTTTAAATTAACATTTGAACCTAACTTAAAATAGATTTTAATAACTCATAGAAAAAAATTAGAGCAAAGCAATTTGTTATTCAAGTGTTATATATCTCTATAGATTTATAATTTTTTTTTTTAATAATCATTATAAATCAATTTATAACTCTACAATATTCTTCTTTCTTATGTAAAACAGTATACACATTTATACATATAGGACAACTGAATGAAATCACAGTTTACATTAGGCAATTCTCACTTTTTTAGCAATAACCTCTTCAATAGAAAAAAAAAATAATAGTTAAAGCATGGTATTGCTCAATGTATTGAAACAAACATTGAAGAAACTTTTTACATTTCTGTAAAATATACAAAGATTACAAATAAAACTGAAATATCTTTGGAGTAACTGAGTTTTAAATGTAAGCTGCTCATTCTTTTGGTTTAATTTCTAATTTATCAAATACAAAAGATGCTTTAATATCGCTGAAATTATCGTCGATCCAGGAATCCATTCTGTGATTCATTTCAGTATTGAAGTAATTTTTCCAATCACCTACTTGACCTAAAAGAAAGGAACAAAAAATGAGATGAAAAAATTTTCTTATTTTCAAATTAAGATTCATAATGTCAAACTTTAAATCAATATCCTATTTGAAATTTAACTTCATCTGCAATTATACTATTTCCAAAAATATCAGCAGTAGTTAAATAATACCATAAATAAAAATAAATGACATACAGCCTTGGTCAAAAATCTGAGACACTGTTAAAATTAAAACATTTTAAAATAGTTTCAAAATGAATTCAAATAAGTTTTTCGTCATTAGTCATAAGTAATAAATAAGAATAATTTTAATATTTAATATCAATAAATATTTAGTGGCTTTGGGTTTTATGGTAACATCAATTATTTTGATCATGTTAATATTAATTTAAAACATTATGTCTCATTTATAGTATTCCCCTTTTCTCAGGTAATTAAAGAAATTTCTTTGGGTGTTGTTAAACACTATTATAACTTTAGATTTAAAAGGCTCCATAACTGTTCAACTGAAATAAAGTCTAGTGAATAGGGTATCCAAGTTTGAAACATTACAAACGAATCCAATTCGAAAACTCTTGAATCTATACCAAGAATAGACACAATAATTCTGTTGACCAGAAAGTCCTTCTGTTAAGCTTAAAAAGGAAGGCAAATTGATGTAATCCCTCTCCCAGATACTGTCCTAGATGGTGCTTGTTCAAAATTGCATTGATACGAAGTTCAACTTTAGCAGAAACAATGGCAACCCTTCTTCTATGAAAGGTTTGAATATGGCTCAGATGAACATAGTATCATAATAAAAACTAGTTTTTATATTCAGTATAGAGAAGTATCTATTTTTTCTGAAGAAAATTATAAAATTTTATTTATTCCAACATTGATTTAAGTTAAATAATTGAAATTTAATTTAAATGATACCTCATATTTTAAGCCAAGGTTGTACTTTCAAAATAAATTACTTATTTTGTTAACATTTACATGCATAACATTCTAAATTAAACTTAAAAGTAGTTTTCTGTTAAACTAAATTGCTGCAACAGTGTAAAAAAAAAAGTTATTGCCAATGTAATAAAAGTAAATATTATATATGTTAATATGTATACAAAACATAAATACAAAGATGTTCATGCAATTAGATAAAAACTATTATAAATATTTTGTTAATTAATGGCTATTATCGAGTCTAAAAATGCAAATAAAGATCATAATAAGTTTAAAATTCATATAATATGTATTTTTCAATGCAGTATAACATTAATAAGGAGAGAGAGAGAGATTACAAGGACTTGACATAATATAGAATAAAAAGAGAAGAAAATTGGTACTGAAAAATTGTTTATTTTGCATAAAAAAATTTAATGCATTTCAAACAAACAACAAAAATAAAATTAACCTTAAGCATAAAATAACTTAAAATAAAAGGGCTTCTAACAATTAAAATAATATTTTTTTTAACATTAAATTTTACAGCATGAGTTCTGACAACAAATATTGCAAATTTAGTAAATTTAATTAAAAAAATAAATAGAAGCAATAAGTAGAAAATGTTCATAGGGGTAAAAACTTCATGTAAAAAAATAGATATAATATTACCAATTAACAAATCCAAAGCAGCAGAAAAGGGATTTCATTAGAAAATAATTAGAATGGCATAATAGAATACATTCATAACGATTCAATTAAAGATTAAACATAAAATTTTGATTTTTTTTTAAATTCATACTCAATTACAGTATCAAACTTTATACATGTAATTTAATAGTTTAAACTTTTTATAAAAGCATTTTGTAACAATGTTAGTAAAAGAAAAATTTATAACATTTCAAATTCTCATACAATCCTAATAATATAAAAATTTTAAACTAAAATGTAAAAGATTAAAATATAAATAGTAATATAAATCATAAAACCTTTGCTAGATTAAAACATAAAAGCTGTAAGTATTTTATGACATTTAAAACAATTTAAAAAAAGAATTTTAATTAATAAATTTGAATTTATAAAGTTATATTATAAAAAATAAGCAAAAAGAATAAAACACATTTTGATTAGGGAATACATTAAAAAAAACATTGCATTACTTGTTTTTTCACAATTGTTATGATAAACAAATATGATACAAAATGATAAACAAACAATGTATATATGAATTATATATATGTATATATATATATATATATATATATATATATATATAATTCAAGTTTTTGGCTCAAAAGATAGTGACGCTCAATTTAGATATTGTCTTGCTTCTAAAATCATTAATTTATGTAAAAAATACACAAGCATTTATATTACTATGAATAATATGCATGTTTATAAATGGCATTGTGTTAAACATGAATATTGCTAATTTAAGATATTGTTTGCAGGGTAAAGTAATTTTTTATAAATGAGTATATGAAATAATTGTCTGAGTATCGTTATTTTTCATGATAATCGTGCTTTATATACACTTTAAAAGCTAGTTCACAGTAACAGACTGACTCCGTCTGTGTTTGTTTTTTTCAGTGTTTTGTGTGTCACAAATATCGATCAAATTAATGAAAGAAAAAGAAAAATACAAGAAAGTAATCTATTCTTTTTTTTCTAACACTTATAGATATTTTGTATTTTCCTGTCTAGATGCAATGGAACTTATGTTTAACATAGAAATGTTACAGACATCTACATCTGTAATCATGGAACATTTATGTAATTTTTTTTATACTTGCATAAATTATTATGCATTGAACAAAGAAGTTGTTTCAACATACTGACAAATTCTAAAATAATGGGGGAAGGTGAGAAAAAAATTTCCCCTTGTTGACTCATACCATACAAGATAAGATAAAATAATTCTTAATATTCTATATCTAATTCTAATATCTACAGATGCTAATTATATAGTACATCTGTATTCATATCTGCAAATGCCATAATAATGATTTATTACAATATGTTAAACAATAATTAGTATAGAGATAGTAAATAAATAGTGTAAGTAGTAGCCTAAATTAAAATGAATAACTTTTTAAATAAAAACTAGAGTATTATTTATGATAATAGTAAAATGATGTATTAATGAATTTTTCAGATGATTACAACAGCCTATTTTATTTAAAAATACAAAAATCAGGGGAAAAAAAAAAGGTTAGATGACCCACACATTTCTATCTATTTTTACTATAATCTGATTATGATCAATGACATTTGAATTTGTTAGTGCTACATTATATTATGTAGTTTTAGTTATTTATATGCATTAAAATATATCAAATAATTAGTTATATTTCAAATTTTACAATAATATTACACTGTATAAATTATATATATAGTTATTTATGAAACAGGCATGCTATTACATTAAAAAGTTTCAAAGAATTATTTCAAGAATGTAACAAACATCACTTATTTTGAGATAGTTTTAACTATTTAAGAACAAATTGTAAATAAGTATTTCTTCTAATAGTCCTGCTTTTTAAGTACAAACGTTATGAAAAAAGACTCATGGTTTATTTCCTTTATAATGAAAATTTAAAACTGAATAAAAAAAGTTTATTGAAATAAACTATTCAAATTACTCAAGTGTTAAAAAATCAACTCTTTCATTCAATTTTTTTTTTTTTTTTTATAATGCAGAAGATTAATATTCAGAACTTACCTTTCCTCATAAATTTAGCTTCATATTGTTTTCTGATGCCTAAATCATCCCAGTGTTGATAGTTTACATTAGGATTTTGAGACATGTTACTAAATGAGCAGTGATCAGCAATGTCACAAATCTCTTTTTCTGTAAGATCTTTATTAAGAAACCTGGAAATTTTTCTTATACTTCCATGAATATCCTAAAAAGAAAAGTTTCAAAATGACTGCATATAATTCAGTTTTAATAAAATATGTTCATAATAAATCAGCTTACATACATAAAAACAGTAACAAGATTCAAAATAGTACCTTATGAAAATCTTCATAAAATAATATTAAAATATTTGGATTATCTTTCTGACTCCATATTTCTTCATAATGTTTCCAAATAGGACCATAGGGTACTAGGTAAAATGAAGTTAAAATTAGCATATAGACTAATTTATCAAACATAATTTATAACATATTCAATAAAAAATACAATTATATATAATACAAATATTAAAGATATTCATTTCAATTATGGCAAAAAATAAACCAATAGGTTTATTGCATCTTGCTTATAATAATTTTAATATATTCATAGGTTTCTCATATATTAATAGCATACAAAAGTGGAACTAATGTAATAAATTAACTTTTAATAAATCAATAAATAAACATCATTCTTTTATTTAACAGCATGACCTAGAATTTTCATCACTGATCATTACGATATACTGAATCTCCTTAAAGAAACAACCCTAGAAATCTTCTTTACAATTTTGAAAGTAGCATATCTTACTTCTACAACAACTACAAAAAAAATCCACTTTTTTTTTTGTCATAACTCCCAAAATTCAACCGATTTTGTTAAAAAATTTTTAATTTCATGCTAAATAATTTAGGTTTCCTTACATCAATAAATGATTAGATCTATTGATCATTTTCGTAATTGTGATTGTCATTCGGATTCTCTTTTAATTTATATCAGTTGACAGCAGGTGAGGTTGTATTGGCAGATGTACAATAAGAATAATCAGGTTGCATTACAAAAGGTAGGTTAAGATATTTTAAGCTATATTTGGATAGAGGATTAAAATTAGCTATCCAGATATTTTATAGAAACAAAGGCATCTTTGTTTCTGTAATAAAGAATAAAATTTGAAAAAATAATCTTTTGGATTTATTTACACCATATAAATTGCCAATAGCACATGGTGAATGCTGTTAGCCAATTCCGATAAAAGTAACATGTAAGACATGATTAGCATTTGCCACAAGTAAGACAACAAATTAAAGTGCTCAACTCTTGACCTAGTCTTCTGCATTGCAATCAAAGTAAATGTAATTTTTCTATATGAATAAGCAATATTGCATGATCCACACTAATACAAAGGAATTAATGTAAATAATAGGAAAAGCTATATTCTTATACCTGTAAAACTATAAATGATTCAGATAGTTGATATGAATTCCTCACAAGAAAGTACTTAAGATAGAAAAAATTATGTTTTTGACAAATCATGTATTTATCAGTGTTACCTTTAGCCATATAGAGGGGGGAGTATAACCAGGCATTGATAAAACCAAATATTTTTCCAAATATTGTATTTAATATATTAATTGTTGTATTGTAATATTGTATTTCATACCAATGACATCACTTTTCTTAGTTATTAAAAGTTGATATTATATTCAGAAGTACAAGATTTGTAGTCATATTGTAGTCAGCATTGAAAACAATGTTATAACAAAAATACAATAATCAAATATCCAGAACTATGAAAAATGTTCTCCAAATTACTTCATTTTCCTTTTTGATAATTTCCTTGTGATTTTACTTGCACACTTTATTATCAATTTAACTTTTTTAAATGTTAAAATATGTTGTTTTCTAAATGTTAAATAATGTTAAATGTGAGGCAAAAAGATTTATAAATAAAAAGTCAAAAATCACATTGAATTAATAGGGAAATTTGAAAAGTGCAGTGTCAGCATAGAAATTAATCTTAGTTTATTTGACTACATTTTTTAAATTATGTCAACAGATCCAACCATTATTCTTACAATCAGTACAGTACAATGCATACATAATGCATAATAATTATTCAAAATTTATTAGATATAAAAAATATAGCTTATTTATATGATGTAGAAGTTTGTAATAAGACTGATAGTTTGTGCTCCCTGCTCTTTCTTCAACATCCCTACATGTCAATCTTAAATTTAAATTATAAGCTCAAAAACTAATACCATTTCATTTGAACTTACATAGAACTTCAGACTCTAGGTACAAGAATAATATAAATAAAATTAAATATACAATAATATTAGAGGCTTTTAAGCATTTAATTTTGCACTGAACCTCTGAACACTTGGAAAAAATTCTGATAAATACATATAAGACAAAAGGAATAGAATTTGGTAATACAAATTACCTTTATCAGAGAGAAAATCTTGAAAAAAACTATCAAAATCTCCAGAATAATCTGCAGCAGTCATCATACGAACAAAATGATAGTATGAAACAGCTACATCCTTAGGATTTCTCAGTATATAGAACATCTAAACAAATAATTTATAATAATAGAAATTAATATAACATGGTAATATACAATATTAAAAATAAAATTATAAAAAATTACTGTAATCATTTCACTTTAATTACGTTATATTTTAAAAGTATTTTTATCTTCAGTATCACAACATCTAAATTAAATAATTATTCATTAAATTAAATCAGTATTTTGTAACATGTTCATTTTTATTGATATAGCATAAGCTCATATCAAGGGAATTGATGTAAAAATTCAAAAAAGCTCATAAAATTTGTTACAACATATTTAACATAATTACATTTTCTTTCAAAAAATATTTTTACCTATAAATATTTTCCAATTCCAAGGAACAAACTTATAAAAAATTATTAATAGTTATGTATAATAAATTCTAAGCTTTAAAAGTAGTTCCAAATAATAACAGACTATTCAAGATAAATTAACAAATTATAATATCAATTTAATTTACATTACAAGGCTTTAAACTAAGCAATTAGCAATTTAAGAAAAAAATAGTAGCATTTAAAAATAATCTAAACAAATTTTTTTCACACTGATTCAAAATTGATTATGAAAATAATAATACTAATATACATACATATGTGATTTTAAAATAAATAAATTAGTAAAATGTTTCTTCCCGGGTTTCAAATCTAAAGAAATTTATGACAGTTATAAGTATAAAGTAAGCCAGTAATAATAAAAAAAAAAAAAATTGGTATCAAATATGTAACATATTATTTCCTAGAAGTATAGCAAGAAAAGAATATCTAATCTTATGGTTTGATTTTCAAACATTAGTAAATCTGAATTGATATTATATTTGTGTAACTTCTCAGATTTTCATACAGGAAAAATTTTTAAGTGCTAAAGTGTTTTTTTTTTTTAAATATTTCTAGCTAAAATTAAAATATATAGTACTCATTGCACCCAATCAATTAATAATACAAACTATTTTGAATTAGATACAGAGAAAAATATATAAATTCATTTACATCAGATCATTTTTAATAGAATTATTAAAAAAACTTATGAGGAATTAAAACATAGAATTGAAAGAAAAGCATTGCTAACTGAATGAATTGATCTTACATACAGAAAAGCAGAACCTTGTGTACTAATGAATAGATTCCAAGTAAAATGTATAATTGTGAAGAAATTAAATGTAGGAATAAATGAAAACATTATTTTATCTAAGATATGGGTACAGAAATATTCTGAAATGAGCAAAATATACCTAGATGTCCCCAACTTTAAGAATATTGTAAATTTTATACTTAGTATTCTTCAAAGCACAGCACAATAACTATGTTTTAATACAATGAGGGTTTTATGAGTTTCAAGACAAAATTTTGCTATGAAGTATGAGAAGTTTTATGATAAAGTATAGGAAAACAGACATATAAAGCAAACAAAAAATCAATAAAGATATATTTATATTAAAATTATATGAAACAAAATCCCTTCAGCCTACATTTTTATAAGTTAAACCTAATGAGTAATAATGTTATACAGTTTTGATCAAAATTACAAGGCACCCTTTAAAAATATAATTATTTTGTAACAATTTCAAAATTTTGCAATCATCTGTAAAAAAAAAAAGAGCCAGACACTTATTGTAGATGATTTTAAAAGTAATTTTGATATTTTTGCTATATCAAATAAAAATAATTTAATTTCTTCTTTCTTATGCATTTTACAAAATGAGTTTCATTTCAAATAGCAAAACAACCTAGATTTATGACATCCTTTTATACCATAAAGGCAGTTAAATATTACACAACCATACCACTTTGTTAAATATTACACAATCTTAAAAAATAATATTTTTATTAAAAGAATTTCGAAATTTGGAGAAATTAGTATTCATTTAACCCTTTTGCATTTTATTTTTACAAGAACAAGGAAAGTCTCGAATTAAGTAGTTAAAAGACTATAATGTTCTTTTAGGTATGTACAATATGAATTGAAATGATTTCTGAAAGTCAAATTCATATATTGATAGGAATAGGACTGAATAAAAAATATATAACTTCTGAATATACGCATCTTTATTATATTTGAAAATCAATGAGATTTCTCATTGTTTGAAATGAAGTTTTTTTAAATTTCTATTTTAGTCAGTTTCCATGTTATTTAAGGAAACTATATGCTTAATGAATGCAAAGAACAGTAATAAAAGTTGGTATGATAGATTTCAAGGCAAAAACGGTATTCTTCCTTGTGAAAAACAAACATTTAAGATAAAAAAATAATTCTAACTCATAAGTACTCTAGAACATTACATTCAAAGATTGATCAAAAGTTTTATTTTCTGATAAATCAAACCATCAAATACAGCTACAGAATAAGAATGCCTGAAATATGTGTAAAAGTTTTTAGTAACAATTCAAATTTTTTTATTATTCTTCCTATAAGTGTTTGGTACAAATGCAGCATTTCAAATGCGGCGAAGAAAATGATAATCATATAGCTCAGAAAGTATAATTCCTGCAATAAGAAATAGATATAGCTGGTGAATTCTAAATTAAATAATAAAGATTTTTCCTTATTAAATGCATACAATATTTCCAGTATTAATTAATAGATGTTTTTAAGGTAGGAAGGGGCAACTAATTTTAAATTCTTTGAATCATTTTCACTATATTCCTAAAAGATAATCTGTACATGAAAAGTTTTATAATTTCATTTTTGTTGTTTAATTATTCAATCAAAGAAATCAATATATATGCTCTAAAATATATTTTACCCACCTGATACTAATACTGATGATCAAACAACATTTTCCTGAAAGGATCTACTAAAATATACATTTCCTTTAGAAACCAAAAATCAAAAGAGAATGCATGCACGAAAAATAATCAAATTATACACCTTTACATTAGACTTGAGAACATCTTCCGGCAAAAGAGAATATGGTAAATGAGTTTTAATTAGACGCTGACCTTCCATCTTTTCAATGGAGGCAAGACCAGGATATATGAATTCTAAGTAGGGAAATCTATCTTCTAAGCTTTTAGATAACGATTCATCAATCCCATTCATAATACAATATATAATTTCTTGCAACCATGTTGTACCTAAACATAAAATTAATTAATTAATAAACTAATATCAATGAATACTCAAAAGACAAGGTGAAATAAATATATAAATTTTAATAAATGAAAAAATAATCATGATACATCAGATTAAAAGATAAAAGGTGGTAATTAAAATACAACTACTCTGAATGCATCCAAAATGATAAAAAAAATTGGGTATTAATACCCAAATAATGATACAAAAGCTAAAGTATTTTAGTATTTCTTACAACTTTAAAGGTGTAGTATTTGTACTAAGTTAAAAAACATTCGTGTACTCTAAATTTACTTATAAAAAATAATACATATAACCTATAAAAACAGCAATACCATATTAACAGGTATCAAAATATCACATAATAGTTTAACTTCTATAAGATCTTCTTTCATTGTTGATCACAGAGATTTTTTTATAAACCTCAATGCTGAGAAAAACTAGGTATACCGCTAAAGCAGTAACCGTCTTAGCTATTGATTGTTATTGGCAATTGAATTGCTAAAACTACAATTGAATAACCTCCTGGCATTTAATTTTAGCACTAATTTCCAGAATTTCGGGGAAATAAAAATTATTTTTAGAAATGAAAATTTTTAAACTGACTCCAAACATACGAATGTGAATAAGAAAAGTTACAAAATTGTCACATCGTTGATTATTTTCTATTACAAACTAATAGATATGATCAATCATCAGTAAATGGGACAATCTAATTTATTTTATCTTGTTGAAAATAAATATAAATGAAGAATGGTAGTTTAAATCTAGATAAAATTCCCCTCCCCCCCCAAAAAAAAAGCCATTGAAATACAAACATAATGATTTTAAGTATAAGAATCAATTGCATCTCTAAAACTAATTCAGCATTCAAGAACATTTCTAGAAATAAAAAATTTTATTTTTATTTTTATTTTTTTCCCCAAAAAAGTTTTGTGAATTTGTTTCGTGAAATTTAATTTAAATAAATTCAGAATTTAAAAAAAAATTTAACGTGGAAAAACAAAACATAAATTTGCTTTTTTTAAAGTTGTAAAAAATTGATTGAGCAAAGCACAAATTAATTGATTAATTGTTTCTGTTTAATTTTTTTTGGATTTTAACATCCAAGGGCCTCATGTACTATATATCCTGAACAGCACACCAACATGTGTTGAAAGGAGGACAGAGTTTTCCATGAAGAATTTTACGGGTAACTGACTGGCATTTATATGTCGTATGGGAGAAAACCCGGAAAACTGCCATGACGCAGCTTGACTAACGATGCGTGACGCTTTTAAGGCTCGTTCCCACCAAGGCGAGAGACGTAAAGATTTAAGAGGCAAGCGACAAAATTTTTTCGACCCCTTCACAACGAAACAGGCGTAATGCAGAAATAGCATTACGCCTAGTGAAAAACCACTTCGAGTTGAAAGTTGGGCAACTCCAAGCGGCGAACTGCAAACCGGTTTCAGGCGACCGCGGTGAGGCTAGTGATTGGTCAAATTTTTTCGCTTGCATCTTGTCGCCTTGGTGAGCACGAGCCTTTACGCATATTGTCGCAATCATCATGACTCCTCATTTCTGAAAACAGTAGCTATAACAATACCGCCAGCGTAATCTTGTCCCTCCTTTACGCTAGCTGCGCACGTTGTCACTAGGACACGAGTCGGGCATCAATTTTAATTTACATTTGATTTCAGTACTCTGCAATACAAAATTCTATACATTTCTCAAAATAAAGAAAGGAAATTGATTGCAGCATTAAACACTTCAATCATTAATTATTTAATTCTCCTTTTTCGCAGGAATATTTTTAAAAGCAAACAAATTGTATTTTTATGATTTAAATCACTATTTTAACTTATATTCACAGCTATCTCGTATTTTAGCCTATCTACATTAAGCTATTCGAAATTTATCTGGAAATTTGATGTGCGAATATGTCTTGATAGTTAAAAATATTACATTTCTTAGTCATAGATAAGCTGGCAATACTTTTTTCTTCGTTATTCTTTTCATGATTCTAAAGCCCCATTCACACTTAAACGCAAGCGCGCTAAAGCTTACAAAATTGATTTGCTTCGGTATGTCGTTCTACTGTTATTTTTTGCTAATTAGATAGGACCTACGTTTTAAAGTGGATTCCGAACCACTACAAATATCCATGGCAACGTCGGGAGTCGAACCAGAGCGCTAGCCACTCGATCATCAGGTCCCCATTTTGCTTCAGAGTAGACGGAAAAAGCCCTATTAACACTTAAACGCGTGAGACGGTTTGTTTGTTCGATATCGTATTGCTTCAAGAAGCTCTTCTTAAACCTGATGATAATGTCTTTATCCAAGATTATAATTTTTACAGAAATGACTCCAAAACCCTATTTCAGATGGCACTGGCATTCTTAAAAAACTTTACATCCCTCATTATGAAATTCCCACTCCCTCTTTAATTTTTATTAAATCTACGATCATCACTGTAAACTTCTCTAGCATCGCTCCTACTACTCTCACTTCTATTTACATTTCTTCTAGAATCTCTCCCACCGAGCTAACCCGGGATTTAATTACTCTTCTTTCAATCAACATCAGTGCCACCTTCTGTGGAGATTGCAACACATATTAGCTGGGACCGCAATAAAAATAATCAAACTAGAACCACTCTCAGCAATTCTTCTCTTAATACTGGCTTCGAAATTGTGGCCACTCTCACTAGATATGGTTTCATCTCTACCTCCATATATCAGTTATAATCAGCTCCCCTATCACAGCAAATTCTAATCCCAAAAGGTTGAACTTCTTGCCGATAGCTTTCAAAATCAATTCAAAGTAAATAATCTCACTAACCCTGCAATAGAAAATATTGTCAATAATATCATTACTAATTTTTCACCATGTCCAACTATTTTCTTTTGTACTCAACCTTCTGATATCATCACTTACATTAAAAATAGTAATATTAAAAAAGCCCACGGAATAGATAATATCCCCAACAAAATTCTAAAAAACCTTCCTATCTCTAATATTTTTCTTCTCGCTCCTCAAAAAGTATCTTGACTTCCCATCTCAATGAATGAAAACCACAAGAATTCTTATCATACTAAACCAAGGTAAAAAAACCTCTAAACTAGTCAGTTATTGCCTCAATGTCATTCCTTTCCACTGCCAGTAAACTGAAAAAGTACCTTGACTCAATCCATTTAATAATCCCCATCAATTTGATTTTCAGCAAAATCTCTCCACCACTCATCAGGTTCTGTAAGTAACTGAATTAATTATCTACAGCTTTACTATAAATAAAGCTAAAACTTTTGATATGGTTTGGATTAACAGTCTTATCTACAAATTAGTTTATTATAATTACCTACTTCATTTAATTGAGCTCATTAATTGTAACTTTGTCAAAAAGACAGATTCTTCAGTTAGTATGTCTATTGGATCTCACAAAGTTCTGCACTTGCTCCGCACTTTTTTACACTTGTTATCAATGACATCCCACAAACACAAAACATTACGTTTAGCTTTTATGATGATGATTTCATATTTTTTTAATTGAAAATTAGTTTATGTAGATCAAAGTCTGACTAAAACTCTTTCCATCCATCCATCCTTAGTCATAAATAGGATTATTGCAAAAGAAAAAAAAAGATTTTTATTAAATGAATAAAAATTTATTAAATACAACCATTTCATTTGTTTATGAACTAACTTTCCCAGTTGTGAAATATCATCCAGACTTCTAGAGAAGAGTTTTGATCATACCAAATGGTTTCAACTCTAAAAACTCTAACTGCTGAATTATCTTTTGCAACACATATTATTTAAAAAGCAAAAATTGTCAATAAATGGAGTGGAAATAATTTCATCTGCATTGCTATCTATTGGACAAATATCTAAAGAGGCTCAAGAGATTATGTTTTAAGAATAAGATATAGTGAACATTTTACAAGAAAGAATTTGAGAGGGAATTGCAGTGAAAAAAGATAGTGAAAAATGGAGTGAACAAAGATATCTTTCACACTCTTCTGATCCATTTACAAGCTTGAATAAACTTCCTCAAAATAAATTTCATTCGATCCCAAAATAAATTTGCTACTTTTAAAAATACCTGGGGTTTCAGAATGAAGTGAACCAAACCAGAAGAATCAGAATTTTGTTACTGATTGTGCATTTTTTTTTTTTTTTTTTTGCAGACATTTTTTTATTTAATTTAATTTTATTACTAAGATTTATATTTCAAGTTTTCTTTTTACTTAAAATGAGTGAAAGTTATTAGCAATAATGATTTTTTTTTTTTTTTTTTTTTTTTTTGAAATTATTGTAAATACATACAAGGAAGAATTGTTGATTCATGAAAGATATCTATGTATTTCTTTTATTAAGCTTCTAGTAATTATGTGTTTAATATTAACTTCATTTATATGTGGTAAAAATATACATTTATTAAAATAAGTATATTAAATGAGAAAAATCAGAAAAATAGTGTAACTTGCAAAATAAACTTTGTATTAATTTTAACATCAAGAAATTTAAAAGCTATTTTTTATAAATATAGCTATTATCATAATGGTAATATAATACTAAACATCTATAACATTAATACACAATCTCACTATAATTATATATTTTATCATATAACTTTAAAATAATCCTGTTGTTATTATCATTATTAAATATCTGAAATGTACATCATTTATCAATATACATTTCAGAAAAATAACCTTCATACAACCATAATGTCATCTTGAACCATTTCCAAAACACCTGAGATAGAGTTAAATTAACAGAGTACTGTTGTTCTGAAAGCTTTGAAATTATTAAATTTGAATTCCTCATTTTCCAAATAAAATCAAGAGCTTTTTTTTTTCCCCTGAAAAATTAGGATGCTTTACCTTTTTGTTTGGATGTTTTGACCCTCTGTTTTTGTTTGGATGCCTTATCCCTTTGTTTTTGTTTGGATGTTTTGCCCCTAAAGTTTATTTGATAAAGGCAACTAACTGCAACAGTTATTATGAATGATAATTAATATATAGGCCATTCATGTATTAAAAATTAAAATAAAACTTCTTTACCTGTTTTTGGAAATGAGACAACTAAAATATCGTCTTCTTTGAAAACAAAATTTTTACAACTTTCCAAATTCTTCATAACAAATGAAGGTAATACAAAACCTTTATAATCATAGAGTTTAAAGTTTTTTTGGTAGTTAGGGTTTGTCACTAATTTCGCATCATCAAAAACAGCAATTTTTTTATGTTTTTTGGCCCACACAGCAATTAGAAAAGTTCCTCCGAATAAAACAGTAGATGCAAGTCTTTTAATAAGTTTAAATTTCTTAATATTGTGCTCATTTGAAGCGCTTTCATAAACAAATCTATTACACGAAATATTTTTTATAAAAATATTAGATATCAATTTATTTCGGCATCGTATATTTCTCAGAATAGCCGAGTACATTTTGTACCCTTAATTATAATAATTTTTTTCTTCACATCAATGTTTATAAACAACATAAAAGCTGTTATACACGGGAGAAAACGGTTGCAGTTAAAATCAATTTACTACATTTTACTTTCCTAAATATTGCAAATACACTAAGATGTTAATTAATTCTTTATTTGTATATTAAGTGAGTTCCTATTTCTAATTTTAATAATTTAATATAGAAAAGCCATTATTTAATGAATTTTATGCCGTTCAAGTAAAACAAGGAAAATAGAAACTTTAAAATTTGTTAATTGAAAACTATTAAAATATTACTTCAATAATTTAAAAAATTGAAGAGAAATCCCAACAAATGATTTTAATGAAGCATGAGAGATTTTTTCGTCCTCTTCATAATTTTTATGATATACATGAAATATTAGGCTTTCAATTCCGCTAATGTCTTTACAAGATTTCCAATTATCATAGGCAAGTCTATTCATAAAAACTGAAGTGTAGTGACGACCGATTCGAATCATTTTAAATAATTCGAAAAAAAAATTTTTAGGGGGCAACGGGCGTACCTGTTACGGAGTTCCTAGGTGGTTTTAAGAACCACAATACCTCCACATCTTAAAATAGTTAAAATATTTGCACATAATGAGTTTGCTTAAATTAATGAGTAGAAATTAAATAAAATAAAACAGATCAAAATTAAGGAGAAACATCTCTTGCTTGAGAACAATTAAAGCAAGAGATCGAAACAGCTAAAGCTATAGGTACAATTAGGAGTCTGTTGACGATGCCCAAAAAAGAAATAAAAGGTTAAAGTTGAAAATAAAAATTTTAAGAGTTAAGACAAAAATAAAAAATAAAAGAAATTAAAGATTAAAACAAATAAGTAAAAGTGCGTTAAAACAAATAAATAACATACAAAATAAAATTGGCAGATGATGATTGACTGGGTGACCGGTAGATGGCGCCATCAGTCAATTTGTAACAAAATTTCGGAAACCTGACAAAGGTCAGGAAAAGCACATCTTTTTTATAAAAGTTAAATAATGGTTCCAATAGTACAGTAAATACTTAACATCCAGAGCAGTTTTAATTGCTATTGAAATTAGGAAATTAAAAGTTAAAGAAAAATTGAAGTTAAGTAATTTAAAATAAACAATCAGTTAAGAATTTAAGAGATAAAACAAAAATAAATAATTTTAACTATCTCAGCTGGGAAACTGTTAGATTATACAAAAAATTAAGCATTAAAAGAAAACAAACAATTAGAGGATTCAAAAAGTTACTAAAAGTTAATGAGCCAAAATTAAAAATAGATAACCATTTAAAAATACTAAAAATTTTATAGATAGCCATGTTCTAACTTAAGGTGCACAGCGTAGCAAATAATTAAAATTTAAATGCCAAAAATTGCAGCTCAGATTCGCTTGAAGTGATCGTAGTGACTAGACAACAGCCACAGCGGTAGAATCAGCCATTGCAGAATAAATTCCACAACGCCTTTTCAATGCCGGGAAAGATTCCCATTGAGTATCATAGATAGCTCTGGGTCTCTTCCTGGAGCTAGCCACACCTGCATGGTATACAGGTATTTGCCTGATCGCTTCGTTTCGGATCTGAGGTCATTTGGAGTGGAAAGATTCGAAATTTTGAAAATATAGTCCATAATAGGATATAGATCTAGGTCTCTGTGGAGTTGCTTCCTTCGAACAAATCACGGGGTGTTGACTATCATAGCTATCTGCTTATTTTGAAAAACTTGCAGTTTCTTGAGATTTGCGGTTGAGGAAAACGCCCAAATAGGACATCCATATAAGAGAATTGGTCTAAGGATAGATTTATAGAGTAAAACCTTGTGTCTGATCGCTAGCCTGCTCTTAAGAGAAATTAGGCCTTTTAGCTTAACGCTAGCAGCAGTTGCTTTAGCAACTACTTTGGTAAAGTGGGTATTGACTGATAATTTTGAGTCAAAAACTAACCCCAGGTACTTGTACTCAGTAATCCAGGGGACTGGTTGGCCGAAAAGGGCGACATTTAAAAGAGAGCCAATGTTCTTCTTACGAGTAAACAGGAGGCACGCACTTTTAGTAGGATTTACTTTGATCTTCCAGGTGGTCAACCAACTTTCCAAGCGAGAAATATAATTATTGAGCAAAGCAACGACGGAATTAGGTGTTTTGTGCTGTGCAATTATCGCTGTGTCATCTGCGAACATGGCCAGTTTACAGAACTCTGGCTTAGGAATGTCGTTCATAGAGATTAGAAACAATCTGGGACCGAACAGTGAACCCTGTGGAACCCCGCTCCTGATTGGATGATCGCTAGAAATGGTCCCTCCCACTCGCACTCTGAAATTAGGCAAAGTGAGATACGAGTGAATAATTTTAATATACTGGGGGGAGAATTCAAGTCGCATGAGCTTGAGTAATAATTAGCCATTGTTATGATGGGTGGCTTGAGCCATTGTTATGATGGGTGGAGGATCCTTCTCCGTGATTCCCGATGAAGTCTGACAAAATACAAGTAAAACAAAAAATTTTAATGGTTCGAATAAAGACATTAATTTATTACTCCATCTACTATAGGACTTTGTTGGCGAACATTTACAACTAAATATTTCTACAATTACAATTTCAAATAAATGCATAAATTTAAATTAATTTCAAATTTTATTAATATTTTACATTTCTAAATTCTTCACCACCATGCATAATGTTCCCACTTCCTCTCTAAATATTTTAAATTAATTTCTATAATGTGCTGAATTTTTCTCTACAACTAATATGTTATATTTGCACCTTTTTTATTTATTAATACCTAAATTTAAAACAATTTTATTTTTAATAAAAATTTACAAATTAGCTGTAGTCTGTGATTTGAAGCAATTCTTTATTTCTCATTTATTACTTGAACTGATTTTCGTAAGGACATTATTTTCCCACTGAAAATGTACCATTATGCTATTTCTAGAAATAATAAAATTTTCTAAAATAAAATTTCTTAAATAATATTTATGTAAAAACATATTTGTGACATTTATCTATTATTTACATATACGTAATTGTTAATTCTTCTTATGCATGATATATTGCTTTTTTAAGCTATATTTTGCATTTTTCAAAAATTGGATACGTATAATATTAGATATTTTAAAACTAAAAAAACACTACTTTTGCTTATACAAATAGAAATAACTTATAGTAAACATATGAGCATTTTTTTATTCTATCATGAAACTAGTATGTCATTTGATACTTTTAAATTTTTAATGAATCTTTTATTTCTTATTACAAGGTGCGTCCTAAATTCGTTCAAACTTCAAAAATTCACAATAAAAAAAAGAATGCTTGAAAAAAAATTTGGTTTGCGCGAATATGATGAGAGAGATATTGGATTTTTTTCCTTGAATAAAAAAAAAATGATTCCAAAAGTAACAGAAAGAGGGCACTCACCCATCATACTGAGACGTTTTATGCAAATCAGGTTAGCAATAAAACATCTGGCGTTCATCATTGCGTAACCGCGTCGTGCCTGCATTGCGGGAAAGACATGCTTTACTTGTTGGCACCTTCCCCCAGGATAATGCCCCGCCCTACTTTACACATAAAGTCAAAATGTTACTGTTAACTGTAGTTCAAATGATAAGTCGAGGTTATAAGTTTAAATGGCCCTCACGATAACTAGATTTGACCTCGGCAGATTTTTAGTTATGGGGATACTCGATTTATGTCTCGTCCTGGGGATCTGTGTACAACGGTTCCCCAGCCACTTTGGTGGAACTGAAAGAAGCCATTTGAACGTCAGTGGCATCAATGTCAACATGTTACCTTCAGCTGTAATAGACATAGTGGCACGTCTCGCTTGCCTAATACCTTGCGGTGGTGGTCATTTCGAACATCTTTTATTTGAAATAAATGCGATATCATGTTATTGTCATCTGTTTCCTTGTTTGATTATGCTTGCTTGATTTGCATGAAACGTCTCAGTATGACAGGTGGGAATTCTCTTTCGGTTACTATCGGAATATTTTTATATACAAGGAAAAAAACTCCGACGTCCCTCTGATCATACTTGCTCAAATCGAAATTTTATCCAGAATTACTTCTTTTATTGGGAATTTTTGAAGTTTGCACGAATTTATGATACCCCCTACAATTTTAGTTTAAATTTTAAAACTAAACGCGTTATTTTTGCTTATACAAATAGAAGTAACTTATAATAAACATATAAGCATTTTTCTCTTATATATTTATTATAAGTTATTCGCCCCCGATCAAAACTTGTATGTCTTTTTATACTTTTAAATTTAAATGAATATTTATTTATTTCTACAACGCATTTAAAATAATTTGTATTTCAATTAAACAACATATTTGTTGTAAAACATCATGTCAAAACAAAATTCAGAGAAAAATGTCATTTTTTCTAGTGCATAATAATATGCATGCTAGAGTGATGCATAATAATCTAAGGCAGAATATTTTTCAGCAGCAGCTTCCTATATATAGCATGATCTTCTCTAATTTCTTGTACTTAAATTTATTTTAAAATCTTTAAGTGAAAAACCTTGGCTGAAGCAATCTGGCGAGTAACACTTCAAATTGAGGAAGTTCTAGTTGGAACACGAATAAACGAAAGAGAACTGAAAGCTTCCTCGTCGATGTCAGGGATGGGCATGATGAATCTGTAAACTTGATAGACTCGGGGGCAAGGGGAGGGGAGAACAAACCCCACTCAGCCTCCCCGGAAGATTTTCATTCTATAATATGGTGGTACCATAGGCAATATAGTAGTTCCCCCTTCCTGTTGTGCATCCTGGATAAAGCTAAATTTACTGTATATCTGCCGTCTCAGTGGCGATTAACTTTATATCAAAATGCTCGAGACTCGGAAATAACAACTTAAAACTGAGGAAAAAGGAGGAGAATGCAAACCCCACAGAATCTTCCCTGGAGGTGTACATTCTATATTATGGTGGCACCGTATGTAATATAGTAGCTCCTCTTTCCGTGGTACAGCCTGGGTAACCCTAAATTTACTGTTTAACTGCTATCTTAGGAGCGACTGACCTTAGATCCAAATGCCCGATATTCGGAAATAATTTAAAATTGAATATGAAATTGTACACAGTTCAGTCACATTAATGTGACCATCTGTCAAAAGCCAAATTCTGGCTTTTGACAGATTCTGGCTCTTGTATATTCTGGCTTTAAGTGGAGTGTGGAATGTGGTATTTAAGTGGTATTAAGTGGAATTCTTTATATACACTCCACTGCAATGTGCTGCCACCTATCTTTTGTGATAGGTTATTTCACGTTGACATCTAAAGTAGGTGGTGGTCACATTAATGTGACTGGACTGTGTATATTAATCTCATTTAAGCATAATGTACAAGAGTTTTCGTACTGTTCCAGTTACTTAGTTTACTATAAGAATTAAAATATATATATTTTTGGTTCGCTGTTACAATTATCGTGTACCTAATATTTGAATCATTGTATTGTGTGGTACTCTGCAATACTGAAAAATATTGCAATTTAAATTAATTGAAATTGGTTAAATAGAAACATCTACACCACAGAAGAAAAACAAATATTTTTTTTTAGGAAATAGTAATTATTTTATAATGAAGAAAAATATTATCTTTTCGTTATAAATTAGAAAATGTTTGGCTGGTTTTTAAAAATTTCCTGTTATAGTTAAGATCCATAAAACTGAAACTTTCCTTAAATTTTTTTTTAATAATTTTGTATCATAAATAAGTCTGTAAATTGGATATCATGTTGTCACAGAAATAAATCAAATAAAAGTTTATAGAAATGAATATTGAACAAAACAGGAGACCAAACATTGTTGTAAACTTGTACTTTACTAATTCAGTAATTAAACGAATCTTTACCTTGCTTTCATGAGTTTTATATTACTAAATTATTATTAAAAAACCAAAATATATTCATAAGTATTCTCTATGGTTAAATTATGTTTTAAAAAAATACTAACCCAGATTATTTAAAATGTATTGATTTTCTCACTTAATTTCTAAACTACACTCATGTCCATAAATTAAGGATAATGCAGTTCAGGCAAAGAAAGAGACAGAAGCAAAACAAATTTGACTTATTTGTAAAGTCTATTTATTAAACAAAAGGTAAAGAGCAAAAAAGATGCTATATGTTTGACATAATTAATAAAAATTGCGATTTTTACTCCCTGGAGCAAATTTGAAAAAAGAACCTATTTACAAAAAACAGTATAACATGGTTAGTATGATGGTTAATATGGAGTATGTCTCCCGGACGATGCAATACAGGCCTTACAACGCCTAGGCATGCTGAGTATCAAATTATCAATCTAATCTTGGGGAATATTACACCACTCATCAAGCAATGCACTCCGAAGTTCCGGTTTAAAGGGCTGCAATTCGTCGGCCAAGCATATCCCACACATGCTCTATTGGATTCAAGTCCGGTGAGTATGCTGGCCAATCCATACGGGTGATATTCTCCAATTGAAGGCATTCGTCTACAATGTTTGCACGGTGAGGACGGGCGTTGCCATCCATAAACAGAAATTCAGCACCCATGGCGCCCCGAAACAAACGTACATGTTGTTCCAGAATGATATCCCCATAGATGTGGCCTGCCATCGTTACACTCTGAACATGCAGGTCAGTTCTGGAACCAAGAATAATTCCTACCCAATCGAGCCATCCTGCACCACCGTAACGGTGTCGTTCAATGGTGTTCTCTTGGTGGTAACGGGTAACTGGCGCTCTCTATATGAAAGTCCGGCGAGAATCAGACTGCAAACTAAACCTGGACTCGTAGGAAAACATCACACAAGACCACTGTTGCGGTGTCCACAATGCATGCTCTCTACTCCAGGTTAATCGCAGGCGACAGTGAGTTGCAGTAAGTGGAACACATCTGACAGGCCTACGAGCATGTAGACCAATGTGCCCTAAGCGTCTGTACACGGTCTGCCTTGAAACTGTCGTACCGATAGCTGAAGAGAGCTGACGAGACAGGTCTGATGCTGTGCTGCGTCTGTTTCTTTTGGCAGTAACTGCTAAATACCGGTCCTTATTCGGCGTTGTAACTCGGGGGGCGACCTGTGCTGTAACATCTACTCACATTACCATCATCTTGGAATCGTTGCCAACGCCTGGAGATGACACTCTGGGCAATTCCAAGTTCCTCGGATACTTCCAGCTGGGTACGTCTACATTCCAGTCGTCCGATAATTCTACCAAGTAAAAAATCATCCAAATGCTTCCTTTGTGCCATAACTATGCGGTTATTGCACTGAAAGGCTTTTAAAGCGCTTGTGAACAATGTTACTTCTTTGCCACCATTCCTTATATACCCCTCTCTTACACTCTCGTCATTGTGACGTACTATCCGCACCATCTGGTGGTTTCCTGTAATTTGCATATTCTTCTTCAAGATGTGTGTGATAATTCTACAGGTGAAATTTTTATTTTAGAGTTCAATTTCTGTGTGATTCTGAATTATCCTTAATTTATGGACATGCGTGTAGTAGCTTAATTTCTATAGCAACTAGTATGCTAACATTTAGGCTACCAGAAATGATACAGATTACTTAAATACATGTCATGTACAATACTTATAAGCGAATTATAATTATAAAAGTAAAATTTCAAAACTGTGTAATATAAGTAGAAAATATTTTTTGTTTTTGTAAGAAGGATTTTAAAACAGCCTTGCATGTGTGTGTGTAATGTTTTCGAGTTTTCGATTAAAATTATCATTTTTAATCATAATTAATTGCATTATTATTTTAATTACAATTAAAAAACTTGTACGTTTCAAAATACATAAAAAGTTAAGTTATATTTTTTAAAATAGATTAATTTTTCATAGATGGCTATCGCTATTTTTTTTTATCTCCATTACATATAGGCAGGATATTGTTCTGCGTTATAATACAATAACTAACTATTAATTTTTTATCTATAATTAGAATCAAATAGAAAAAATTTATTTATTTACTTTTAAAAAAATTAAAATTATTTTAATGCATTCTAAAAAGCTTGCAAGAATGATATACAACTTTCTACATGAATATCCAATCATGGTATGAAATGAAGCAAATGTTTCTTAAAGCAATTTTTGTTCTTTCCCTGAATATTAGTTTTCCTTCTGGCATTTACTGCCGTTATGAAAAAAAACAATGATTTATTTATTTAAAATGGAACATTGGGTCTAATAAAAATATTTGATAATAAAATAAAAATAATTAATAATTAAATGAATAAATTAAAATGAGACGAATTTTTATATTATTTCAAATTTGTAGTTACATTATTTTAAAAATTGAACAATATATATTAAATGAATAATAAAAATATTTGATAATAAAATAAAAATAATTAATAATTAAATGAATAAATTAAAATAACACGATTTTTTATATTATTGCCAATTTGTAGGTACATTATTTTAAAAATTGAACAATATATATTAAATGAATAATAAAAATATTTGATAATAAAATAAAAATAATTAATAATTAAATGAATAAATTAAAATAACACGATTTTTTATATTATTGCCAATTTGTAGGTACATTATTTTAAAAATTGAACAATATATATTAAATGAATAATAAAAATATTTGATAATAAAATAAAAATAATTAATAATTAAACGAATAAATTAAAAAGAGACGATTTTTTATACTATTTCCAATTTGTAGTTACAGTATTTTAAAAATTGAACAATATATATTAAATGAATAATAAAAATATTTGATAATAAGATAAAAATAATTAATAATTAAATGAATAAATTAAAATCAGACGATTTTTTATATTATTGCCAATTTGTAGGTACATTATTTAAAAAATTGAACAATATATATTAAATGAATAATAAAAATATTTGATAATAAAATAAAAATAATTAATAATTAAACGAATAAATTAAAAAGAGACGATTTTTTATACTATTTCCAATTTGTAGTTACAGTATTTTAAAAATTGAACAATATATATTAAATGAATAATAAAAATATTTGATAATAAGATAAAAATAATTAATAATTAAATGAATAAATTAAAATCAGACGATTTTTTATATTATCGCCAATTTGTAGTTACATTATTTTAAAAATTGAACAATATATATTAAATGTATAGTAAAAATATTTGATAATTAAATAAAAATAATTAATAATTAAATGAATAAATTAAAAAGAGACGATTTTTTATATTATTTCCAATTTATAGTTGCATTATTTTAAAAATTGAACAATATATATTAAATGAATAATGAAAATATTTGATAATAAAATAAAAATAATTAATAATTAAATGAATAAATTAAAATCAGACGATTTTTTATATTATTTCAATTTGTAATTACATTATTTTAAAAATTGAACAAGATATATTAAATGAATAATAAAAATATTTGATAATAAAATAAAAATAATTAATAATTAAATGAATAAATTAAAATAAGACGATTTTTTATATTATTTTCAATTTGTAGTTACATTATTTTAAAAATTGAATAATATATATGAAAGGAATAGTAAAAATATTTGATAATAAAATAATAATAACTAATAATTAAATGAATAAAAATAATTAATAATTGAATGAATAAAATAATTAATAATCATTAATTAATTAATAATTAGTTATGAGAAAAAGAGATTATTAACTAATTATTAATTAATTAATGATGAGCAAATGAGAAGAAAGAGCAGCATGAATATATGAATATTTCTCCCATATAAAACTAAACTTAATTAATTAAATTTAATTAATGAATTAATATTTGAAAAAACTGTATTAACATTCAGTGTCATCCACTACAAGTTAAAAAAAAAAATGTATTTGAACTTCAGTGGATGAATAAAAAGTATTTATTAACAATTGAAAATTTGAACAAGATATATATAGGGAGAGTGTGAGCTAATAGAAGGAATTTAATAATTGACTGTGTCTAATCCTCAGTGTCCGGCAGCGCGGCATGGACACCCCATGAGTAGTCTACTCATGGAGGAATGGTAAGGCGGCAGCTTCTGTTGTGATGAAGTACCCGTAGGTAAAAGTCTGGCTTGGCTCTGAGTTGCTGAAGAAGGAGTGCAGTGCCTTTCGGGAGGACTTTTATTCTTGTGATTTCTCGCTGAGTTTCGGAAAGAAAAATCGTTGCTTGTGTTGTCGTTCACCAGTGTATATAAATCACTGCAATGAACAGTTCCTCGCGCGATAAGTAGAGGCCTGGTGGCCAAGTGGCTAGCGCTCTGCCCTTTGGTACAGTATTCTTCAGGTTCGAATACCGACGGTGGCAGGGATGTTTGTGAGTGGTTCGGAATCCACTTTAATCTGTAGGTCCCGGTCTGTTTAGCCCTCGTGTGCACAAGATGACCATAGAGCGACAAACCAAACCATCCAATAAATGGAAGAACTGTATTGAATTTCTTGAGAGAAAATTTTATTAAAAGTAGAAAAAAACATTAATTTTTTTTGTTTTTGTTGGATAACTTTTATTCATTTTTAGATCTATGACAATACAATGAAACAGAAAAAAAAAACCCGGAAATGGCATACAAAATAATAATTATTGTATATGTAAACCATGAGCATTAGTGGCAAATCACGAATGAAAAGATTTCATGCTTTCAAGGAATATTGATTCTTTGCAATATTTTATAGTCATGATACCAGACATGGCATCATCAAAACATGAGCATCTGGCAAGTCTACAACTTATCTGTATTTTTCAGATCAAAGTATTTTTTTCAAAACAACTATCTTTTTTTAATCAATTTACTCATTAAAATTTAAAATATTTTTGTTTTGAAATAATTAAATCTGATATGTTTAAAAAAATTTGAACATTTGGCTCAGTCTATAAAAAATACGGTACGAACAACAACAAGACCACCAAAATAAGGATGTCTGTAAATTCTATGGCAATATCTTATTTTTAAGGATAAATGTTGTTTTTTTTATTATTATTATTTTCACAAAGAAAAACATCATGTTTAATCAATTTCTATATCAAAAATTAATTTTTTCTTCATTTCAAAATCAATTTGATAAATGATATTTTCAGAAATATAGACATTTCGATCAATTTATAAAAGCATGGTACAGATTCGAACAAGACCTCCAAAATAAAGGCAGTTCCCTTTTAAATATATCATTTTGGTAACTTTAAAACGAGCCTATTTCAATTATAAAATCAGAAGAATTGGAAAAAATAATTTAAATTAACAAAGCCAGTGGACGACGGTGAATACATGAGAATTACAATGGAAAAATTGAGGGGGGACGTGGGAACGCTGTCGGGAATGTAGTCATAAAACGATTAGATTAAAGTTATAATTATTTCAGTTAATAACTGTGTGGAAACTAAAAATCACAAATTAAAAATTTTATTTTTGAAAATTTAAAAAAAAGGATCGTAATTAATTTTTGTGTTCATCAAGTTTAAAGTGCATTCTTTGTATTTTATTTTAAAAAAACTCTCACAAAACAAATTATTTTCTCAGAGCCTGGTAGACAAATCCATTGTTTATATCAAGGTATTGTTATTGTTTCTATTGTTCTATTGTTCTTACATCTATCAAATCTTCTTCTAAATAATATTTTTGCCAAATAATTTTGTTATTAATGAGTTAATAATTTGTAACGATAATTTCTTCTAAATATATTTTCTTTTTTTCATATAATTACTGGTATGTAAAATTGAATTCTATGACTGATTATAGAACAAAATCATATCAATTTAAAAATGCTAATTTGCGCTGAATTGTTAATGTTTACTAAGATTATATCAGTGTACACCAAAAGACAGTCACTCTAAAGTGCATAAAATGTTAATTTTTTTTAACATTTTATAATAAATTTATTTTGAATTTGAATTTTTTTAAATTTGAAATTTTATTTTATGTTTCGCTTTCTTATTTGTTATTTTTTAATTTTTAAAGTTTTCCGTGCGATAGATTTAAAGCATTTTAATAAATGAGAAGAATTTTATTGAGAAGACGCGAATTTTTGATCCATGCTAGTTTGACGGCATCAGCAGGTTCTCCAACAATGAGAAGAACAAACAAACGTAGGTAATGGAGGAAGGAGACAAAAATTTTGTTTTAATTTATTATTATCTTTTTTAAATTTTATTTTCTAAATGTAAGAAAGAGGAATCCATGAATTTTATGGAGGTCTGAGGTCAGTTGACCATTTTATTGTTGAAAATGGAAATTTATATTTTCCCTGGTTGTGTACAAAGAACAACTGAGAATTAATCAGGTTATTTTCATGATTTTGAATATTAATAAAAATTTACTGAGAGAGTTTGGTTATATAGGAATCTATTGTATCAATATTTAGATCATTATGTAAAACACTGTTTCTAATGAACCAAAGTGCCCCATTGATGATCCAAAGATATTAGATTATTTTATAAAATTTAGATAGATTATTTTATAAAATTTGAATTTTATTTTTATTGATTTTGCAAGTTAGGCCCCGAAATAGGGGAAGCATAAGTGAGAACTGGACGAATTACTTGCTTCTAAAGGAGAATTTTATTTTTAATAGAAAGAGTTGAATATTTTCCTCAAAGTGGAAGACTGAAGTGAATTTTCTTCCAGCATTTATTTTTGATATGACTAATGTGACTATTGAAATTTAATTTTTTATCGATAATAAGGCCTAAGTATTTCACATCAGAAACCCATTCTATTGGTTCTGCAAATAGATATAATTCATCACTGGGGTTTGAAGCATTACCCTTTCTAAAAATAATTATAAGCCTTTTATTGACAGTTTCCCGGGCCCACGCGCCGAAGATGCGACGTCAGATGGACCCAAATCCAGGACATTAGCAGGGAGCTCAGATCTTCCCGGTATTCTGGGAAAAACAACGTTGCTATGGCAACGCTACTTGCGTCAGTGGTAGAATGAACTGCTCAAGAGATCCGATTTCAAATCAATAATGATGTATATTTGGATATTCGTCCTTGATGTTCTTTCGGTTTACAAATGATAGGAATTTTGACAAGTTATGGAAATTTTAATTGATTTATAGATTTGAAAATTGTTAGCTGTCATCCATAATATAATTTTGATTCCAGCTTAATCATTTTACTCGTTTAATTTCGGCGTTTTACACATTATTATTTTTTTTTTTTAGATTTTAAACAAAAAAGATAGAACAAAATAATATACCAATAAATTAGTTGTTTTTTTTTTAAATAAATTGATAAATGATTCCAATAATTCAATGAATTATTAAAATTGCGATTCTTCTTTAATTGTTTTACTCGTATAATTAAAACCTTTTCACTCTTTTTTTTTTTTTTTTTTTTTTTTTTTTGAAAAAAATATGTCAATAACCTCGTTTTAATTTTCTGCAATTTCTATAACAAATAGAGAGTTCAACGAATTATTAAAATTGCGATTCTGGTTTAATTGTTTTTACTCATTTAATTTAAGCTTTTTCACTCTTTTCTTCTGACATCTGAAAAAAAAAATGTCAATAAATTCGTTTCAATTTTCTGTAATATGTATAACAAATAGAGATTTCAATGAATTATTAAAATTGCGATTCTGGTTTAATTTTTTTACTCGTATAATTACAGCCTTTTCCCACTTTTTTTTTAACATCCAAAAAAAAAAAAAAAAAAAAAAAAAAAATTGCCGATAAACTCGTTTTAATTTTCTGTAATTTCTATAACAGATAGACAGAGTATTAAATAACAAATGGCGAAAATATATGAAGGATTCCAATAATTCAAGGAATTATTAAAATTTGGATTCCGGTTTAACTGCTTTTCTTTTAACATCTGAAAAAAAAATTTCAATAAATTCGTTTTAATTTTCTGTAATTTCTATAACAAATAGAGAGTTCAATGAATTATTAAAATTGCGATTCTGGTTTAATTGTTTTTACTCATTTAATTTCAGCTTTTTCACTCTTTTCTTCTGACATCTGAAAAAAAAATGTCAATAAATTCGTTTTAATTTTCTGTAATTTCTATAACAAATAGAGAGTTCAACGAATTATTAAAATTGCGATTCTGGTTTAATTGTTTTTACTCATTTAATTTCAGCTTTTTCACTCTTTTCTTCTGACATCGGAAAAAAAAATGTCAATAAATTCGTTTAAATTTTCTGTAATATCTATAACAAATAGAGATTTCAATGAATTATTAAAATTGCGATTCTGGTTTAATTTTTTTACTCGTATAATTACAGCCTTTTCCCACTTTTTTTTAACATCCAAAAAAAAAAAAAAAAAAAAAATTGCCGATAAACTCGTTTTAATTTTCTGTAATTTCTATAACAGATAGACAGAGTATTAAATAACAAATGGCGAAAATATATGAAGGATTCCAATAATTCAAGGAATTATTAAAATTTGGATTCCGGTTTAACTGTTTTTACTCGTTTAATTTCAGCTTTTTCACTCTTTTCTTTTAACATCTGAAAAAAATTTCAATAAATTCGTTTTAATTTTCTGTAATTTCTATAATAAATAGAGAGTTCAATGAATTATTAAAATTGCGATTCTGGTTTAATTGTTTTTACTCATTTAATTTCAGCTTTTTCACTCTTTTCTTTTAACATCTGAAAAAAAAATTTCAATAAATTCGTTTTAATTTTCTGTAATTTCTATAATAAATAGAGAGTTCAATGAATTATTAAAATTGCGATTCTGGTTTAATTGTTTTTACTCATTTAATTTCAGCTTTTTCACTCTTTTCTTCTGACATCTGAAAAAAAAAATGTCAATAAATTCGTTTTAATTTTCTGTAATTTCTATAACAAATAGAGAGTTCAACGAATTATTAAAATTGCGATTCTGGTTTAATTGTTTTTACTCATTTAATTTTAGCTTTTTCACTCTTTTCTTCTGACATCTGAAAAAAAAAATGTCAATAAATTCGTTTCAATTTTCTGTAATATCTATAACAAATAGAGATTTCAATGAATTATTAAAATTGCGATTCTGGTTTAATTTTTTTACTCGTATAATTACAGCCTTTTCCCACTTTTTTTTAACATCCAAAAAAAAAAAAAAAAAAAAAAAAAAAAAAAAAAATTGCCGATAAACTCGTTTTAATTTTCTGTAATTTCTATAACAGATAGACAGAGTATTAAATAACAAATGGCGAAAATATATGAAGGATTCCAATAATTCAAGGAATTATTAAAATTTGGATTCCGGTTTAACTGTTTTTACTCGTTTAATTTCAGCTTTTTCACTCTTTTCTTTTAACATCTGAAAAAAAAATTTCAATAAATTCGTTTTAATTTTCTGTAATTTCTATAACAAATAGAGAGTTCAATGAATTATTAAAATTGCGATTCTGGTTTAATTGTTTTTACTCGTATAATTGCAGCCTTTTCACTCTTTTTTTTTAACATTTGAAAAAATATGTCAATAAACTCATTTTAATTTTCTGCAATTTCTATATCAAATAGCGGGTTTAATGAATTATTAAAATTGCGATTCTGGTTTAATTGTTTTACTCGTATAATTACAGCCTTTTCCCTCTTTTTTTTTTTAACATCTGAAAAAATATGTCAATAAACTCGTTTTAATTTTCTGCAATTTCTATAAAAAATAGAGAGTTCAATGAATTATTAAAATTGCAATTCCGGTTTAATTTTTTTTACTCGTTTAATTTCAGCTTTTTCACTCTTTTTTTTTAACATCTGAAAAAAAAAATGTCATTAAATTCGTTTTAATTTTCTGCAATTTCTGTAACAAATAGAGAGTTCAATGAATTATTATAGTTGAGATTCTGGTTTAATTGTTTTAACAGATAGATAGAGTATTAAATAAGAAATGGCGCAAAAATATGAAGGATTCCAATAATTCAAGGAATTTTTTAAATTTGGATTCCGGTTTAAATTGTTTTTACTCGTATAATTGCAGCCTTTTCACTCTTTTTTTAACATTTGAAAAAATATGTCAATAAACTCATTTTAATTTTCTGCAATTTCTATATCAAATAGCGGGTTCAATGAATTTTAAAAATTGCGATTCTGGTTCTAATTGTTTTACTCGCTTAATTTCAGCGTTTTCACTCTTTTCTATTAACATCTGAAAAAAAAAAAAAAAAAAAAATGTCAATAAATTCGTTTTAATTTTCTTTCATTTCTGTAACAAATAGAGAGTTCAATGAATTATTAAAATTGTGATTCTGGTTTAATTTTTTTACTCGTATAATTACAGCCTTTTCACACTTTAATATCCAAAAAAAAAATGCCAATAGACTCGTTTTAATTTTCTGTAATTTCTATAACAGATAGATAGAGTATTAAATAACAAATGGCGAAAAAATATGAAGGATTCCAATATTTCAAGGAATTATTAAAATTTGGATTCCTGTTTAATTGTTTTTACTTGTTTAATTTCAGCTTTTTCACTCTTTTCTTTTAACATCTGAAAAAAAAAAAGTCAATAAACTCGTTTTAATTTTCTGTAATTTCTATAACAGATAGATAGAGTACTAAATAACAAATGACGGAAAAATATGTAGGATTCCATTAATTTAATGAATTATCCATAACGAATGATTTTAATAATCGCTTATCATATTAGATTATTATATTAATTGTATATTTACGGGATAAATATTTTTAATTTTATTTATTTATTATGTTCGTTTCTTTATTTAATTCGACGAAGTCTTATTAATATCAAATAGAATACGGGATGTGTATATTCATTTACATCTATAAGAAAGTTAGATATTTTAAATTATTTCCGATATTTTATCTACATTATAAAATATATTTATTTGCTGTATAATTTTCTTTTCGTTGTTTGTTCACTTTAAAACAAATGTTTCTTTTACAATCATTAGTTATTCAATACAATTAAAATATAATATAGCTTTTGAATTAAAATTAATTTAAATTTCCATATTATAAAATTTTTCAGTATTTGCAATATGTAATTTGGAAATGTTGAAAAAAATATTCAACAAAATTATAAATATTTCAGTTAATAGCTGTGTGGAAACCTAAAAATCACATATTAATAAATTTATTTTTGAAAGTTTAAAAAAAGTATCGAAATTAATTTTTGTGATCATCAAGTTTAAAGTGTGTTCTTTGTATTTTATTTTAAAAAATTACTCTCAAAAAGCAAATTATTTTCTCAGAGCCTGATAGACAAATCCATTGTTCATATCAAGGTATTGTTATTGTTTCTATTGTTCTATTGTTCTTAAATCTATCAAATCTTCTTCTAAATAATATTTTTGCCAAATAATTTTGTTATTAATGATTTAATAATTTGTAATGATAATTTCTTCTAAATATTATTTCTTTTTTTCATATAATTACTTATATGTAAAATTGAATTCTATGACTGATTATACAACAAAATCATATCAATTTAAAAATGCTAATTTGCGCTGAATTATTAATGTTTACTAAGATTATATCAGTGTACCCCAAAAGACAGTCACTCTAAAGTGCATAAAATGTTAATTTTTTTAAACATTTTATAATAAGTTTATTTGGAATTTGAATTTTTTTTAATTTAAAATTTTATTTTATGTTTTGCATTCTTATTTGTTATTTTTTAATTTTTAAAGTTTTCCGCGTGATTGATTTAAAGCATTTTGATAAATTGGTGACTAATCAAAGATTCGTAAAATAAAAATTCTAATTTTTTTTATAAAAATTATCATTTTTCATTAGAAAAATTACGACAAATTCAAAATAAATTTATAATTATTATAATTATTTTTTTATATATTTATTTATATTACATTCCTTCTGCTTTTTTATATTACATTTTTGGCTTAAAAAGCTTTAAGCTACGAATAAAATCTTAAAAATGTTTTATCAATTTTCTTTATTGTGAATATTGTTATTTATTTTATGTACATAAATAACTGCGAAAATAGACCAATTCATAAAATTTATAAATGCATATTATAAGATAGTAATTTTTATTGTCCTCGTATCATCTTCAGTGGGGTTAAACTAACTTTCTTATTTGTTTTATTGTGAAATTTACGAAATATTCACCAAATTTACTTTAAATAAAATGGAAAATCGTGTATTGAGATACGAATAAAATTTCTAATCATTGTCAACGTTATGAAAGCATTTAACTTCATTTTATTCACAATGTGCCATTTTAAATAATGAACTCTTTTTTTCATAACTGCAGTAAGCACAGCGGCCTGATGACCAATTGGATAGCACTCTAGCCTTTGGTACCACAGGATTCAGGTTCGAATCTTGGTGGTGGCACGGATGTTTATTAGTGGTTCGGAATCCACTTTAACTATAGGTCCCGGTCTAATTAGTCTAAAGTGTGCGCAAAATGAACGTAGAGCGACAATCCAAACCAATCAGTAAACGAAAGAATTAATAATCAACGAAGAGCAATAATTATCAATTGTTATTCAATGTGGTTTAATACTTTATTTTTTCTTTTTATGAAAATAAGTATTCAATTTCCTTTTGATACAATGGAAAGTCGTACATTGAAATACGAATAAAATTTATAACCATTGTCGACGTTAGAAGTACGTTCACCATTTTATTCCCAATGTGACATTTAAAATAATTAAATCATATTTTTTCATAACTGCAGTAAACACAAAAAGAAACATTAATATTCAGAGAAACAGTAAAAATTGACAATGATTATTAAATGAGGTTTGTTTATCTTTCTTCGGTGATATTTAATTAACTTTCTTTTTATGAAACCGAAGAAATAATTTTAAAATTTACTTTAGATGTTGTGTGACTAATCCTCAGTGTCCTGTAGTGCCGGACGGACATCCCATGAGTCATCTACTAATGGATAGAGGAAAAGAGGGCAGCTTCTGTTGGGATGGAGCGCCCATAGGCAGAAGTCTGGCTTGGCTCCGTGACGTTCTTACAATCATATGAGAACGGGACCTGCGGCTTAAAGCGGATTCCGAACCACTACAAACATCCAGGGCACCGCCAGGACTCGAACCCAAAACCTGTGGCACTGAGCGCCAGACACTCGGCAATTCAGGCCCTTTTACTTTAGATACAATGGAAAATCGTATTTGAGTATGAATCGATGTTCGGATGCATTCAACATTTTATTACAGATAATCGAAGAGATTTAAAAATTTTTTACATTTTTGTGCGAATTTGTATTCTTATTCAGTGAGGAGAAAATAAAATGGAAAAAATTTATTACTGTGTTCTATTCTCTTCATTAAACAGGAGATAAAATCAAAGCTTCAAAATAAGAATAATAATCAATAAGGCGCTCAACAAGTACTCCCTGGTAACCTTTCTCCCCACTGGTCCTTTCCCCACATATCGATTTTTCGCCATCAAGTTCTCCGTCTCTCGTTACCTCCTCCTGGTTTCAGGGGGAGGGGAAATGTCAGAAGATGAAGTTACAATTTCTTAAAGTTTATTTTATTAGTAATAGTTGTGATTCTTTGTCAAATGATTTATTTGAATTTTCCTGGATGTTTCTTTTTTAAAGTTTATGTTTGCTTTACAAAAGTTTTTTTTTTTTATCTTAAAACTATTATTCTGAATTTTTATGAATTTATTTTTTATTCTGAATTTTGATTTTTTTATTATTTATTATGATATTATTCTGAATTTTTATTTTAATTTCGAAAACACGCCAATATTATAAGTATCTTAAACCTGCATTTACAGGTTTTTACGTGATATTTAACGTATAAAGAGAATATTGTAAAATCAGATTTTGTCTAACCATTTAACTGATAATAATAAAAATTTGAACTCCTCGAATACTTCATAGAAAATACTAAATATTCATTCATTTAATTTGATATAAATTAAATAAATGATTCATCAATTATTAGTTTATTAAAATAAATAAATGGTTTAAAAAATAAAATATAAGAATTAATTAAATAAATTATCATTTATTTATATTATTGATATTTATATATTGTCATTTATTTATAAACCTTTTGCGGCCTTTGGTCCAACCACACCAAGAGAATCCTTGGAATTTTTGAAGATAAAAACAAGGATAGAGATAATAATAAATAAAATATATCTATTACAAAAACAAACTTATCGATTTACTAATACTCAGCTATAAAATTTAACAATTTCGATTAGCAATTGACATCGATTAGCATTTTTTCTCCGACAGGAAAGGTGTCAATTTTATGCAGTCCACACTTTTTACGACACTAACTAGTTCCGTAGTTACGCCTGTGTGGCACGCATATTAATCTACTCATAGTCTCATAGTCCACTCATTATCTCATTGTCAGCCTGCTCATAGTCTACTCATTATCACACTGTCAGTCTGCTCATAGTCTACTCATTATCTCATTGTCAGTCTGCTC